>PVJH01000807.1:0-50029 GCA_004026705.1 Nesogale talazaci | reverse complement strand
CCTTCCTGCAACCCTTTTGCAAGGGGGTGGATTTTGGGTCTCCACTCAGTACTCTCCCTCCTTTATCATGATACAATTTTTAGTTCTTTGATGCCTAACATTTGATCCCTTCGACACCTCATAGTCACACAGGCTGGTGTGCTTCTTCCATGTGGGCTTTGTTGCTTCTGAGCTAAATGGCAGCTTGTTTACTTTCAAGGTTTTAAGACCCCAGACGTTCTATCTTTTGTTAGCCAGCCAGTCACCATCAGCTTTCTTGACTAAATTTGCTTATGTACCCATTTGTCGTCAGCAATCATATCAGGGAGGTGAACACGCAATATTATGATTTTTAGTTCCTAACTTCCTCCCACCCACTATCATGATTCCAATTCTACCTTGCAAATCTGGCTAGATCAGGGGATGTACACTGGAGTTGGAAACATGGGGAATTCAGGATAGATGATCCCTTCAGGACCAGTGGTGGGTGTGGTGATACTGGGGGGTGGGGAGGGTGGAGGGAGGGTGGAGTGGAAGGGGGAACCAATTGCAAGGATCTAGATATGATCTCTCTGGAATACGGACAGTGGGGAAGTGGGTGAAGGGACACATTGGACAAAGTATGACATGAAAAAGTAATGACAATATGTAAATTATTAAGGGTTCATGGTCCAGGGGGTGGGGGAGGAAGGGGAAATATGGCTAGCTGGTACTGGGGGCCTAAGTGAGGGAGGATGTTTCAGGGGTGATGATGGCAACAGGTGTGCAAATGTGGTATGCATACAATTGACATATGTTTTGATCATGATGGGAGTTGTATGAGCCCCCCATAAAATGATTTTTTTAAAAAGGAGGGGGGAAGAGGAGCTTATACCAAGGGCTCAAGTAGAAAATATTGGAAATGAAGATGGCAACATGTGTACAAATATGCTTGATACAAATGATGTATTGAATGTTATAAGAGCTGTAAGAGCCGCCAATAAAATTATTGAAAAATATATGGATAATTATATGTACATAATAAATAAATAGTAATAATAAAGGAAAAAAGTAAATAAAAAGAAAAAAGGAGTAAAAATGAAAGTGATTTGGAGTCTTTCATGACAAACAAGTTCAATTATGAACAAACAAACAAAAGTCCTGCCCCAACCTGACTTAATTTTTATAGCATAAAATGACTATATCAATATCTATGCCAGTGTGGGACCTTAAAGAACACTACAGTGAAAATAAAATGTTCCAAATCATGTTGGTAAATTTTATGTGTTCACTTGACCAGTCTATACAGAACACAATTGTCTGGGCAGATTTTAGTCCAGATGCTGTTATGAAATACTTCCCTAGAATGAATACAAATGGATTCTCCTCTCAGCTCAGAATATCAGTAACCCTCAGTGAATTAGTTTAAGAGTAGAAAAGGAGGTTTTCCAAGGGCAAATCTGCTCAGACTAAAACTAGACATATTTCCAGAATTCCTCTTTCTCCTCACCACCTGATCTACTGATTTTGGATTTGGAGAAGTGTTGCCAGAATTTTCATCCTGTCACTTGACCTGCAGAGTTAGAGTTTGCCAGCCCCACAATCGCCTCAGTTACTTTCTCAAAAATGCATCAGTCAACCCAACAATTGCTTTCTCTCCATTCTCTCACCCACAAAACACTCTCTTATACATACACATCTAATTCTGTTTCTCTAATATAAATATTACTCCTCTCTCTGCTCACATGTTTCTCCCTAACATTGCCTGCTTTACAGATTCATTCTTTCTATTCCTTCTGAAATTAGTCTTTCTCATGGTTGATCTTCCAGACTGGTGCCCTTTTGCACCATATGTGTGGCTCCTAAATTCTGCTTCATCTCAAGCGCTAAACTCACAAAAATCTTGATTTTGATCAAGCTTGGAATATATAATTTTGTCTTGGTGACGTGTGGAATTCACCTAAGTATTCAGTGCAAGAAGACCGAATAATAATAACATACTCTAAAGAAATTAAAGAAAGTATATAAAAATTTGCTCACTTTATATAGAAATTTGTATATAAAATAACAACTTGTACAGCAAAACAATTAAGATGGCATGAAAATGAAAAGATTTAACAAAAATCAAAGGAGGAAATGAACAAAATTAAAAAAGGGAATAAATTAAGGCCATTTTTTTCAAATCACAGAGAATAACAAACATCTTTACATGAACTACTTAAAACAGGCATTTAATCATGTTCAATGAAATAAGTTAGAAAATAACACAGATGATTCTACTTATGTGAACTGTCTAGAGAAGCTAAATTTTCATGACAAAGATGAATGGGTATCAAGGACTGGAAAGCGAGCAGGCAAGCACAGCCTGATAAATCACGGATCACTACATTGTTAAGGCCACATCTCTGTCAGATTTTGCCTGTGGACTGTGGTTTTATGACCTCTTGTGCAATGCCATAAAATGGTCATATTTCCTTTTAACATCATAATTAATGATTTAGAAAATGATTTGTTTCATGCCTTTTTTCTCAATCAGTTTGGTGAGAGCAAGAACACTGCCTGTTGAGCTTACCATTATATCCCCAAGACTTATGGTGACTCTATAATTTCTCTAAATGTGTCCATTTGAAATGAAAAGGGATTATTATTAATAATTACACCTTGGTAAAGAGGCACCAATTCGAACAAGCCTGTGAAAATCTCCAGTATAGATGACCCTTCAATGCAGATCAGAGAGATCTCCCTCACATAGTGTTTTCTCAGGAAATAGCTGTTCATGGAAATGAACAGTGAGCAAATGCTCATGGAATGAAGTCGTTCATGGCTTCTCTTACCTGGCCAAAATAAGGCATTCCTTGTTTGTAGACAGTATCCATGTTCTCAAACTGAATCCTTACCATTGCTGAATCAATATCTATGTACTTGGAATCTGTTAGCTGAACACCTGCAGACAAATAAGTATTAACAAATACAAATAAGTATTAAAAAATATCACCAAATAGCCACATGGTTATAGGTTAAAAATATATATCAAAATCCAGTCACTCCTTCTAAAAGTCTCCTCTTCCTTCACAGTTTTAATATATAAGTTTTTCTTGTGATGTGTTTTATAAAAGAAAACTAGCAGGAGGGAAAATTCTCAAACATTCACCCTTCTCAATCAGACTTGCTGGTCTTTATCACCTTGTTAATGATCAAATCTGTTTACCCCAAAGGCTTCCTCACTTGCCTGTTTCTCATTATTTCTCTTTTTTATGTCTTTTTAGAAAATTTGAGTTTTGCTGACATAGAAATCACACGATACAGTTCAAGAGCTCAAACGCATGAAAACCAGCTATGCAACCAACACTCCATGGTAGAACATGCTCTCCTCTCTCTCTCTCTCTCTCTCTCTCTCTCTCACACACACACACACACACACACACACACACACACACAGAGTGTGGAACAAAAGGGAGACCAGTGATAAGATGGTTAACATCACTGATTCTTCCGTAGTTCCCTTCCCAAGACACCCTGTCTGACAGCAAGTCTCTAAATTCCTGGTCAATGCTCAGAGGTGAATATTGCAGACTTCATCTAAGGGAAGATGCTGCTGCAAATGAATTTTGGGTTTTCACTGTCACCCATAGCCTTCCACAAACTGGGTGTTCAGAATTTTAGCTCTTTTATTATTTCTCCTCTGGTTTTGGACTTTATTATTTATATGACACAGTTTTATTATTATGAAATTATACATTATCTTTATTCCATATTATTAAAATATTATTATAACATCTTTGTAATCCATAGGCTGGTGTGTTTCTCCTGTGTGGACTTGGGTGTCATCTCGCTAAGATGGCTTCATGTTTTAAGACAAGCTTATAAGTCCTCAGTTGGTATTCTTTTTGATAGCCGGTCACCATTTTATTTCTTCACTACCCTTGGAAAAAGCACCCATATCTTCAGTGACCTCTTCATGCATTTCTCAATAATTGTGTAATTGTGTATTGGCATTATTTTCTCTCTATCTGGTTAAAATATATGCTTTAATTTGTTCATATGTAGAAATGATAATATCTGCATATTATTCTAAATTCAAAAGTTAGATTAATATTGGCAGGTTCAAAGATGACAACACTTCTTAACATTTTAAACTTATATATTTATATGAATATAGTTAGTAATATGTGTTTATGGATATATTCCATTTGAATTTATTATTTAAGATATTTTATCATCATAAAGATATAAATAAGAATATTTACAATTCAACTTTTTCATACATGCAACTATATTTTATCATCCATCAAATCAATTCTAGTTGGAGTAAGGAAATTTTGGGATATGAGACATACTCATGACATACCCTTAAAAACAGTCATGATAATAATAGTGTATAGTTGGCCACTAGCTGGCAATTCAAATTGTACAGTGATACCCACTCATATGGCAAGAACAGCTTCGAGGTCATTACCTGTGCCGTGTTCCGTGACAAGTGTATGTACTTCAAGATAGCTTCTGTATCCTTCCCGATATAACTCAAAAGTATTTGTGTTAATAAAATGGGAGCTGCAGCCAGTTTTTCCTAACTGAAAAGTTACACAAATAGCAATAAAAGAAAGAGTGCATAGTTAAAGAATGATAAGAAATAGAGGTTTTGGGGGAACATGGAACCAATGAGAACTTTATGAATGTTATCTTATTCAGATTCAAATTTTATAAAATAATCCATTGTGATTCTATAAATATCTAAGTTATGTATTTACCTATAACTCCATTATAATTTTTAGCAGGTATTAACTATTGTAATGCCAACTTTGAAAAAATCCATATGGTTTTACTATTTTGATAATCCCTAAATAAAGAAGTCTATTTCTGTGGTTACAGATATAACTATATATATATTCACAATAATATATTGACAATGTTGTAAATTCCTGTCATATTCTTATTTGGTTTTGAGGCAGAGGTTCACGGTTTAGTGACTGTGTTTTGGAAATATGTATTTGTGGTTCTTATGCTTTGCATATTTGCAGTTACTAAAAAAATTCACTAGATAAAGGGGCCCTGGTATCCCCAGGGCATGGTTTCATAGATTCACAGACTACTTCTGGAGCTGCCGAAGACAGCTGTCACCTCAGAGAGCCAGAGCGTGGGACAGAATGGCCGACTTCCCAGGCTATGCAGAAAGTAAAGGCAAGCGCTTTGGGGGCAAGATGCTGGCTTGTGTAGTGGGGTGCTTCTGGGCATCTATAGTAATTTGGGAGCTGACCTTTGACCCTGGACACCTGATTCTGCGAGCTGACACAGAGCTTGAGCTGAAAGTCTTCAGGTTGAGTAAAAAAATCTGCTAGCCATCTTAAAACAATTTTGTCACATGTCCTGATGATTAATCTATCCTGAGCATTTTCCACTGGCGCTCCAACCCATTAATGTCCTTAACAATCGCTTCCAGCATAGATTTGATCTGTGTGTTCTGTGTAGTCATTGCAATCATTATTGGATCTAGAGATAAAGTAGAGAATACTAATTAAGACAGTGCAATCATGCTACTATTGTACTGGGTATTCTCTCTCTCTCTCTCTCTCTCTTCATTTAAGAGACAAAAAGGGGGCAGTCCTGCCCTGTCCTGTAAGGTTGCTCTTAGTTTGTATCAACCCAATGGCAGTGAGTTTGATTTGATTGATAAATAGTATCACACTGTCTGTGAAGTGGTGGTGGCAGCTGTCAATGTGTATGAGCCAGTCACCGGAACATTGTCACAGGAACTGTTGCTACAATTAGTCCATGCTCCTGTATCCAGTTTCTGATGCTCTTTCACAAGTCTTTCCTGTGAGTCATTTTCAGAAATCCCTCTCAACTGTAAGTTTGAAAAAAGCGAATTTTTCTTGCTATTAGTTAAGCATTTTGTTACATGTCCCTCTTGGAACAACTACTCACACTTATTTTCAGCGAGAGTAAAATAGCATAACCACACAGTGATACCAAATAGATATATCCATCTCACACCTCCTCAATTTAAACCCACAAACTTATTAAGTGCAGTGGAAGACATTATGTTTCTATTACCTTGATAATGTGTGTATATAGGCTTCCATCAGAAATTAGATTCAATCATAAATGAATTATAAAGTCAATTTACAGCTCAGTATTAAAGTTTGCTTTTGGCCAATGAATAAAAATTCTAACTAACATAACAGAAGATAAACTAATTTTTAAACTGGAATAGGGATGTAAAAAGTACAATTGTGTGATATAGTGAGGGGAACAAGGAGAAAGAAAGGTGGATGGAAGGCGAGGATTGATGAATGCAAATTTATCTCTAGCTTTGAATGTCTTACCTCAGTGGTGACATTTTCACAGAGTGACTTGAGAGGATACCGACAAGAACCATACACGGAAGGAGCCTTCCTGCACACGCTAAGTCGAACTTTCCCCTCCACCGGTTTGCCATAGGTATAGCTCATAGAAGAAAATGACCAGAGGAAAATTTACAAAGGTCCACGTCATGAGCTATTTTTCTGGACAACTTACATTTTTTTTTTTTTTTTTTAGTGATTGAAATCACTCAACCGACTGCATTCAACCGCTAATTATCTTCATCTTAATTTCCTGAATACATTTAAAATAAAGGGACCGAAGTCCATAAAGATAGATTTTAATAAAATGGCTGAAATAAACATCCATCAGTCAAACATTTGTGCCGTTAAAACACAAGGTAAACAAGATGTCCATAAAAGTGAGAATAATCACTTTTATTATTCACTTAGAATAATAAGTGGATCACTTATTCAGCTTATTAATAATCACTTATTAAAAGCTTAATCACTTAGAATAAGATCAATTTTTCTTTCTTTTAACCTTTTCTATTCTGGGAGAAAGATGAGGCATTCTACTCTGGTAAAATGCTACCGTCTCAGAAACTCACAGGGGCGGTTCTTCTGTTTCCTGGAGGGTCCTGGCATTCACTCCATGACAGAGAATTTGTTTGTGTTGGTTTGTTTATAACAAACACGTCGGAGGCCTGTTGGTGCTGGTGCATGAGTGCTGAGCCGCTAATTGCACGTGTGGTGGTTCACACCCACCGGAAGCGCCGGTAGCGATTTATTGCCTGTCTGTTACCATGGGGATCGAATGACTACTATATTACATCATGCTAAACAATGACGCGTTGGGATTCGATGGGTCAGAGCTGGACTGTAAATTGAATGGTCAGCACATCGATTAATCAGCTGCTTTGTGAGAGAATGATGTGGCCTCCTGCTTCCATAAAGCTTCCTTCTTGGAAACTCGTTGGGGCTATGTTCTACTATGTTCTACTATGTTCCTTCTGTCGAGTCACAATGACACTGAATTGGTTTGAAAGCAACTGGGTTTATCTATCTATCCATATCTTGTTATATAAATTGTAGGTTAGTAGTTCGTCATTTCAAACTCTGAATATTCGCACTGCAGTGCTGTCATCTAACTTCTCGTGTTAAACAACTTAACCAAAAATAGCTAAACTTACAGTGCACAGACATTGACTCGGAATTCGGCGTCCAAAACTAAGACATTTTCTGGTACATCCATGGTGATTTGAAATTTGGGTAACACTGTTAATTAAAAAAAAAGAAAGAAAATCTTACTAGTTTAAATCTACTTCGTGTTAAACAATTACTTTTCCTTTAGCAAACTATGTGTCTTTGCCCCCAATTGCCGCAGGAAATGTTTTGAGGAAGTGTTTCACAGTAACATCTGTCGAGTAGGAGTAATAATGCCACAGTATGCTTTTCGAAGAGTATTTTCAGAAATAATCTAAATGGAGCACCTCCTCACATAGGTCATGCTAATTCCATTCCTTTTATAAAACATGCTTTCAAGCACAGAGCATCGAGAGTTAGCACCTCAGACACTGCCATAGAAATAGGATTTCAAGTGTCCTGAAAAACCTAGGAAGAGAGATGCTAGGTTGATAGAATTGCGTGAGTATGTCTTGGGTGAGTGGAAGTAGGGGGGAATAAGTAGAGCTGGTGGGGAATCCTGGGGAAAAAACACCAGCTGAAAGGAGAAGAGACCAGGAAGAAAAACGCAATTAGTGATTGTGCCCATACAAAACTGGAGAAACGTGATTTTTTCACTTAATGTTCTTAGAGCGGTTTACTAGGGTTTCAGGTTCTCGCCTTCTCCAAATAAAAGATTTACTCTGAGAGGCACAGAATGGGGTTTTCACGTTGAGAAATTTTATTAAGAATCTTCCAGAAGAGAGAAGTCGAAGAGCCCCCATGACTGGCTCTCTGGTCCTTCCCTCCTCGGCTGCCCACTGAAAACCTTGAGAGATGAAATCCGGCTGAGGATAGAAAGGGTTTCTGGGATACGTAGTCCCAAGATGTTGCAGGGACTCCGTGCAAGTTCAGGTCCTTATCTCCACCTTGACTCCCGTGTCCTACCACATAGCTGTGACTTACCATACTCTTCCACAGAGAAGGACTGGTATGCTTTCCCTCCAGATTGCGTCTCCACGGAGATAGAATACCAGCCAAGGATTGGCTCTGAGGTTAGGTCGAAGGAGAGTTGCACCACACCTACGAAAGACTCCTCGTTGTTCCACTGTTGTATTCGATTGCCGTTTGGATCCTAAGAATGAAGAAAGTGAATCTGGATGCATGCTGGATTTTTTTCCTTAGACCTAAAAATTTCAACCACGATCTTCCCAGTTGTTGTGATCCCAACCACCTGATGTATGTATATGTATATGTCCTCGAATCCCTCCTGTGAAGTAGAATTTTCTCCCATCTGGGGCTACAGAGCTGCATACTGTCCTGCTTGGTTTACCCCAGGGCAGTTCCCACACCTCCTCACCCAACATGTGTATTTTCTATGCTGTTCTGTCGTTTCTTAACGGTGAGCCATATTGTGTCTCATATGCCTTAAGTAGTAACAATGCATTTTCATACAAAGTGCATGTTAAATAGAATGAAATCATACTTGTCTAGTTGTTAGGAGTATTAACGCTTTGCTAAAAGAACGCTATTATGTGAATCATATGGGAGAAAGCACCAATAACAATCATTTCTATTCTCTTGAGGATGGCTAGCAGAAATAAATCACATTGTGAGAGTTTAATAGAATCCATTCTATTTTGAATCCTCTGTAGAATGCATTCTGATTTTGAGGTTAAAGAGTTAGGGAGAGGGTGAGGGAGAAGGAGAGGATGAGAGAGAGGGCAAGAGTAAGGGAGAGGGAGGGATGGATAGACAAGTAACACTACCTTAGTAGTTACCATACCTCAAGGGTGATCACTGGATACTGAAAGAAAAATAAAAGCACTGTAAATCTATGATCTCAAGATTTTTCCTGAATTAAGAAGTTAATTATGAGTTTATTACTCAGACACAAACAGAAAGAGACCATATAAGACAATTCAAATAAATAATGATTCTGATTAGAAGTCTGAATATCTGTAGCTTATATTGAAGCATTTTGACTTACTTTTCAAAGGTGTTCATTGACTTCTCAGTCATTCCGATCACACAGTCTGTCCTCTTACTAAGTAAGTCTCAACTGGGTCCCTGAAACACTTCTTGTTCAGCCCCATTTCAGGGACTTTGTCCAAATTGTTCCCTACCCCATCCCCCCAAAAAGGCCTTCCTTTTAGCCTCCACTTACTTTTGCCTGCCATTCTCAAGGTTTTAAAAAATCACCCTCAGTCCAACCCTTTCCTTTCTGATCTTTGTATTTCATTACACTCTGTTAGTGGTTGTGATCCGGACTACCCAATCAATGAAGAATTCTTTAGTGCCTTCTTGATGTGCCGCTTCTGTCTTCCTCTTCCCAACTAAGTTTTAAGTTGACTGAAGTCAGGGTTTAAATATCACATGGAGTCCATCGTCTTAACCAGTACATAAAGACAAGCTCTCAAAGGACACTGGAATGTCAATTTTGAAAAGTTGCCCTGAAAATAGTCACTACTTAATGAAAGATACCTCCATGAAAAGAGCACTCAAGGAAGCAAATGTTGCATTGCATTGGGCAAATCTGCTGCACATGACCTCTTAAAATGTTGAAGAGCAAGATGTCAATTGCAAGACTATGGTGCCCCTGACCCAAGCCATGGCCTTTTCAGACGTCTCAAACACAGGTGAAAGCTAGACAGTAAGTAAAGAAGACCAAAAAACAATCACTGCATTTGAGTTATGGTGTTGGTGAAGAACATGGGAAGTGACAAGAGCAAACAACACTGTGTTGGGGGAGGTACAATGGAATGTTCCTTAGGAACAAAGATGGCAAGATTCTGTCTCAGGCACTTTAGACGTGCTATCAGGGGAGAACCGTCCTTGGAAAAGGACCTCATGCTTAGAAAAGTAGAGGGCTCGTGAAAAAGAGGAAGACCGCTGTCAAGATGGAATCACAATGGCTTTTGCAATGGGTTCACCCAGGAGAACAATCGTGAGGATGGAGCAGGATTCGCCAGTGATTGTTTCATTCTGTTGGACATTGAACAACTGAGTTGGATCTGACTGACAGCTCTTGTCAATGTATCATGATAGGTAACTCTAAGCATAGAAAATTAAACACAAACGTCTTCCGATCAATGAAAATTGAAGATTGAAGCATGGAGTAATCAAAGCAGTGCATTTAAAAAACTAGGTAAGTCTAGACTGATTGCCGGTGAAAAGAACTGAATATTTTCTCGCAAGACTTCTTATTCACAGGTAAGCCTGGACTACAAAGGAGTAGGATGAGAAATATTCAGAACAAGCATCATGTGAACTACCAGTTACAAGCTTTAAAATGGCAACCTGGCTTCCTTTCCCAATTCCCTAAACTTCTACACACTCCCTCCTACTAATTGAAATATTCACTCATTGGTAAAATTCATACATACAGGGATGGGATCAGGACTAATAACCCTTGTTCAGAATCCTTGGAACTGAAGAATATGAGTTGAACTGCAGTTTCTATTATTCTAGACTTAAGATACTATGTTTCCTTTGTGAAAGATTCAGATACTACTCAAGAGAACTACTGTATTATTAACTCAAGCTGTAAGAAGGTAGGGATTGTCATGCTAGATTTTCTCCAAAATAAAGGATGAGAAATAGCCAATTTGATTTTAACTACTTGGGGGTATCTGTAGCTACAATTTGCATATGCAGTCAACAAATAAGAAAAACACCCCTTTATTTTCCCTTTCTGTAATTTGGTTTCTATTAACTCTCCATGATGATATAGAGATAGTTTCAGATCTTAGGACAAGCTAAAGAAAACATTTAAAACTTTTCAAGGAGCCCTTTGAGTGAAACTGTTTTGAAAGAAGAGAACCTTTGCTGGGCTATATGCCATCGACTGAAGGCAGAGTGAAGGCTGAGTGAAGAGAACATTAGCAAAGAAAGCATTAGAAATGAAAAGGTCGGATGGAAGAAAAGGTAGATGTAAGATGGGAGCAGATGACATTTATAATGGCCCATTGCAACGTGAGCTGTGTCACAGTCAAATAGAATCCCCAGCTAATTTGTAATTGCCATCACTTAACTTTTCCTTAATGTGTCTGGGTAAGTGTCAACAGATGCTGATAGATTAGGGGATTCAATTGGGAATAATTGATATCACAGTCCGTTGTGATTGTGAAAACTTGGAACTCTAATCCAGGGATTGCTCAATGTAATGAGCACTCTCAGAAGCAGGAATAGGGGTGTGGGTTGGGTCTCAGTACCCATGAAAAAGGGAGCTAAAAATGAAGTTCATCATTTGGACCTTGTAGTCCCTATGTGCTGAAACAACTGGATCCAAGAAATAGAAAGCTGTATCAGGGGAGAGGGGTGGTGCAGCAGCAGCAGAAGAACTCAAACAGGAGATAAAGTGGTGGGTTTTTAGGTCTACAGAGCAAAGAAAGGTGAGGGCCTTCAGGTAGGAGAACTAAGGTGCTTCCAGGCACTGAATCTGGGAAAATTCTGGACCCATAGACCTACAACCCACTGCTTGTCAGTTTGTCCCACTGTGGTGCTGTGTGTTGCTGTGGTTCTCTTCTGTTGGGAGATAGTTGAGACTATCTGCTGCTGTAAAGGTTTATGGCCTTGGAAACTTAATGTAGTATATCTATGAGCTGGAATCAACTAGATGGCCTTTGTTGAACCCAGTAAATGGGTTGATGACATAAAATATGTCATTTTATACATCATTAATCTTGTTATGTATATGCAAATGATGCCATTGCTGGAGCTGGGAAGTGGACAATTGTATCTGGTTTTATTGACAATAAAAAGAAAAAAGAAAGAAGCCAAGCAAAATCTAATTAGGAAATTATGATAACATTTCAGATTCTAAATTTTCAAGAAACTTTGCTCTACTCTATGATCCTGCCTAAGGATGATTGCCAAAAGATGACAGCAGACATGCTTGCAGCTTTGACTGGATAGAAGAGATTCAGTCTTAGAAATAGTAGAGATTCCAACCTCAAAGCAAGGACAGGAAGTGCATGCTATCTTAAGTAGTTGTTTCAGACATAGGTTAATAAAAGGATCTTTTGAACTAAAGTTTGATTCATCCTTGAATTTGAAAGTAAGCAACAATGCAACAAATGAAGTAGAGGGGGAAAAAGGTGGCAAAAGGAGAGAGATTAGAAATGATGCTGTCGATAAGTAAGGATAGAAAAGAGGTAAGACTACACCCTGTCAAGTGCAGAGAACCATTGAGACCTAAAAGTCAAAGACAGCCCAGTTCCAGTTCCCATCAGTTTCCTATCCTCTATTCAAGGGGTTCTGGGGTGGCACAAAGGTTAAGTTAAGCACAAGGTTGGTGGTTCAAGCTCACCCATAGGCACCTGGGAAGACAGGCATGGCAATCTTCTTCATAAAAGTCAAATATTGAAAATTTTTTGGAGTAGATCTCTTGAGCACACATGAGGTCTGACATAATGCTTTCAATCATTCACTCATTCTATATTATTAAGAGCCTATTATTTCCTGGTGTTACTCTTTTAAATGCTGAGGATACATACAGCAATGCAGCTTCTTTATATATTTCTAAAGTCACTTTTAGTATGTTCATTGATATAATTCTATTCTAACATTATCACATTGAAAATAAAAGAATATCATCTCTATCTGGCCCTTACATTGCTGAATAAAGTGCTCTAGGTAGTGTGGGTTGAAAAAAATCCCAGATTCGAATGTAATTTGGAATGTATGTTTAATTTTGTTGACCAAATAGGAGAGAAAAGAAATTGCTTTAGCAAGGAGCGCTGTGGGCTTTAAGGCCACTAGGCTCACAGAACCAGGCACTTGGGTTCATGTGCCTCATTTTCTTTTCTTTTTTTTGGGGGGGGGGTCATCACTGCCCTCTGGTGGTCGTGGGAGCTACCCAGCCTTGCTTCTGGAGAGTCACTGCTGGTTTTGAACCGCCAAGCCCGTGGGCCGCAGTCCCCCACTCAACTACTTACACCACCGGGGCTCAGCCAATCTGCCTCATTTTCATTGAATCAATCTCACAGGAAAAACATCAATATTTAAATATACTGACAATATATTTAAATATATTGTCAGTGACAACTTACCATTTGCTCAACAGGCTTCAAAAAGTTATTCAGAGACACAATTCGAAACCTCACTGGAGAAAGAAATAAAGATGATGTAAAGGGTTTAACTTTGATGTTAACACAAACTCCATTCTAAATAGATTAACACGTGACTTGGAAAGGGGTAGAATATTGCTGTCTTTGATGAATAGCTAAATAAATATATTTTCACAGACATTATCTTTGATTTATTTTTCAGACTTTATCTTTTAGAAGAGTGTTAAGTTTATAGAAAAATTATATAGGGAGAACAGAGAGTTGTCATATTAACAGTCCCCCAACCCCGCCTCACTCACACACACACACACACACACACACACAGTTCCTTCTCTTATCATCTTCTATCCCTTTGGTCATCTGTTATAACTGGCCAACCAATATTTATACATTATGATTAATTAAATTTTATGATTCACATTAGAGTTCATTCATTGTGTTGCTCAGTCTTCTGAGTTTGACAAGCATATAAGGTCACATGTTCATTCCCATTTCAGTATCAAGCACAATAATTTCAATGCCTTAAAAATACCCATTGCATCATATAGTCATTCCTCTTCTTCTATCTGGTACCCATGACAACCTTGGATCTTTCCATTGGCTGTAGAGTTTTGCCATAATTAGAATATCATACAGCAGGAATCATATACTAGCTTTTTCAGACCAGCTTCCTTTGGGCAGTAATCTTTCATCTAAGGTTCCTCATGCCCTTTGATAGCTTGGTAATGCTTTTACTTTTATCACTACATTCTATGGATGTACCACAATTTGCTTACCTATTCACCTATTGAAGGACATCTTGGATGTTTCCAAATTTTGATAATTATAAAGAGCATTGCTATGGGCATTCCACTGCAGGTTTTTATGTGGTGTAAGCATACATTCCATCTCACTGGGGTAAATAGGAGCATGAATATTAGATAATATGTTAATCCTGTATTTAAATTGGTACGGAACTATCTGATTGTATTCAAAGTAGGTGTGTCAATTTTGTGTTCCCACCAGTAGAGTTTCTGTTGCTCCACATTCTTGATAGCATTTGGTTATGTAGGTTTGTGATATATACCAGATATTGGAGTTAGTAACAATCCAACAAATGTAGCAGAGGAGATAGATACTGGACATACAAGAAACACAGGTGGATTTTTTTTACTGAAGTCTTTTAAAATTATACTGCCACCAAATAGAGTTCAGGAAAAAAATCCTCCCGTTTTTCTTGTATAATCATCTCCCTTTCCTTCTCCTTGTAATTAAAATCATAAAACTCACTTGTCATAGAATTTATTAATCAAAAATAGCAAAATACAGATGAGGTAAGCCAGATCATTTAATTCTTAATACGCTTACTCATAGAAATTTGTGTTCATACTTAATTTAATATACACATTTCTTGTCTATTATCTCTTATCAACCACCTCCCTTTATCCCCTGAATCTATGTTGTAAGCCTGCAATTTCACCTATTTTCTTCCACACCTATTTTCTTTTCATCTATCTGTTATTCTCAAGTGAATTCTCAGCTTGATTCCTCTTATCTAACCCTTGACAAAGATCATCAATAAACATTATTTTTTTGAGGATAATTTCTTTACTGCTATTTCTCTCACAGAGCATTTTCTCCATCCCTTCCCCCCATGCTCTCTGGGTTTCTACAATGGTTCTCTCCTTTCCACTACATGACTGAGAAATAACCAAGCAACTCCACTTCAAATTCCCACCTTCAAATAAACATTTTTATCCTCGTACTTTAATTCAAAAGGCATACATTATTATATTTGAGCCATTTACTATTTTTTTGAGCCATTCAATATTTAAGACTTCTTTTTATTATTTCTGTTATTATCTGACCAAGTTTGGGCTGTTGCCCTCCTTGCACTATACATAGAAGTTCACTTGGCTAAGTTTCATGGTCTATTTTTGACATATGAATATTCCATGCAATAAGATATTTTAGTTTTCTCTTTTAGAAAAAGGGAACCATGTCAAAAAACAAATGTAATTATTATGCCAGAGATATTGAACTTTGGAGAGAGTGAAAAAATTAATTAATATAACTCTTGTTTGTAATTTCTTGTATAAAATTAATTCTCAGATTCATTTACAGTTCAGTTTCTTTAATCTTATTGTTACAATCTAGTAGTCCTTTCTTGGTTCAATTAATTTATTTACACATCTATTTTTAAAATCTTTGTTGATTGTATGTTCGTGTTTGTGTGTGTATGTACATACATACAAGCTAGTTCCTGAAGGACATCGTGCTTGTGAGATATATATATGTGTGTGTGTATGTATTTATGTGTATGTGTGTGTGTGTGTGTGTGTGTGTGTATAGATATAGATATATCACCACTGCTTGAGTGCTTTGGTCCTGGTTGCGGAGGCCGAGGGCTGCGGAGGCCGAGGGCAAGCAAACTGCAGATTGTGGTCAAGAAGAGGGTGGACCACTGTCCCACCAAGTCCCGAAAAGGAGATGTCCTACACATGCACTACACAGGGAAACTGGAAGATGGGACAGAGTTTGACAGCAGCCTGCTTCCAAACCAGTCTTTTGTCTTCTCCCTTGGCACTGGCCAGGTCATCAAGGGTTGGGACCAGGGGCCGCTGAGGGAGAGAAGCAGAAGCTGGTGATCTCATTGGAGGTGGGATACGGCAAATAGGGAATGCCCCCAAGATTCCAGGTGGCGCAACCCTGGTGTTTGAGGTGGGGCTGATCAAAATTGAGCGAAGATCTGAACTGTAACCAACCGACTGGGGCAGGGCAGTGGGGAGAGGCCAGCAGGGACCAACCAGACTGCTTCAAAACAAAACAAAACTCTTCAAAACCCTTCCCCAAAATTCCCATTTTCAAATAAAGAAGACAAATATGTCCTCTGGGTTTCTGCAATGGCTTCCTCCCTTCCACTACATGACTTATAGAAATAACCAAGCAACTTCACTCAAATTTCCATCTTCAAATAGACATTTTCATCCTTGTACTTTAATTCAAAAGGGCATATCATTGTAGAAACCCAGAGGACTACACACACACACACACACACACACACACACACACATATTATATTTGCTAGAGACATTCCAATATTTTCCACTAAAAAGATTAAAAGCCTGCACAGAGCCCTTGCAAGACCACGAAATACAAGATAATCCTCTTGAGTGTCATTTTACCGCCAGTAAAACAGTCTTCTTCCGCCAGTTTTTGACGTAAGTCAGAAGTGATATTTGCCACAGTTGCTGGTCTTCCCTCTTTTGGCCCATCTTTGGGGTTTTTCTGCCATTTCTTAAAATGCTTGATTCATCTAAGAGTGCTGTTTTATAGGTGGCAGCGTCCCCATGAGTTTATGGCAAAGCCTGAACAATTTGTAAAGATGTCCACCTGAGTTTTGTCAGCAATTTTATATTAACCCTGACCTCAAAATTGTTTTCTTCTATGGCACAAAACACTATGTTGAAGGCACCCTAATATGAAAGATTTAGGTTAACTTGTCCGTAGGCATCCACTTATAGCACAAATATATTTAAATTAATGATTTCTGTAATAAATTTGTGAATATATTAACAGGGACATAGTATCAATACTTTTGAACTTACTTTTACTTGGGTGTGTTTATGTGAATCTGCATATGGATGTAATTATATATCTGTATGGATAGAAAATATTGAAAATAAAAGAAATACATACTCTTGGGTTATCAAGGAATGGTCTTGTCTGAGTAAGAAATGGGATTTCATCAAATTGAATGGTTTTCAATATGATCTGTGAGGGAAAACTAGGTTTGACCTTTGTCCTTCATTACTGAGAGATAACTTTTGACATTTCCCAAGTAACCAAGGTGCTTTTGGCTAAAAAAAAAATCTATACAACATTTGAAGATTTAAGCAAATGAGGTTAACCTACAAAGGGCAATTGGTCAGCTAGTGTCAGATAAAGGATAGAGGCACATTATGAATATTCAATGAGGCCACAATAATGACTACTTAAGAAAACAAAATAAAGGCCCTCCATATGGATGTTCCTGGTTGTTTACACATTTCCTTACTACCTGAAGAATTATTCACTTTCTTCTTTGTTTTTCCACTGTACATTGTTTTAGCCACTGCATAGCAGTTAATTGCATAAATTCGCTTGCATCAATCTTCCTAGTCAGTTCCCCAATTTGTACATTTTGTTGTTTATTCATGTTTATATTGATACAACATATTAGATTACCATATAGCAAAAGTGGTCAATTAAAGATCACTAATCAGTTATTTCAACCACATTAAATATGAATACTCTATCAGGCATTTTACTACCACATCACCCATTGTTGATGTGAAGGGAAAATTGTTTATGGCACCGGGAAGAAATATTTTTTATAATATCAAATAGTATAGAAAGCACTAGTAAATGTTATTATAAGTAGTATGACTAATATAGAAACAAGATTCTTTTCATGGCAGTTGGAGTACTATTGTTTTCCCCATGTGAAAAGGTAAATTCAAATAATTTCCCCTTCCTAATTCTGTGCCATTTAATAAATTTGAGTTCAGATTTTAAAACTATTTCATATTTTTGTTGTTTCTTTTTTTGTAGCGCTATAAAGATTTTACCCATGAATGTGCGTTCTCAAGAAAGAAATGCAATTTTAAGTTTAAAATTTGAATAAAATTTGATAGTCAAAAATCTTGTGTTATAAATGTACTTCAATGAAGTACGGTGAATCTATGCAACTGAGGAGCCAAACAGTAGATGAGGTGATCATTTTGTGGGAATATGAAACCATACAAGGTCAAACTAAATTTATTAAGGCATTGCTGAAGTCATGGCTTGTAAGATAGCAAGGGAATAATTTGGCTTTCCTCTTCTGGTTTCTGATTTTTGAGTTCAATTTCATTGTTTTCTTTATCTTTGATCTTGGACAAGTTTGGGCAGGGCTGATGACAATGTTCAATCAAGAGAAGCTCATCAAACAAGTTCCCAGTTTCTAAGTATACAGATACTAGTCTAATCTGATCTCCACACATTCACTCATTGCAAATGCAAGGTACAAGCTATCTAGATTGTTTGTGAGTCCGCTTTTCTGAGCATTTAGTATCTAAATTCACATTAACTTCCTGCAAACATTTTAGCTTCAATTGCGTTGTATGTCTTGCAATTTTTCAAGAAAAAGAGAAAAGATGAATGTATACATTTCAAACTGTAGATGGCATTCACCTAGGAAAATATAGCAATCTAAATGAGCAGTCAAGTTTTAGTATAAAGTCATAGTTAACACCTATATATATATGAATATATTCATATATATGGAGCACGTACCTGGATAAACTATGCATATTCACAACATTCTATGACCAATTTCTTTAAAACATGGAATTCTCCTCAATTGTGTAAGACTGAATATGCATCTTTCGTGCAACAGTATAACCTTGTCTTTGCCTTTGCAGGAAAGTGGACTGTGTGAAAACGGTGTGTAAAGAAATACACTATGATGACGTTTTTATGTTCCTGTGTTGTTTTTGAAGCTACATTGTATCCGTAGCAACATCTGCCTTCCCAGGTCTTCTTAGCAAGAATCCTAACAACCTCTCTCTTTCCCATCAGCTCTGTGCATTTATTGAAATATTCCTTATAAGGAAAGAGAGCTTATTACAGACACCAGGAATTTGTTTTATAATGAATTATTGACATTTACAGTTCTTAATCTTATCCAAAAAAACCCCCAAACAAACAAAAAAACCCACCAATAACAAAACAAAAACGGACTGCCCTTCGACCTGAGGGGATTCGCAGCCATCCCAGAAAGCAGGGTAGAATTGCCCCTCTGGCTCGCTGAGTCTGTAACTCTTCCCCAGAGTAGAAAGTCCAGTTTTTCTCCCGCGGGAGGACAGGTGAGACGGTTTTAAATCGTGGCATACTCCCTCCGAAGCGATCGTGCCTCCTGGTGGCCATTAATTAGTACCACGGAAAAGCCTCTTCAGCTCCCATATCCAGCCTTCTCCTTTCATTCATCTCATATTTTTCCTCGCTTCTCATTTTCAGGGATGGGCGTGGACTTACTTCTGCTCCTGTGCTTCGTGGTACCCTTCCTCTCCTTAGAGAAGTCTTTGTGGCGGTGTTTTTGTTTTGCCAGTAGTCACTGATGATTGTTGTAAGTGCTTAATGTATCCTCTCACGAATAGAGCTGATGAGAATTTTCAGTCTAATAATTCAATATCATGGTGATTTTTCTGTCACACGCATTCTCTATGTCAAGGAAGAACTCTTAATAAGATCTTGACACACTTTGTTGTGTCGCCTTGAATTCAACTGTAAACACATACCTCTGCAGAAGCAAGCATCTGAATATTAATCAAATCACCTACTCGGGAGACCTTTTAAAATAGTTTCCGCGGCTTCCTACTTCATCAGTACATTGACCCTAAATCTCTGGCCTTGGAACTAGTGTTCTTGCTGTGAGATTCCATCAAGTCTGCGTTCACTCACGACAACCTTAGGGGAAACAGCACAGCCCAGGCTGGCTCTGCGCATCCTCATGCTTGCTGTTCTGGTTCAGCCCATGACTGCAGCCGTGTGTCCCTCCATCTGGCGGAGGGTGATCTCTTTGCCACTACCCTTCTGTTTGACCAAAGAATGATGTCCTTGTCAAAGGACTGCTCGCTCCTGATAACAAGTCCAAAGTACATGAGCTGGTGCCTCACCAACCCGCACTGCAAAGGAGCAGTGGGCCTTTATTGGCTTCTTCTGGGACAGAAGGGTTTGACTGAAGACGATGGCACCTCGTCTTGAATGTAGAAGGCTTCAAAGAAGTCGACAGAAGCAAAGCTGTTTTCATTTTCTATTTTCTTATCTGCTGAACGTCTATAGCAACCGTTTAAATGTTTTGCAACTCTTAATGGCTGAAGGACATGTAATTGGGGCACCCTTACCTTTCTGTTCAGATCTGTAAACCTGCTTATCTGTCTGCACAATGATCACAGTGTCCTTGGGTTTGATTGCCACAGATCTTGTCTCCTGCAGGTTGAGAGTAGCTCCTTTAGCAGAGAATGTAATGAAAGCCAGGGGGTCAGATTTGGCTTTAGGAACCTGTGGAGCAAATTAAAACCCTTTAAGGACTAGTGTTTCATCAAGAAATCCCTGCCACTCCCCATGGGTTGGCACTACAAAATGCTCCAACCCATAACTTATCACACTCATTTCTTGAACTACCATCTTTATTCATTTCTCTTGCTTCTCTGACTGTTAATTACCCCCTTTTAACTCTCTTTCACTTTTCGTATACCTTTCCTCCTGTGAAAAGCACTTTTTCTCACTATACCGTGTTTCCTTCAACACATTTCTGCCATTGAATCAAATGCTTTGTCTTATCAAGATGGTTGTGACCACTTAAGACCCTACTTACTTAACTTCAAAGGAGGAGTGTATTATCCTTTAAAAAATTAAAAGATGTTTCTAGACACCATAAAGTAGTCTGATTTCTGACCCTTGAAAAAATCAAAGACCTGCAAACTTCTCTTACATATCAAGCATAATGAATGAGTTCACCTCAAAATTGATGCATTTGAAGAAATTCTCTCCTGTAACATGCTCTTCAGATATTATGGTGTGTTCCTCACCATAGTTGATGGAGATAATCAAAACAGCAGTTTCAGTAAGATTATAAAGATGGGCACAGATTTTATCCAAAGAGCCCTCTTGTAGGACAGATGGAACCAACAGAACATACTGCCTACAAAAATTAAACAAGAATAATAAAGAAGAAGGCATCAAAAATACTTAGTTAGATAGAAATTAAACATTTCAATACTGGAAGGACTTTGGGCTTTAAAGTCTAAATCTGAGGACTTGAAATATATAGAAGCTGGCCTCCAAAGTGAATTTGTAGACTCAATAAGGAGTAAAATCTTAATTACAAAGCTAGAATCTATTTAATCACTCGCTCTATGAAGGCTATCACTCTCAATCTTCTCACACAAGTCTTTTGCCACAGGATTGATGCTGCACATTCTATTTTATAGTTGTCTACCATCAGACACCTGTTTCTCAATACAGATACAACATTTTTATAACTGTTCATCAGCATTCTGCAGAATTAATGGGAAGAGGTAAGGGATGACGCTCTAATTTAGAATTTACTGTAAACATTATTTTGGAGCATTTAGTGAAATGGTGATTTTATGTAGAGTCAGGGCATCACAAGAAAAAAGATAGTGAAATTAGAATTTTTACCAAGAAGTCCCCTTTGACCTCCACAGGTAACAACGAAACTCTATGTAATCACTTACACATGGGAACGAGATGGATGAAAGAGCGCAACACCCAGAAGTATCCTTATCCACATGGCGATCCCAAGAGATGAAGACGAAGTCAACACACAGCACCACTGGATCCTACATACAATTCAGGGTGTTGAGACCACACACACTTTCACTGAGTAGAAAAGTCAACTGTGAAGCTATATATTCATGCAGCAACTTTCATCAGAATGTCCTGAGTCATTCTTAAAGAACGGCACATGTAACCTAACTGGATACATTTCCTGAATTTTAGTCTCCTCCCAGTACCAGTCAGTACTCATGTGTGTTATTTGTTACTAGGTGTGTCATTGAATCATCTCATTTGTTTCAGATCTTGCAGCAGCACCTACCAGACTTGAAAATGAGTCTTTTCAAGCACAAATCCAATCTTATTGTGATTACTACACATAAGTTTGTATCTTTCACACTATTGTTTCAAGGTGAAGAGTTAATGCTGTGTGGAAAGCTCAGTACCCATCCTGGTTGGTAACAGTGCCATGTATGTACCATGTTGGAAGCAATTTAAAAATAATGTTAGAATAAAAAAAACTATGGGAGTTCAGAGTGCTTTTTAAAAAGTTCATATATTATCCTGTGCTTTTTTTCTCAAGTGATAAAATTGTTCCCCATACTTCATATAATCACAGGCCATATATGTGTGCCTGACAATACTCTAAATGAAGTGAAAAGAACCCCACATCTCAAACACCTAATATAGTATGAAACATAGGACACAAAAGATAATATATAATAGTATTTACTATCTGTTGCTCCAAATGTTTTACAAATTGGTTTACAATTAGGAGCAAGATACATAATAAAGTAGCTTTATTTGCTAATCTATTAGCAAGAGAACCAGCCATTTTAAAGATAGCCCTAGATCAGTGGTTCTCAACCTGTGGGTCATGACCCCTTTGGAGGTCGAATGACCCTTTCACAGGGGTTGCCTAAGGCCATCAGGAAACACATCTTTCCCATGATCTTTAGAACAGAGACACCACTCCTCTTTCACCTCCAGGTGGGTCCACTCTCATGCAGATATGCCCACAGAGGAGCACCAGCGTGAAGATTGTTCTTCATGCTGCACCATGCTTCAAGACAAAATTTCATTTATTTGTAATTATAAATACATATTTCACAATATACAATTACATATTGTTGTAGTAAGTTGGCATGACTTCTTCAGTGTCAGAACCCTTACTAGAGTTAACAATGTTACAATTGTTTATTTTTGTGTTATGTCTGCTACTAAAGTGTTTGAATCATATTTGACTTTTCCTCATGACTGACATCTTTATATGACTCTAATTTCAAATGTTCAATAAATGCAAACACCTCTTAAATCACTAATGACTTTTCATTTACCTCAAACTGTCTATAGGTTCTTACCTCCATGGAGTTCTTAGTGAGTTAATTATGCAAATGGAACTTTCTGATTAAGAAAGAGGGATTCTTTCCATTTTCGGAATCCACTCTATGATGTATTTGAAGTGAGCAGTCTTGATCCAAAATTTTAAAGTTAAAATACATTGATTGGGGTGCTACCCTTCTTTCCAAGGGTAAGACACTTTTTGACAGAGAGAGAAGAAGCATCATCTTTCTGAGGGTTAATATCTTCTATGGGGCTTCCACTAGTCCACATTACCCAAAATTAAAAGAGACAAAGCCAATTATCAACTAGTCTCTGTGGTTGATCAATTTAATGACAACTTGTTTGTTTTCTCTCCTTCTCTCATTATATTTTCACCTCCTCCTTTCTAAAAGTGTGACTTGTAATTGTATACTTCACTACCTCCAAGATTTGGTCAAATCTAAGCAACTTGATGCTATTGACATCCCTAATGCAATTGACTTTATGTGTTCAACTTACTACTTACATGTATTATAAGTGGGTAAGTTTCAGATTGGTGATCCTCCATTTGTCTCTTATAAAGAAATAAAAGCTCCTTCTCTTTGTTTCTGTCCCTGACTTTGAGTTATTTTGCCTCTTGCTCTACCGCTGATATCCAGGTGTTCAATGAACACGTCTACTTAGAACTTGGAGAACATGGCAAGGTGAATGCTGACCTTTGGAGCACTTTAAAAAGCTGAAATGAAGACTAAATCAAATACTGTTTGAATGTCCTGCTCTAATAGCAATCAAAGAAAGCTAATATGAAAAGTTTCAAAAAATCACAACTTAATTTTTACAAATATTTAAACTTGGAAAGGAGGAGGAGGAACTTGCAGAATGAATACCTCTCTTTTACAGGTGAATTTAATTTATGTCTACATACTTTCACAAACTTATTTATCTGATTTGATGGAGAGTCATAATTATTAAGTATTTTACTAATACTCTTCTGTTATATAATAGACTGACTTTGAAGTCACAATATTGAATCTTCCATACAAGGATCCTCTACATTACCAAAGTACACCCAAAATTTATGAGATCTGCTTTGATCTAGGATTCATGAATGGAGTTATGGTTTATTTTCTTTTTCTATAGAACAATATGCTTCTATAATCATTCTTTTAGTATCATTAATAATTATCCCTATTGATTGTAACTCTGTTACCTCTATTGAGCTGAGAATATAATTGATCACTCCTTTGAGATATCATTATCTCTAGAAAGAATTTTGTGTATTAGCTTCAAAAAGCATATGGAAAAATTGGTTTAAAAGATAAAGGAATTTTCCCACAAGCTTCTTGAAGCACTCTCATGGGTCTGCTCTCATAAAGATTTGCAGTTTCAGAAGCTTAAGTAGTAGTTCTACCCTGTCCTACAGGGTCACTATGAGTTATAATCTATTTAGTGGCAGTGATCTATATCTATAGCTATCTATCTAAATGTGGTAATGAAGATTGAAAAGTATATGTACAAACACTCTACACAGACATGCACAGGCTTCTGAGGATAAAGCCAGTTACTAAGAATGTTATTTCCAGAAACAATGCAAAGCAATAATTTCTAGTTTGCAGTTCATTGCATGGGAAAATCTTTTCTACTGTGGGAAAATATTTCACCAGTTTCCAGAAGAGAAATCGATCAGCAGTAGAAAGCAGACTAAATGATGATGTGACTTCTCTGTCAAAAGGTCTGCATAATACTTCCAATGTATGGTTATTTCCCCTTTTCCTATTCACATACATCCCACAGTCCATGTCTTCATCCTAAGGCCAGTAGGAATAGCTCACCAATTTCTCAAACATAAGTTCAGAGAAAAGTTGAGGAAAATAAAAACAAGTTCATGAGAGCCAAAATATGACCCTAAGTCTATTACACCTGCAATTATGAGAAAAAAACTTGACGTATTGAAAACTAATGAGTTGAGACTTTCTGATTCTCATTTGCATGTGGGGCAAGATTCAAGGTAAGAAGAAATACCTGTAGAATCAGCTAATGATGGAAACTTGGAATGTGAAAATATAAATCAAGGAAAACTGGAATTTTTCAAAAATAGAATTGAATGCATAAAGATTGATGTCCTGGGCATTTATGAGCTGAAATGGATTGGGATTGACAATTTAAATCAGAAAATCAAATGAGTTACTCTCCTGGGAATACAATAATCAAAAGGAATGGTGCTGTGTTAATTGGCTAAAAAGACTGCAAAACCAATCTTGAAGTACAATACTGTTTGTGATATCTGCCTTCTCCATCAATGCAATAATTAGGCACTAGTGTTGAAGAAATCGAAGAGTTAAACCAATATCTTTACTCAGAAATTGATCAAACTTGTAGTCAAGATACATTGATAATTATTAGTGATTGGAACACAAATGTTAGAAAGAGGAAGGACTAGTAGTCGACAAATACGACTTGGTGAAAGAAACAAAATTGAAGGTCACATGATAAAATTTTGCAAGATCAACAAGTTGTTCATAGCAAATACCTTTTTTACACAATACAAATGATGATTATGCATATGGAATCTTTTGAGATGGAATACAGAGAAATCAAATTGACTGCATCTGTGGGAAGACATGATGGAAAAGACTTAAGCAGTGGGAGGACATCAAGAACATCATTCCTAAACAATGCAAAAGGTGATATCAAAAAGTGAAGTAGAAAGAAAATGTTTTTTAAATGATAATGGCAGCATATGTGCAAATATACTTAACATAATGGATGGATATATGGACTGTGATAAGATCCGTAAGAGCCCCCAATAAAGTGATTTAAACAAACAAAGACAGGAAAGGAAGAAAAGATCAAAGTAGATTTTAGAAAAGACCCTGAAACTTGCTATTAATTGTAGGGTAGGTAAAGCAAATGAAAGGAAGGAAGACGTCCAGGGTAGAAAAATTTAAAGGGCAGCATGAGAAAGCAAAGCCAAATATTGTATTGAAATGTGCAAGGGCCTAGAATTAAAAGAAACAAAAGGCAAGAATGTGTTCAGCATATCAGAAACCAAAAGATGTCAAGAAAAAATTTAATCCTCTAGTAAAAATCTTGAAAGATTGTATAAGTAAAATACTAAATGATGCAGGGAGCATCAAAGGAAGATGGAAATAATACAGAGCACTAAATACAAAAACCAATATCTAGTCAACATTCCACCATTTCAGGAGGTAGCATATGGACAAGAACCAATGGTGTTCAAGGAAGAAGTTCAAGGTGCACTGAATTGATGGAATACCTAATGAATGTTTGAACAGTCTAAGGAAACATTGGAAGTACTTAGTTAATCTATGCCAGGATATTTGGAAGACAGCTACTTGGCCAACCAACTATAAGAAATAATTATACACAGAGGAGAACACAGAACAAGGGATTTCATCACTGATGTCAGCTGGATCTTGGCTGAAAGCCAAGAATATGAAAAAGATGTTTACTTTTGTTTTAATGAGTAGATTATAACAACTCTGGACAGTTTTATGAAGAATGGGGATTCCGGAACACTTCATTGTGCTCTTGTGGAACTTGTCCATGGATCAAGTGGTAGTTGTTCAAACAAAACAAGGAAATGGTTTAAAATCATGAAAACTGTGACAGGATCTATTCTATCTGTATGCTGAGCAAAAAATCAGAGAAACTAGATTATGTCTAGAAGAATAACATGGTCTCAGGATTGGAGGAAGGCTTATTAACAACTTGTATATGAAAATGATACAACTTTACTTGCAAAAATTTCCTTAGCAAAGGATATTCACAAAAGTGAATATTCCTATGCAGAAAAAATTATTCGACATCCATGCACAAAAATTTACTCTAAATGGATCGAGACTTAAAATTAAAATGATAAAGTTCCTGGAAGAAAACATCAAGTCAAAACTAGGACATCTAGTTTTGAGCCTATATAGCTTATGTAACAAACTGAAGATGCACAAATGGCAGAAGATAAGGTGAATAACTAGAATCTCCTAAAAATTAAAAAAAAAATCAAAGACTTTGCTGACAAGATAGAGACGCTACAGACTGGCATGATTTTATTCTATTTATTTTTCTTACAATTAATGGAGATTATTAAATAGGTGAACATAGGTAAGAATACAATCCTTGGTTTCCTTGGCCAAGAGTCAAGTGTCTTTCCAACCCTCAGTGTGTCAGCCACATGATACCTGGGCCTTTGCCCCCAAGGACCAGGAAGGCATCCCACCTGTGGATCTGTTACACACACTTCAGTAGCCTGGGGCCAGATATATGGGGAACTGTACCCCATATTCTCTGTGCTGCTCTTCTAGGTCTGTACCACTCTGTGAGGCATCTGATCTCTCTGGCCTCCACCATTTCAGACAGGGGTCTTCAACTTGCTCTTCCAAGGTCCTCAAGATTTCTTTCTTCCCTATTACTGCTACTTCAAATATAGTTTCTCCTTACAGCAATGGAGGTGGCAATGAAAACTGACATATCTTCTATTGGTTTTACACATTCTGCGTTCAAATCAGTGATGCTTATAGGTATTGTATACCGCAAGAGAGATCTAGGAAGAAATGACTCACACAGTTGTAGAAATAGGCAAGTCGAGTCTGGTTCAAGTCAGAGGTGTTTCCTGACATGTGGAAGCTGATGAACAGGAAGCAGGATGATGAAGTCAACAAGGGGTGTAAGGATGGTGAAAGTTGTATCATTTTCATATAGCAAGTTGTTAATAAGCCTTCCTCCAATCCTGAGACCATGTTATTCTTCACATAATCTAGTTTCTCTGATTTTTTGCTCAGCATACAGATAGAATAGACCCTGTCACAGTTTTCATGATTTTAAATCATTTCCTTGTTTTGTTTGAATTCACCTTTGACAGTATAAGTTATTTTACAGTGCCCTGTCTTACAAGGGGTTAATCCTTAAAATTGATATAAACTTTAGTAATTCCACAGCAAAAAGAGAAAAAAATCAAATTAAAAAACACACACAAGTAAACGGTGCAGTCTCTTCTATCAAAGTAGAATTTTAGACAACCAGAAACATGAAAAGATGCTTGGAGTCTTTAATATATACATACACACATATATATTAAATGGTGAAGTACCATAGTGGCAAAAAATGGCAATGAGTAAGCAAAAGCAAAATAAACAGAAAACAAAATATTGGCAAGGTTGTACAAAAGATGAACTATTTTACACTGCTTATGGAAAAGAGGAGGGTGCTTCCTCAAAAAGCTAGAAATAGAAATGTACACATGTAAAAAAAAAGAAATGCACACATGTATCTTCCAATTATCTTGTACATGTGGTTTCTGTTTCAGTGGGTGTGGGTGGGGCCTGGTATGAATGTCTAGCCAGATCCAAACATGCCATGCTGTGCATTTTTTGGCACAACCAGGGGAAAGCATCAAGTTTTTAACTGTGGTTTAACATTGAAATCACCTGGGGTTTTAAAAATATGTTGATGCCCAAGACACACCCTTAGAGCAGGAATTCTCAAAGTATAATCCTGAGCCTAGAATTGCAAACATCGCCTGGGAACTTGTTAGAAATGCAGATTTATGTACGCCTTCTTGAGCTATTGAAACAGAATCTTGACACGGACCTCATTAATATCATCATCTGTGATTCTAATATACTGCATTAGAGAGTGAGATTAAATTAACTAAGTGGGACACATGTACCAACCATCTTTATGAATATGATTCAGTGGCATTGTTTATCATTTATTCGACGATTGGTACTATCCAATTTGAAGTTTACCCATCACTCTTAACAGAAGACCTCTGTCCCCTAAACAATGGACTTCCTTTCCCTCTCTCTCTCACCTAACCCTATTGATCCCTAATGATCTGTAGCCCGTTTACATCTGTGTAACATCTGTGTTTACCTTATTTTTTGTTTGCTTTGTTTATTTTACTAAATTATTTTATTGTGGCTCATACAACTCATCATAATCAATATATACATCAATTGTATGCAGACCACATTTGCGCATTTGTTGCCATCATCATTCTCGAAACATCCTCCTTCTACTTAGGCTCCCAGTATCAGCTCTCCATATTTCCCCTCTTTCCCCTCCCCCTCCACCATGAGCCCTGAATAATTTACAAATTATCATTATTTTGTCATATGTCCATTGTCTGATATGTTCCTTCACCCACTTCCCTGTTGTCCATACCCCAGGCAGGAGTTGATATGCAGATCCTTTTTATTGGTTCCAATTTTCTACTCCACCTTCCCTCCACCCACCCAGTATCACCACTCTCACCACTGGCCCTGAAGGGATCATCTCTCCTGAATTCCCCATGTTTCCATCTCTAGTGCACATGCCCTGGTCTAGCTGGATTAGTAAGGTAGAATTGAGATCATCATAGTGGGTGGGAGGAAGCATTTAAGAACTAGAGGAAAGCTGCATATATCATTGTTGCTACACTGTATGGTGACTGAGTTGAGAGAACCTATGGCCAGCCCCACTATGAAACACGACATTCCTCGCTGACCCAAAGTCCTATGGGAATGACAATGAAGAAGCAGGGTCAGGACTGTACCTTGTCTAACCCAACCACATCATGGCAAAACACTAAAGGTGTGCAACAGAGCATGGGATTCCTGAGGAAGTCTCAAGGGTATACTTTGGGGACAGGGCATGACCCCCCATCAGACTCAACAGGGGGACACTCCTGGAGGTCAACAAAGAGATCTTGAACTATTTACAGGTTTTTATTTTGTTATTTTTTAATTTTTTAACTACTTTATAGATAAAAGTTTTGGACATTGGATTTTTTTGTTGTTGCTGTTATTATCATTTTATTTTCTTTGGTTGCTACATCTTAGGATGCCTTGGTTTTTTGGTCCATATTGTTATTGCTGAAGGTCTATCTAGATAAGATAGGCTGGATGCATAGTTTGGAGGAGAAAACAATGAAACTGATGGTTCTGGGGGGGATGGGGAGGAGGTGGAAATCAGGTGGTGTTGACCAACACAGGGATAAGGGAACCACAAGTGATTCAAAATCAGTGACATGATAGGTGTGAGAGGCCTGATAGGGATTGATCAAGAGTAATATAACAGAGAGAAAATACTCAAACCCAGATGGATGCTGAGCATGACAGTGAGACAAGAAGAAAGCAAAGTAAAATAGAGGAAAGAACTGGGGGTGGGGAGGTGTGGGGCATTTATAAAGGTCTAAATATATGCATGTACATAGGTGAATATATTTATATGTGATGATGGGGAAATAGAACTATGTACATGTACTTATAGGGGTAGTATTAAGACAGCAGATGGACATTGGACCTCCACTCAAGTACTTCCTCAATGCAAGAACACTTTGTTCTATTAAATCGGCATTCCATGATGCTCACCTTCCCAACACAATCACTGAAGACAAATGTGTGCATCAGCAAAAGTAGTGAAGAAAACTGATGGTGCCAGCTATCAAAAGATATAGCATCTGGGGTCTTAATGTCTTGAAAGTAAACAAGTGACCATCTAGCTCAAAAGCAACAAAACCCACTTGGAAGAAAGATACCAGCCTGTATGACCACAAGGTGTTAAAGGAATCAGTTATCAGGCTTCAAAGAACTAAAAATCATAGCATTGCCTGCCCACCTTCCTGATATGATCACTGATGATAAATGTGTGCATAAAAAAAAGCGTTGAAGAAAGTTGATGTCATCCAGCTATCAGAAGACATAGCGTCTGGGGTCTTAAAGACTTGAAGGTAGATAATAAGCCCTCTAGCTCTGAAGCAACAAAGCACACATGGAAGAAGCACACCAGCCTGTGTAACCACAACGTGTTGAAGAGATCAGGTATCAGGCATCAAAGAACTAAAAATTATATCATTATAATGAGGGAGAGTACAGATTGGGGACCCAAAGCTCATCACTAGGAGTCACAGGGCGGTGCTTATCTTATTTTTTTAAAAAACCACCTTTTTATTGTAAAGTGCCTGAAAATTTAGAGAGCAGATCTTTTTTCCACTCATTCACTCAATGCATTTTGCTCCTTGTCACTGGCTGCATTCTCTGCAATGGAAAATCACTTAACCTACTGTCTGACTGGGTTTTGTGTGTTGATTTCTCCTTCTTTCCTAACCCTTCTGCACTTTTTTTCTTGGGTAAATGCTACCCCTTTGCCCTCAAATTGTTGATTTTTCTATGGTGTTCTTGCCACTCAAGTGTCATTGTTCCTCTTGTAGACCTGTCTATTGTGTGATTGAGAATTGAGCCAGAGGGACAAGCTATTATCAAGACTTGAAGTGTAGCCATGGGCCATGGTCTTGGAGCTCCACCACTTTCTCCACAATCAGTAAGCCTGGTCTTTATCTATGATTTTGAGATTTGTCTCTTCCACTCTAACCATGACTTTTTAATGTGATCTCTTTTGGAGCAGTGGGGAGTGGTACCTGCTCACCATTTAGTTTTCTGCTTTCAGGGTTGTGGCGATTGATGTTCATGTTATTTATATGTTTATTGAACTAATTATTTCCACAGGTCTCTTATTTTATTCACTCTTCTTTCCTCAATAGTTTCACCTTATATGACTACATATGAGCTTTTATGATTCTAGTCACTACTCTCCAAAACAGAGTTTCTTTATTTAAAAAAATAATAATCCTAAGATTCCTGGATTTTTAAGGAAACTTCTCCCATGGAAATGTGATCTTTCAGTGGTATACTGGTGTATTTCAAGGAGTCCTGTTGATGTAGTGGTTATGCCTTGGGTTGCTAATTGCCAGGACAGCAGTTCTAAACTATCAGCCACTTTGCATGAGAAAGATACCGCTTTCTACTCTCATCAAGAGTTCTAGTCTCAGAAACCCAAACAGACAATTTAATCCTGGAATAAACTCGGTAGCAGTGAGCTTTTATTTTTGTGTGTGATGATTCAAGAAGAACAAATGCTATCACAGGGTAGATAATCATTATTTTCTTCCTGCATAATCAACTCTCCAGTTTTCATTTTTCTTTAATGTTCAGCATTTGACACAGTTTTTCATGCTTCATGCTTTTTCTTTGATATATATTTCAATCAACTTCTATGAAACCACTTCCTAATAAAGTTTTAATTCTAATTCACTTGTCTCCTTCGCAGTTTCTGATGTCCGAATTTGATCTTCAAGTGCTGTTCTCTTTTCAAAATTACCTTATTCAAAATAAAATCTCACAGTAAAATCCCTGTTTCTATTCTTGATCCAGACTCAGTGCATGAGCGAGTTCTTCACATGCTACGGTTCTCAATGCCATCTGTGTACCAGAAAGACAAAGCCTCCTATTCTCAAGTCATGGCAACCCAAATTCCTGTGTGATTTTTTTCCAGTTTCCAAGTAGAAAGCTCTACCTGTTTATACAAAATAGCAAACTCAACAGTTCCAACAATGAGTTGCTAGTCTTCCACTCTAAACTTCAGCCATGGCCAGTTCAGGTGATAGCAATTTTTTTAATCAAAAATAGTTTAGGCCTAATGCATTGGAATAATCTCTGATTCTTCTTTTGAGCTCATTCCTTGTTTGTAATGCATAAGAAATCCTATTAGTTTTACTTTTATAATATATCTTGAATCAGAATATTTCTTAATTTTTCAATGTCTACAACCTTGGTCTTAATCACTGTTATCTATTACTTAAATTACAAAAGCAGTCTCTACCGGGACTTTTTTGAGTCTATGCTTATACTCCTACAACCTATTTCAACACAGTAATAAACTGATCATCTAAAAAGATATCAGATCAGGTCACTTCTCTGCCCCAAATCCTGAAATGGTTCCCAGTTTCACTCAGAGTGAAAGCTAATGTACTAACATGACCGTCAAGCTCTTATATGACCTGGATCCTCGTTTCAATTTCTATTTCCTCATCTACTATTCTCAACCATATGTTCAGAAGAGAATATTATACTCTTCTTAACCATACTGACACAGTGTTATAATGTGAAGACATTCTTCCAAGATATGCTGTTTCTGTTAGGTGTTGGTGAATTATTTTCAATGCTTAGAAACCTGACATACAATAGAACAAAACATTGTCTGGCTGTGCACCATCAGACATTTCCTTCTCTCTAACTTTGTGCCTATCTCTCTCACCCTTGACAACCCTTTGCTCTCATCTTGAACACACATAGAACATAGACCTAATTGTATACACACAATTACATAAAAACTTGGCATTTCTCATTCAAATCTCCTACATCGAAATTTTTATTATGATCCGATCCACTTTCTCCAAAAATTTGGACCATAGAAATGACTTTCTAACATGAAACTTGTATCTCTAGACAGTAGAAACTATTCCTGTTTGGTTACTGAGAAGTCCACAACAATTGTTGGTGTTGTGAGCAAAATTTACCCACGGTAAATGATGAAATTAAGACATTCATAAGAATAAGGACCATGATTGTTAAATTCTATGGCATATACAATTGGGCCACAGAAGTAACAATCAGAAAGTATGTTTTCCTTTTCCTCATAGTCTTTAAGGTTTTATACCATTGACTAAATTAATGATAATATCAATAAAATTGCCATATACCCTGAGGATGATTTATTATGCTAACCAATAAAAAGATAATGATGTTGCTATACCAGGAACATACATAGACCATTGATATTTGTATGAGTGGGCTTAACAATTGCATTTATTTGGCTCTTATATTGTGGCACTACCTGATATTTTCCTTCATGAAGAGATTAATAAAGATATGAGTGCTAGAAAAGAGGGTGGTGAAAATATCAGGTGACAACTGGCTATCAGAAAGTATAGTGTCTAGAATCTTAAGGCTTGCTTTAAAACAAGCATCTATTTAAGTGAAGTGTCAGCCAGGTTCACATGGAGGAACCACACCAGCTTTTCTGACTACAGGATTGTAAATAAAAAATTGAAGACTGGAAGAGGGAATGGTATTAGAACTTAAATGTTGAGCACTTGCTTGCATTCTCTCGTTATGACCTGAATTGAAATATGGATTACACTACTATGGATATTTTTTTCCATTTCCAGTCTGATTCTCCCCCACTTTCCTCTCAACATTAATTACGTGCTAAGACTGTAGTATTAAATTAAGGGGCGTTGAGTATTATCTATCAGTAATAAATGATATACTCAAAGAAATAAAGAAATTTATAAAAATTACTTTCTGCTATCATCTTGATTTTGTACCTGAGATTAAGGTATCTGTCATTTGACTAGTGACTGTCTTTTCTCATATTCTTTGATGAGATATTCAGAAGTTTATTTTGGTGTGAGTCTATATTTTATTATCATTCATATTTCCTTTTCTTGAGCTGACAGATAGTCCTCTCAATGTACACTTAGTCTATCTCTCTGGTTACTAGAGGATTCAAATTTTTGTATGTCATAAGATCTGAGAATATGAATTAATATTTAACATCAACACAGCAAAATATCTATGCTATAATTAAAGTTCTGAGTTTTCCATATCAAAATTATACAAGGCTCTGAGTTTTCCAGATCTGAAAAAAAGGGGGAGGGAAAGAAAATCATAGTCAGATGCATAATCATGACATTTAATAGGATAATAAAGAAATAACATCTGACAAGAACTTATAGCAGATCATATATGTTCCAGATGTAAGATGGGCCAAAAGTCTCTCCCAGGTTTGACACAGGGGAATGTATTTCTTCAAAGTAGAAATATTTTCACCTGGAATGGATTAAGAAATAATATAAACAACAAATAAATGTGTGTACATATAGACATACATGTAGATATACAAGCCTATAAATTTATATATTAAACACAACACAATATACAAATGTATGTGAAGGAGTATCCCTACCCCCAAAACAAAACAAAACAAAACCCCAAACCAAACCAATGGAAAAAAGCTCTGATGGGTGGAGGTCTCATAGTACCCATTTTTTCTTGCTGGGTGAGTACCTAGCAGGATAATTCTGAGTTAGTGCACCCATTGGCATCATGTAACAAGGTTCTCTCTTAGTTATTTCATAAACTCAGTTTCACTCAAGACAAGGTTCTCTCTTAGTTATTTCATAAACTCAGTTTCACTCAAGCCTCATTTTTTTTTGTGCGATGGCCAATTTAAGAGGACAGCATGCATCTTTGAAATTTTGTTTTCTGTTTATGAAAAAATGCCACAGAAACGGTTGTGATGGTGAATACAGCTAATAAGGAAAGTACTGTGGGAAATGAAAATCAAGTGTATGAGTGTTTTTCTCCTTTCAGAAAAGGTGGGTTGTTGATAGATGACAAACTTAATTCTAAATGACCGTCAATTTCCCAAACAGACAAAAATGTCAACAAAATACGTGCACTTGTGCTTGAAGACCAACAATGATGGACCATTAAAGAGATGGCAAGGCTGAGCCCTGGTGGCATAAGTGGTTGAGTGCGGGACTGCAGTCCGTGGGCTTGGCGGTTCAAATCCAGTGGCCAGTCTCAGGAGCAGCGCTGAGTAGCTCCCACTACCACTGACAGCAGTGATGCCTCCCCCCCCCCCCCAAAAAAAAAATAAAAAAATAAGGAGATGGCGATGTTATCTGGACTGTTTTGGAAGTCAGTTCAGCGAATCTCAATGGTAGATTTGGGAATGAGAAGGGTCCCTGTGAAATGTGTGCCTTGGATTCTGACTGACCAGGAATAAGACCGGTAAGTCAACAAATGCTTTACTTTGAAAGAACAGATCTGAAGCGACCCAGACTCCCTCCCTCCTCCACCCCAAGGTGAGGAGACCTGATGCTATTCTTATAATCCTGAAAGCAAACATCAATCAGTGGAAGATGCCAGTTCATCTCACTCCCCAAAAGTTCATCAAGTGAAATCAAAGATCAAGAAGATATTCTTTTTTTCTTTTTCATGTGAGGGGGAGAGTGAATTTAGAGATCATTCCATCAGGTCCGACTTAATCAAGCTTTCTATTTAGAGGTTCTGAAAAGATTGTGCAACAGTTTGTGACACAAATGGCCCGATTTGTGGCAGACAGGGGACTTGATTTGACACCATGACAATGCACCTGCTCACACAGCCATCTCAGTGCAACAGTTTGGGCAAAAAAAAGCATATCTCTCATGTGCCAAATACCTTACTCACTTGTCCTAACTCCATGTGACTTAATTTTGTTCTCAGAATGAAGAGGGTCATGAAGAATAGTAATTTCATGACATCGAAATGAAGAAAAAAATGAGGGAGGTGCTGTCATCTATCCAAATAGATAATGTTTCCAAGAGTGGAATCAAAGACTTAACAAATGTATGAAGTATAATGGAGGGTGATAAGACTGTCTTGAAAGAAAAATTAAATACATAGCTTTGAGAAAAAATTCTGTCTTTTGGGGTGTGGCAGTCATGTGCTTATGTTAATTTTATTATTGAAATGTAGGGGTGGAGTCTAGCCTGTGAATCTGGAGATAGCCATTGAGTAGCCAATGAGGCCTCTATGTGGGCATGGCTTTCTACTGAGACTTATGCGAAATCTCTTGATATTTCCCTCATGAAGATGAGAAGCTATCTTCTCCAGTTGTTGGGAGTTAGTCTGAGAGACGATGAATCACGGACAAGACAAGATGGCAGTGTCCGAGAACCTGGAGGAGCTGGCAGAGAGACTACACGGCTTTGCCCTGATGGAACCAGACCTCTAAAGCTGGGGCGGCCACATGGAGACCTTTGCCAGCGGTGAGTTGCTTCTGCTGTTGATGGACCCTGAGCCCTGGAAGTGAGGATCCATGTGGAGATCCCTGTCAGCGCCGGATTCTGTACCCACTGACCCGTGACTTCGTGAGTCGGATGGAGACTTTATAGACTGATTTCGGGCATATAGGTTAATATCAGACTTATGACTTTGAACTGGACTAGGCTCAATGTCCTGTTATTCTTATGTATAAACGTTTTCCTTATATCTATATGTGTGTCTATGAAATTTGTTCCTCTAGTCTACCCAGACTAACACGGGGGGGTGCCCCCTCATATTTATTAGACATAGATTTGTCATTGCTCGTGCTGTGAAGTCAGCTTCTCTCCACTGTAGCCTTATGCTTGACAGTATGACATTTTACTCCATCCTGCACTCTTCTTACCACTGTTAATCCTTAGAAAGCAAAGAATACTTATAATGCATGTATATCTGTGCACTCTTAAAGGTAATAAAAGAAATTAAGAAGATTATCATAAATAGACATATCTAGTATGCACATCTCTCTGGCTCTTGCAAATTGTCAGACATCATTTGTTTCATATGCTGTCCCACTTTTTAGGTTTCCTGTTATTACAAGGTATATTTTCAAAGACCTGTACTATGTAATTGCCTACCTTTCCTTGGGTTTCTTTTTTCCCCTTACTGCGAAATGGAAGGACTAGGGATGTTGTAAGAAATGAGAGCATATTCATCTGGAAAACAATGAGAAATTGCATTACGAGGAAGGCTCCACTTTTCCATACTAAGGTTACATCAGCTAAAACACATATGTAGGTCTAATCTTCCCAATAATTTTGCAGAAGTCACTCACCCCTATGTTCCCCTCTTACTCCTCCAGATACATATGCTCAAAGCTTAAGATGCTTGATGAAGTAAAATCAATCAGTAAATAGACCCAGAATTTAAATAATCCTTGGCCAGCTTTGTATGATATATGCCCAATAAGCAGCATAAACCCCCAGAGGAAACAAATTATGTGTTATACCCAAACCAGATGCTATCAGGTGATAGGTACTCATGGCAACCCCACATGTATCAGGTGGGGATTGTGCTCCTTAGGGTTTTGAAGGACGAAGCTTCCAGAAGCAGATCACCACGCTTGTATTCTGAATCACTGATGCACTGAATAAAAACTCCAACCATGTGACTGACAGGTCTGCTAACTGATTATACCACCTGAGCCCCCAGGGTCACTCTAGCACTTTAACAATAGCTTTGGAACCTAAGCTATCAGAAATCTATATCTATAGAATGTTTCCATAAGTTTGTTGAATCTGAACTACTCTCACTCTTATGTCAGTTTGCATAGAAGCAGCATGACATTGCAAATCATGGCATTGATAACAACAAAATGACCTGGTGACTTAGCATGGTTTATATTTCAACTTGAAAGGGGGCCCTTCTACATGATATAAACCTTCAGTGATTAGAAAGTATCCTAATCCAAAGATAAATTATGGAGGGAAACAATTCAATAGACAGAGTGAGAACAGATATTTTTTTTCATCTTGGAAGACTGAGGAAGGGTCTGCAAAGTTTAATATTTCAAGGAATCTTAGATATCATTACCACATCCACTGACCTCAGGGCATAGTAGTTGCTTGCTTACCTTTTTCATTGTAATCATAGACCAAGGCTGTAGCTGGCTGCATGTGGGACACAAAGTTGCTTTGCTCAACGGAGAAAGTGAAAACTTTTGCCGTACCCAAAACCTGTCAAGACGCGTGGATTATAAACACATAAAAATATGTTTGCAAAAAAGAAAGAAGTCACTGAGTGAATCATCTCTCAAAAATCATTATCCATACAATTAATGGATATAGGGGACAATTGTAGGATTTAAAATTCATGTCAACCACTCTTCATCATTGCTCAGGTCAACTATAAAGAATCATAGATCTAATCCACAGCCAGACTACATTAGGTGCTATGAGGAATGAAAACCAAAGAGATAATGACCTTTAACTTAGGAAGCACATCCAAGAATGGAGAGTTAATAGAGAGGAGATAATCAAAGGAGCACAACATGGTCAATTTTTAATGTAGCTTCAGTTTTTAAATAGAAAAATCAACTTACTGTTTTTTTAATTGAGGATACATATAGTAAAGCACACACCAATTCAACAGTTTCTATGTGAACCATTTAGTGACACTGATTATATTCTTAGAGTTGTGTAACCAGACTCACTCTTCTTTATTTCAGTTCTTCATTCTTCAATTATATACATATATTTACTGCTCCATTCCTCTGAGGCTCCTATATAACCCTGTGTTTCCTAAGTAGGTAATACTGTCCCTTAGGGGAGAGTTTGAGAACAGTCCAGACCCCAATGATCTGCAAAAGCAGACATCTACACTTTATCATGGTTTATGAGATAGAGTACAAAAGTTTTTAATTACTGGGGGCCTAAGTGGAGGGAGGATGTTTCGAGAGTGATGATGGCAACAAGTGTGCAAATGTGGTCTGCATACCATTGATATATGAGTGGATTGTGATGGGAGTTGTATGAGCCCCCAATAAAATGATTCATAAAAAAATGAAGAGGGTGGGGCTGGACCTCCTACTCCCTCCACCGGAGAGCAGTGATGCAAAAAAAAAAAATGAAGAAGGAAAGAGGAGTTTATATCAAGGGCTCAAGTAGAAAATATTTGGAAATGAATATGCCAACATATATACAAATATGCTTGATACAAATGATGTATTGAATGCTATAAGAGCCGTAAGAGCCTCCAATAAAATAATTGAAAAAAAGTTTTTAATTGTTGGCCAATGGAGCTGAGGAATTTTTTTTCTTAAAATGGAGCAATAGGTCAAACAAATTTGAGGACTTATGTTCTAATCTTTCCAGCTTCCATTTGCTGTTGTTGATTTTTGTACAGGTATTTCTTAATCATTTTATTGGGAGCTCTTATAGATATTATAACAATCCATAATTCAATTATATCATGTGTGATTGTACAGTTGCTGCCATCATAATTTTCAAAAAGCATTTCATTTCTTCTTGAATTCTTTGATATCTGCTCTTTTTTATCCCCACAAGTAACCCTTATTATTAGATTATATATTTTGTATAGATATTTCTTAATGCACAGGTATAAATGTGCCCTTTCTTATCTTTTTATATAATGAGGTCATAGAGGTCACTAATTGTCCATTTGTGATACATTTATATCCCGCAGAATAAGACCTTCCAGTCCCATCAACATTGTACGGTGCATCAGGACTTCGTGTCTTCCTTTCTCCTCTGAGTAATGTTCCATTGTATGCATGCAACACATTTTTTAAACCCTACATCTATTGATGAACACTTATGTTTTGGCTATTGCGAATAATACTAAAGTGAATATTGGTCTGCAAATCTCTGTTGGGGTCTTTGTCTTAAGTGTTTGGAAGAATATCCTTAGAAGTAGAATTGCTGGGTCATGTGGTAGTTTAATTTTTAGCTTTTTGAGGAAAAATACCACTGCTTTCTATGATGATTGCACTACTTTTCATTACCACCAGCATTGGGGAGAGGTCTCATTTTTCTCACACCCTTGCCAACAATTGTTATTTCCTGTATATATACTTTTTCTATTTAAATCTTTGCTAACTTATTGGGAGTGAAATGGCATCTCTCCTGGGGTTTGATTTACATCCCTCTTAAGGATAATAGCTATAACTATCTTTTTATGTGTTTGGTGACAATCTGAAAATCTTTGATGAAATGTCTATTCTCGTCTGTGCCCTTTTATGACTGAATTAGTATCCTTGAAATTTTAACAATTCCATGAGGCATATCTATCAGAAGTAGAAGTATCTACATCTTTCTCCAAAAGTGGAGAAAGGAAAACAAAAAAAATTGAAAGCAAAATCGTTTGTGAACTTACATTATCCATATACAAAAGGACATGACCATTCTGGACTTCAGTCTTCATTACTTGGCCACTGCTTTTAAGCTTTGAAGATAATGATAGGGAAAAATGAGGATGGATATTAGAATTAATGATAATACCAATTGAGAATTAAACTCATTAGGATTTTAAAAATTTAATCAATTTTCAGGAATATATCTCATAGAATGATTCCAGAGTTTCATAATAATTTGATAAACTCCAGAAAGGAACAAAATAAAAGAATCTATTACACACCATGAAACACAATGAACATTAATTGCTAAAAATTAAGAACACCCCCCTCCCCAGAATTAAAGCAAAATTATCAATGTGAAGTCTCAGTAAGCTTTTTACCTTATTGAAAAATTCCATAACTCAGTTTGTCTAAGAAATTGTTTTGTCTATGTATTCTATTATTTTTCTGTCCCGAAAGATTGAATTATTCCTTACCTCTTCAAGGGTTGACAAGACTGGAATAAATCCTGATAGCATTTTTACAATAACAACGACCATATTGGGCTTATTGCGAATTCCAGTGTAGCTGATATCAAAAGTGAACAAAAATAGAAAAAGAAAAAAAATTTTAAATCCTCCTCATTTTCTTGGTGGAACTGCTATGTCTGTTCATTGTCTTATAATTGAATACAAGTCTTGAGGAGAGGCAAAAAACTGAAGGGGAAACACTCCAATAAAGTAGTTTTCAAACAACTAGGTATAGGTCTGTCCAGAGTGATGATGGGTGAGGTGATACAAATTAACATAATTTAAGAAAACTATTATTATCTTGAAAGAAGCTTCTCCAACACACTCCCCCCCCCCCCGCCTTTAAGCTTAAGGAGGCTACATAATCTGAATTTATAAACATAGTTAATAATTTCTTATTTCCCACACACAGCACTTAAAAGAGATTTTTTTTGGGGGGGGGCATCACTGCCCTCAGGTGATGGGAGTACGAGGCCCAGCCTTTGCTCCGTGGAGCTGGAATTGAACCTCCATCCCAGTGGGCCGCAGTCCCGCACACAACCACTACGCCACCGGGGCTCAGCCCTCAAAGAGATTTATAGTTCATTTTATTTTATTTGATTTTTGATCATGAAGTTCGTGAAGTAAGCATGTCCTCAAGAGATGTCTGAGGCTGCACCCCTGCATCTGAGGTGGTTGGTGGGGGAGAAGCTAAGAATTTCAAAATATAGTTAGTTGTTAGCTTAGCTGTTCAGGCAATTTTCCCATAGAAATCCTAAGAAAAAAAGTCCAACCAACTTTTACTCAGCTTTTCCCTATGGCTAAGTCTTCTAGCTAAGGCGAGAGCACTTTGGAGTGCAAAATTAATCCTTATATAAGAAGGCTACTTTATCAATCTGAAAAAGAAACATTTAAATTTGATCCCCATTGAGTGAGGAAGGCAGGGTCTGTGAGCTTTCTACCGTAGGCCCACCTGCGCCTCTCTTTAGGAAGTAAATGAAACCTCCACTGTCCAAATTATCAGGAGTCCTGTATCACGGCACATAAAAAATGATGGGATATTGGTGGGGAAGAAGCTTTCCAGCTAGCCTGGCATAAATCTAGCTCTGATTTAGTAAAAGTTTTGAGGAAAGAAACACACTGAAGGAGAAGGGCCCAAATACAATAGTTCTCAAACAAGAAGATGAAGTGGTGGTGATCATTGCCAGGTGGTGAACAATTGCATTCACAATTGTTTACTACCATTTAAAATATTTCAAGTATATTACCATGTCTTTAGCCTACGAGTTGAAAACAAAACATGACACTTACTTGAAAGTCACTGTTAGATCATAAATAGTCTGAAATTGATTTGAAGAGTTTTTCTTCACCATTTCCAAGGAAAGTGAAAATCCAGATGCATTTGCAGGTACTGGCACATTATATTTAAGGGTAGCCTAAAGAGATAGAAGATAAGAAGACAACCTGTTCATTCAACCAATATAAAAAACTTGGGCACCTATTATTGACGTGTGTCAGTTCATACTTTTTCCTTCAAGGATAACGGTCACGGAAATTGTTTAGCTGTCAGAAGACAGGATTTTTAGTAACACAATTAAATAAAGATGCTTGCTAGTTAGTGATGATATTACTTAAGAAATTTTCCAGTCATCAAGTTGTATTTAGGGAGTACCTCTTCAAAACATCACTTGTCTTTTCAACTGTTGATTAGAAAATATCAGTTAAGGAAAAGAGGAGAACTATTGAGGAACAATATAAAAAGTGCAATGACCCCAAGACTGTGGACATGGTGGCCATTAGACCTTGGGTGGGGCCTCTGGCTTAGTGAGTGTCCAGTGAAAGGGGACTCAGACCCATCATATATTTAGAGATAAACTTAAATATTTAGAGATTTTTATAAATTTGACTATGGTGGACCAAATCATGGGATAATATGGTACTTGATCAGTTGACCTTCCTCGCTACCCAACCTGAATTTGCTCTACGCTAAAGTATTTCTCAAACATTCCAGGAAAGAAATTTCTCCTCTGACCTGTTACATATTGTCAGTGGTATTTTCTTTCTTATGCTTTATTTGCTTTTAAATTTCTGTTACATTGTTATTTTCTTCTTGCCATTTTTTTCCTTTTTGTTTTTATTGTTTTTGTTGGGTTTCTTCATTTGTGAAGGACAGAAGGAGGGGATACATGGAGGTAATAACTGATGCAGGCATGTGGATGGGGGTTGGGGAGGGGGAGAGGATTTGGGGAGCAAACAATGAAGCAGGAAGGCAAGCAAGCACTCGAACTGACTGTGATAATGTAGATACAACTCTGTTAAAAAGCGGTTTAACCATGGAAGTATGTGATATGTCAATATTATATCAATAAAAATACTAACAAAAAAGAAAACCATGGATGTTACCATGGATGAGTTAGAAAGTCGTTACCATGGATGAGTTAGAAAGTGTTACTACTTAGAGTGGTTGTGAGTTTATATTAATGGTGGTAGAATAATTCAGAAAATGATACCAATAATAGTTTTAGAAAATGAAGAATGTAATCAATGGCACTGAATTATACACATAGAAGTTGTGGCATTGGAGAATATTCTGTTGTGTATATTTTTGCCACAATTAGAAAAAATGATTACATGAACAACAATGAGTACAAGGAGAAGATGATGTTCTAGAAATGAATGTGGTGATCACTAGACCACTCTTCTTCATATGATGGACCTATTCAATTGTATGTCGTGTAGACCAAGGGATAACAAAACTGTTTAAAAAAGAAAATGCTTTTCTACACAAAATAAATAAATAAAAAGTGGTCAGAAAATACCTCAGAAATAAATGAATGGATTCTCTCACTGAAAACCTTCATTTCATCACAAGTAGTTTTATATTACCTGGACAAATGCACAACCTTGCCCTTCCACATCTATTGTGTATTTTCCAGTTGCTTTTGTTGGTTCCAAACGTTGAACCACCAAGCGGTTGGCCTTGTTGACCTGGAAAATCTCATTGAATTCTTCACTTCTAAAGGTGACGGTATATCTTTGGTCATCAGAGAAGGTGAGCTTCATGTACTGGGTTAAGGCGAGAAGACACACTGCAGTGTCCTATGCAGAACAGTAAAAACAATGCTCAGAACTCAGCTAGTAGCCACTTGAGCATCAACTTTAAGTCACGTCACAGATATATTCTTAACATAACACCAAGGAACAATAGCCCAAATAGCAGCAAGATATGAATATATTGGCCTGTGCTTACAAGTCACTGCTATTTATATTCTTTTTTATTTATTTTATTTTTTTTTTTAGGCATCACTGCCTTCAGGTGGTGGGAGTAGGAGGCCCAGCCTTTAGCCCTGTGGAGCTGGCATCGAACCTCCATCCCAGTGGGCCGCAGTCCCGCGCACAACCACCACGCCACCGGGGCTCAGCCCCTGCTATTTATATTCTTTGAACTTTACAGTCTCTGTTGCTGAAAATTCTGTCACGTCTTCCTCTCAGAGTTCACCCCCTCGCTGACTGATTGCCAATGAGTCGATGTTGACTCGCGGGGTCCCTATACGACAGGGTAGAACTGCTTCTGTGGGCTGCCAAGACTGGAAGTCTTTACAGAACAGGAAGCCTGGTCTTCATCTGGCAGAGCAGCTTGGGTTTTCAACTGTAGACCTTGTAGATTGCAGCCCTGGGCGTAACCACTACGCTACCAGGGCTTTACACTTTCAAATGTAACATAATGCAGTGACCTCATAGATTCCTTGCTTAAAGCTCATGCATAACCATTTTCAAAGAAGGAGAGCCAGAAGAAGGAAAGGATGCTGGGAGATTCACTAGCACTGCTATTTTCAGAAACTCAGTCTGAAAGGGAGCACAACGTGAAGTCTTCCTTTAGAGAAAGAAAACAGCATTTCCTTTAGTTTTCAATTTTCTTTCCTACAGGAAATATAAAACATACCCAGTCATTCTGCTACACATTCTGTCCATCTGCTTTTCCCGGTATACGTCACACACTACTCACAGCCACCACCGTCCAATCAAACCCACTGCATATGGAATTTATGGAGTAGAGTAGAACTACTCCATAGAGTTTCTGAGTCTCATCATTCCCTCAAGGAGCTACCGGTGGGTTTGAACCATGAACCTTGCAGCTTGCAGTCCAAAACCCAAGTTAGTGTACCACCAGGGCTCTTTGTGTATAGACTGTGGAAATAAGGGAGAAAATTCTACTTCAATCCTTTGAGAACAATATGTCATTTACAAAAATGAATTCTTGGTGGAAATGCAATTTTACCATTGGATCTAACTTGCCCTTGCTGTTGGTGTGTATGACTACAATCGTTCTAGTTATTTTCACTGGGTAAATGCAGAAATAAAAAAGAGGGCATCAGTGGTTTGGTGGGGGTGGGGTGGGTCATCAATTCAGTTCTGACTCATAGTGTACAGAGAAGAACACTATCTGATCATGTGCCATGTCCCCAATTGTTGCCATGTTTGAGCTCTTGATTACAGCAATCATGTGAATCCTTTAGTTGAGTATCTTCCTCTTTATCTCTGACAATCAGCCAAGGATGCTGTCTTTCAGGTCCTTGAAACAAAACCATTATGCTTTGATTGAGCATTTTGGCTATCCTTCCAAAACAAATTTGTTCATTTATTTGGCAATCCACAGTAGAGTCAATATTCTTTTCCAATATCATAATTCAAATGCATCAGTTCCTCAGTTTTCCGTGTTCATTGCCAAGCTTTCATGTGTATACAAGTACCAATGTGGAATCAGGCACACCTTGGCCCTCGAGGTCATATCTCTGCTTTTTTAGCATTTCCAAGAGGTCATTTGCAGCAGATTTCCCCAAAGTAATACATGGTTTGAGTTATTGACTGCTTGTTCTTGAGCAATAACTGTGGACCTAAGTAATCACAGGCAAATGTCATCAAATGTTATCATTGGCATCTTCAGTCTTTTCTCTATCAATCATGCTATTGTTTATTGGTCCTATTGTGAGGATTGTTGCTTAGTTTATCCTGTGGTGCAATTCATATTGAAAGACAGTCTTTGATATCATCAGCAAGTTCTCCAAATCATTTTCACTTTTCAATTGAAGAGGGGGGCCTTCTTTTATTTATTTCCATACTAAAACTTCCTAGAAGGGTGCTTGAGAGAAAATAACTGTCTGATTGGTTAGTAATTGTTGCTTAAGTCAAACAGAATTTATAATATAAAATATTCTGTGTTTCTCCTAAGCTATTTTTCTGGGAGTATATCTGGATAATCCTAGAATAGAATCTCTGCATTGCACACATTGGAATTAGTCTCTGCCCTACACCAATTACCTGGGGGGATAAGAAACCTCCATAGGGATTCATCTTCTGGGCAAGGAACTGCACAATCTTGCTGGCATATGTAAGGTCAGGAGTTTTCTGGGAAACGACAGCCAATAGCACATAGCACGTCTTCTCAGAATCAGGAGAATGTGCCGGGGGAAGGAAGAATGGAGAATATTTCCTCGTCTGTGCTGTTTTCCAATGTATCATATTATCTGAGGACAAAGGGATATATATTTAAATTGAGGTGTCAAATAAAAGATATATATTTTTAAATTCACAATCCCTATGGCTATGACTGATTAAAAATGTGAGGAAGGAAGTTCTATTTTTGACCACAAGTAGCAAATTCCTAATATAAAAACATCATTTTGGAAGCATTATTATTGTTCATGGTAATCCCATATTTGATTTCCTTTGCTGCACTCATTTGAGAAGAAACTGGCAGAATAAAGAAAGAGGGAAGAAACAGTATAATGCTACTTGAAGATACAGAGCTACTATGGGATGCATATTCACCCCACCCCTCACCCCACAACTGCCCCCAAATTCTGGAACAGTAAACTCTGCACCTAAAAATAAGACAATGATTGGAAATGAAAGCTTCTTTTGTTATGTTAATGATGTCAGTCTGGGGATGGGAGGGTCCTAAAACTTGTCCCTTCTTTGTGGTGTATTATAAAAAAGGAAAACAGATAATAGAGACACACACCTAGAAGGAAGATAGATACCAGGTGAAGATACAGCTAAAAGTATCCAAATAATAAAGACCCAGGTATACCCAGGGCCACCATCAAAGACACCTGCTTTCCTGTAGCCTAGGAAACGGTGAGATAATGGACATGTGTTCTTGAAAGCAGCCTACTAATGGTACTTTGCTGTTGTTATGGCAGCCCTAGATAAGTAAGATAAAGACTACCAAGAATTTCCATAAGATAAATAGAAACGCACTGACGAAGAGAGGATTCCTATATGATCACTAAGTAAATTTAATCTGTGAACAGAGTCCCTGTTCTCTTCCACAAAAAGGACAATAATACTTACCTTTTTTGATTGCGGATTCATCCAGGATCTGGAGTAAAGATTGTACCTGCTCCTCTTTTCCAGCTAAGGCAAAAACATAAGCTAGAATTGCCCGAGTATAGTCCTTAGTGATACCCCTTTTCCATGCCTCCTCTAGGCAAAACAGCCCATTTCGTAGAGCTGGAAACTAGATAGGAGAAGAAAAATATATTGTAAAATAATTCCTGAACACTTAATACCTCCAACATTCATTTTTTATACTGTATATAGCAATACATCCTTGAATAAAGCCTTGAAGTATACTTTCCACACAAGCCTGTTCATATACACCTATTGGTGTTAAATTTAAAACATATTGCTAAAATAAATTTCAGATGGTTTTATAAGTATGGTGAAATAAAATTCAGGTAGTAACAAAATGGTTCAATATCTGATTCCCACTGCAATTAAATTGATTCTGACATACTGTCCCACTTAAATAGGATGTTTGCGGCTGTAAATATTTACAATAGAAGACAGCCTTATCTAAATCTCACAGAGAAGCTGGTGGGTTGACACTGCTGACTTCGTGATTAGCAGACCAGCATTTACCTGACACTGCCACCCCAAGCCCTGAGAACTAAATTGACTTCCATCAATTCTGACTCATGGTGACCCCTTCGAGAGACTAGAGCTGTACCTTTGGACAATTCTGAGACTGTAAATCATTTTGGGAGCCAAAGAGGGACACAGGGCTTGGCATATCTGATGAGTAATATTTTGATTAACGAAATAAATTTCTTCTATGTGACAAGGATTATGTGTGTATGTGTGTGTATAATATATATGTGTATATATATAATACACACACACTGCCGAAGTGAGCACAAAAGCATCCATATTTTTATGACGTCTAGGACATTTATTCCAATACCTAAAAATAGAGGCACTCATTCCCAGAGGTGATTTTTGAGACGTACTCATAATCCTGAAAATTCCTACCATCTCAGTTTAGGAGATATCAGCGTCAGATAATCTGACCTATATATTGAGAGGTAGCTTGCATAGACCACACTGAAGTTAATGTTTATGCTCCGGTTTCATATGAGAACCAAAATACTTGGTTGTGGCTAAATTTGGACCACAGATTCTTAATTTGAATTTATGGCTGAATTTCAGGAGCTATGCAAATACTAGGTGCACTAAATCTGTACGCATATGTGTATTATCTCATACTTTTCTCCCTAGGTAACTATGGACCTATAAGCATGGATTTCTTTGAGTGAAAGGACCACAATGAGCCAAGTGTTCTCTTGATGTTTTAACAAGGCAAAGACCCAAATGATTTAAAATATCTGTCTATTGACTCCCCATCCTGCTGACTGAAACCCAAAGAAGATGAGAATCCATACAGTGGCACTCAGTCCAGCTTCCAGAAAAGCTCCAACAGTATAGGCAGTGAGTACAACATCAGCTTCATCATCACCCTGGAAACAAAGAAATAAGTCATACAGGATAGTAGAGTGTAAAATAAAAACTATTTTTCTGAAGGGAAATACAAAATACTAGAACTAATATCATTACTCACAAATATTAGAGAAAGTGTAATTTTCAAATTACAGGATTAAAAGTTATACTGATAGCAATAATTCATCAAGATCCAGTGCTCTAGTAAGACAAAACACAATAAAATGAATCCCAAGTATATTTCATGACAAAATAGTACTATTTGTTCCATAGGACTGAATCTGTTCTGAATCTGTTCCATAGGACTCTGACTTTATGTGATATCAACTTAAAAGAAGAAAATAAAGATTTTCATATATTGGGGGGGGGACTTATGTGAAACTTCTTGAAGATACTTGAAAAGGAACCCTAAAAAAAACAAAAACATCCCGACATTGAATCTATTCCAATGCATAGAGAATCTATGGGACAGAGTAGAAGTGCTCCTGTGTGTTTTGGAGGCTGTACATCTACAGCCTCGCCTTTTCCCACAGAGCAGTGTGCTCATCTGCACAGCGGACCTGGCTCTCATCAGCCCAATACATAACCCCCTACACAACCACGACTCTGTGAGAAAGTTATCAGAAGAGACTACAGTAGTCGAGTCTGATAGGTTCTTAGAGTGTAAAATTAGTAAGACATGTATAAATCATACAAAATCATGTATAAATCATTGCAAATTGAGTGGGTATCACCATTTCCTAATGACTTAAAAATGAACATACCAGAATTCACACAAGAGATTCTGACTCACAGAGTCAAGAGTAAAATAAAGGAAATGAATTTTAGTGGATGCCCTAATAGTTCTGAGACAAATAGCAGATATGTTGGCTTTGTCAATCAACTGATCTAGTCCAAACCTCTATGTGTCTGTATTTTAATCAAAAGACATGTTTCTGAGATCATTTTTCAAGGGACAAGTAAGTGCTGGCGATGGAACCTAATATAAACGAGGGCATTCAGATACAGTTGTATTACAGTCAATTTTCGTCCTAATTCCCTACAGTCAGAGTTTTTCTTTTTCTTTTGTTTCTTTGTCTCTCAACCAAAACATGGTACAACACACACATGTACATTTCAG
>PVJH01000806.1:0-261623 GCA_004026705.1 Nesogale talazaci | reverse complement strand
GGAAAACACTGCCTGCAGTACCTTGATGGCCTTTGGCCTTGATGCCCTTGCTCTCCTCTTTCCCCACTGCTGTCCGTTTCTGTCTCTTCTCTAGATGCCTCTCCAGCTCTGAAGTCTCCCTACACCAGTGGTTCTCAACCACTGAGTTGCGATCCTTTGGGGATCAAAGGATCTTTTCATAGGGGTCACTATTTGGGGCATGCAAAACACACCCACTAAGATAACTATTATCAGAAAAAAAAACAACGATATGGGGAAATCAGAACCCTCATGTATTATGGATTAGAATGTCAAGTGATAAAGTTACTATGGAAAATGCTTTTGAAATCCCTTAAAATGTTGAACATAGAATTGTCAATGACTAGGGAAGCCCACTCCTAAATATATAACCAAAAGATACTTGTTCAACAATGTTCATTATATATCATTATTCACAATAGCTAAAAGGTGGGAACAACCTAATTGCCCATAAACAGATGAATGGATGGACAAAGTGCAGTGCATTAGAATATTGTTTAACCATTAAAAGAAATGCAATTCTGATAGATGCTACAATATGGATGAGTTTTGAAAGAATTATGATGAATAATGTGGCAGTCATGTACTCATGTGTCAATTTCAAGATTGGGAGTGTGGGTGGAGTCTAGCCTGTCACTCTGGAGATAGCCAATGGGACCTCTGTGTGGGCGTGGCTTTCTCTGAGAATTCTGGAAAGTCTTGCGGTAGTTCCTAAATTGGAGTACAGAGGCTTGAGTCAGTCTCGAAGAGACAAACTACTGACAAGATGACATGACAGCATGCTGATCAATCCTGATTTCTGAAGAATGGAGGAGCCAGAGGAGAGGCCACATGGGCTTGCCCTGATGTAGCCAAACCTCTGGGGCTGGAGAAGCCATGTGGAGACTCCTGACAGTGCTGAGATGCTTGGGAGGCCACCAGGAGACCCCTGTCAGCACTGAGATGCTTCTACTGCCACTGACGCACAAGACTCTGCACCCACTCGCCTGTGATTGTCCTGGTGTCATTGCACATGCTTCATAAGTAGGAAGGAGGCTTTATAGACCGATATTGAACATATGGGCTAATGTTAGACTTGTGACCTTGGAGTGGATGAGGTTGGGATGCTTTCTCAATGTTCCATTCCTCTTGTATATAAACCTTTCCCTTATATCCATATGCATGTCTATGAATTTGTTTCTCTAGTCTACCTGGACTAACACAAGTAAAATAAATCATATGCAGAGGATCCTACTTATATGAAATACCTAGAATAGGCAAGTGTATAGAAACCAATGTTTATGAGTAGTTACAATGGTCAAGGAGGGAAAAGAAGAATGGGAAGTTTCTGCTTAATATTAATAGACACTGAGTTTGTGTTTGGGATGATTAAAAAATTGGAAAATCTATTGAGAACAGTTTCACAATGAGTTCTGGCGACATAGTGGTTATTTGTAGAGCTGCAAACTGCAAGGTCGACAGTTCAGAACTGCCATCTGCTGCTCAGGAGAAAGACTGATCTTTCATTCCCATAAAGGGCTAGAGTCTTGGAAACCCACAGGGGCAGTTCTATTCTGTCCTCTAGAGTTGCCATGCACTAGCATCAATTCAAAGAAGAAATTAATTTACAAGGCAAATAGTCTACAAATGAACCATTGTGTTATGGATTGAGTTGAATCCACCAAAATATAAAGCCCAATTTAAAAAATATACAGAATCATAGAAAATTTTATTAAAGAAATATACCAAAATAGGAAGCTATAGTTTTTTTTGGCAAATCCTCCATCTAGGTTTCCATCTTTCTGAACATTCCTGGAGCATTCTTTAATTTACAATATGTCAAAGCAGCAGCTTGGACTTCTTCAGGGCATTCGTGTTCCTTTTAATTGTTCTTTGAGTTTGGGAGAAAAAGTACTTGAAAGGGGCAAATTAGGGTGGCAGGGCAGATAGGGTAACATTTCCCAATGAAATTCTGATAAGATAGTCATAAGATAGCCCTTGCTACTGTCAAAGAATTCACTGGTGCATTAACATGGTGGGACTCCATTTTATAGATTGATTCTTTTCTTGTGCCAACCTCTCCTTACCCTTCATGTATTCGTAACCACTCCTGCTAATTCCAGTATCCAGGAGAAGACTCTATGTAGTGCTTCCTGGATGCCCTCCCTTAGAGCTTCCTCACAGCCACTTTGCGGGGCAGGAAGAAGCATCCTCACTTTACAGTGAAAAGAGTAGTTCACAGAGCCAGCTAAACTAGGAGGTCAAGTCCGGCAGGGTTTATAGGTGAGCTCAATATGACAGGCTGACTTTTAAATGCTGATCTTTAGGCAAGTGTATTTACTTAAAAATATGTATTGAATGTCTATAAGGATAGTTATCTTTGGACCAGATTATGACACAACCACAACCATTAACCCAGGAGCCCACAGTTCAGCCAGTGCCATCAGCAATGACCCAGGAGCTTCAGTGAAGACAAAATAAGGGCATATGCCCCATGGAGAGGGACCTGAAGACATGACAGGATTTGAAACTAAAGAGAGAGGAGAGGGCCTCTCTGTGTGAAACAGTAAAAATACTCTCTGGGAGTTTGGCCCTCCTAATGGAAACAGCACTGACTTTGCAGTCAGGCAGAAATGGGTTCAACTCCATCCTTTCCTAGCTGTGTGCATTGGGGACCTCCTGCTCAGCCTCTCTGAATCTCAGTGCCTCTGCAGTAAAATATGAGTAACAATGGTACTCTCTCTTCAAGGTCACTAAAGGGACTCTGTAGACCCATGTCATCACAAGGATTTCCCCGTCAATGTGTGGGCCCTGCCTTCACCTGGGTCTACATCCTCTGTGACATCCCTTTTCCACCTCTAGTTCATTATCACCTCTATGTCCTCCTTTAAGACACTGTGCCACTGAGGTGTTGGGACTTTTCTGAGGGCACATTACCAACAAACTCTTCTGGGATCTGGCAAGGAACAATGAAGGGATGGGAGAAGAAATGGAGCCTAGATGGAAGCATCTGAAAGCAGTGGGCGACTCTGTGGTTGGGAAAGAGACTTCCCCCACTTTGGGGTGGACTCCTGGTCTGAATGTATCCTAAGGATCTCCTGCTTGGGCCTCTCTGGCATCATGTCTCCAGAGGCTCTTAGCAAACTTAGGTACTTGGCCTGCCCCATTACCCTGTCTGTCACTCAGAGCAGCTTCATTAGGAATGATTTCCACATTGTCAACACACACACCCAGGCCTCCCAACAACACCAGGCTGAACCCTCAGCCTCGAGTCTCCCTCTACCACTAATGGAAGTCCTGTGGCTCAGCCCTGGCACCCCGCTGGAAAGAGGCTTCTGGATGCTCACCCGCAAACCTGACCTTTTCCTGTGTAAGAGACAAGACTTCAAAATCAATCCAGCCTATGGGGCTGCCCATCCCCACCACATGGTGCTGCTCAGGGAAGAGGTATTCTAGCCCAGGCAGAGTCAATACAGAGCCAGGAAGCTGGGCTGGCCAGGCAGGTACCCCACAGCCAGAGGACCTCGCCACAAAGGGAAGAGGTCTTGCCTGCGCTTGACAATCTCTGCATACCATATCCAGCTGAGACCACTCAGTAGTGATGACAAACATTCCTGCACAGAGCCATAGTCCAGATAAGTCAAGTAGGCTCCCCTAATTCTCACACATTCAGGACTCTTATTAGCCTCCTTTCACTCATAAGGGAATTGGGGCAACAAGTGGTCTAAATAATTTGCTCAGGTCAGAAAGCTCATAGGTTACGGTGACAAGACATCAAGATTTTTAACAATTTAACAATGTTCTTCGGCATTTTTTAAATGAAAATAGATATATTACAATAATATTTTTGCATTCTATGAACATTTTTTTTGCTCCATATAGACCAAAATTTTAATCAAGAACTCCCTTTCCCCCTATCAATGGTGTCCCGCTTAAAATTTGGTCACTTTATCACAGATGGAAGTGTTGAGACTTGAGTCCAGCCTCAAAGCTGTGATGCTACAATCCCGCTTCTCCTTGACACTCACAAAACACTGGGTAAATACTGCTCTGTAACAGGTCTTGTACTAGGGCATAGACCTGCTCTGTTCTGTGCTTTGAACTAATTGTCCAGGAGGAGTGGGTACCACGGGTCAGCAGGGAAGGGAGGGACGTAGCATACAGAGTGAAGTAGATAGTCAGGAGAACGTCATGGAGAAAGGTCTCTGAAAAGAGTGACAGGTACGAAGGATCCTCTCAGTATGGGTCTGGGGGCAGGCACTTGCACTCTCACATCTGTGAATGAGTATGCATAGGTGGTCCTTCATGTTTGCACATGGTAAGTGGGACAGATGGTTTACTCACAGATACTAATAAAAAGATTTGCAGTCCAAATCCATCCAGCGGCACCTTAGAAGAAAGACCTGGTGATCTACTTTTTCCTTCCTTCAGATTACAGTTGTTGAAGGCCCAATGTACTACACACATGGGGTTGTCATGAGTCAGAAGTGACTTGATGGCACTCCATTTGTTTTCTTTTCTGCAGATCTATGGCTGGCCTGGTGAGCACAGTGCTCCAGGGACCCAACTAGGGTTATAAATGCAACAGCAGAAACAGAGAAAGACCCTCCTTCCTGGCTATTAGGGAGCAAAAGAAATGGAGAGTCCACTAGGAGAGCTACATAAGGCATAAGAAGCAGTGTCCCATCAGGTCTTCTAGGGTTGGAGAAATCAAAATTCAGAAATCACCTTTGTGGAGGCCCTAAGCTAGATGTGCCTCTCAGGCAGACTTGATAGGGCTCTCTAGAGGTGTGGCAGTCATGTACTTTGGTGTCAATTTCATGATTGGGAGGATAGTGGTGGAGTCTAACCTGTCAATCTGGAGATACACAATGAGACCTCTGTGTGGACATGGTTTTCTCTGAGAAGCCTGGGAAATCTCAGGATATTTCCCCAGTGGAGGTGAAAGACTATAGACTCAGTCCAGGGGAGAAGCACTACTGACAAGACAAGATGGCAGCATGCTGATAGACCCTAAGTCCTGGAAACTGGAGGAGCTGGAGGAGAAGTCACATGGGCTTACCGTGATGGAACCCAACCTCTGAAGCCAGAAAAACCACATAGAGATCCCTACCAGTGCTGACATGCTTCTACCGTCACTGGATACACAGGACTCTGCACCCACTGGCCTGTGATTGTCCTGACATCATTGCATGTGCTTCGTGAGTCTGAAGAAGATTGTATAGGCTGGTATTGGACATATAGGCTAATATTGGACTTATGATTTTGGGCTGGACTGGGTTGGGATGCTTGCTCAATGTTCCTTTCCTCTCGTCTATAAGTATCTTCCTTATGTACATATGCATGTTTGTGAATTTGTTTCTCTAATCTACTCAGACTAACAGAGGTAGACATGATCATCAAGTAGATATGACTCAGATAGACATCGATCCTGAAGTAAGCATGGTCCTTGGGTGGACCCTCATTCACTTGATTTTTTTTTAAAAGTAGAAACAAACAGGGAGAGAAATCAATATGGCATTCAGGAAGAATCACCCACATACTGCTACTATTGTAAGACCAGAAGTAAGTAAGGAGTAATTAAGTAAGTAAGAAATAATTGAGAAGTAAGGAGACCAATTTTGGGGAGCTGGGTGCTAAAAATAGATTTGTTAAGTAAAATAGGATAGGGAAAAGGTCATCAATTGTGTATGCTCAGAGGTTCGAGCTTCTGGCCAGGAGGTCTGCACCTGTATTGACCCACCTAGGCCAGGTGAATTCAATTTAACCAATGGGGCTAACCAGGTTATCAACCTTGCCTCCCCACTGAAGAATGCATACAATGTCTCACAGCTGACTTCCTGACTTTGGTCCAGAGCTGACCTTGTGACTTTCCAAGCAGCTTCCCCACAGGCAGACTGGGGTGAGGGAGGTTGTGGTGCGAGTATAAGCCTGAAACTCCTTCTAACTTTCATAAAACTCTCTTGGATCAGAAACCAGGTTTCAGCATGAATTCTTTTTCATACAGAGCCAAGGATCGAGGTATATATCTCTTCTCGAGACACCTAACAGATTCAGTGTACTCAGGTTTGGTTCAGACCTTCCCCTACAATTGTCACCCACAAAGTGATTTGAGAACTTGCAGGAACACTCTAAGTTCACTGCACTGCCTGCAGGCTCTGCTATCCCTCACAAGGTTCAGCAGGGCAGCATCCACCACCTCTTCCAGCATCCAAGATCTGAGACCCACAGCAAGCTGTAATTTTCCCAGGCTGCTGGGTTATTTACCTGTGACAGAACACAGAGCCCCAGAGCACAACCTGAAGTGCTATACAAGACAATGCCAGGAGTGTCACAGGAGTGCAATTGAGAGAGAATTCAGATCCAGTATCTTGTTCCCCTTCCCTGGGGGATAGTGCGGCACAGCCCCAATTTCAGGGCATCCCATAACCAATTATAAATGGGAGGGGGGACTCTTTAATGCTTTCTATTCCAGGCTGTGTTCCTTTGTGAAACTTTGAATGTAAGCTGCCAGAACTCGGGCTATTTGCACAGCATTAACTTAAGAAGATAACCAGAATTCTAATCCCCAGAACACAGTCTAGGATTCTACTATAACAAAACAGGGAAAGCTAACAGGTTATGAGAGCCACAGCCCAAGCCCCAAACTGACTCTCGCAGTTTGGGGCTGCACGGAGTCTTTAAAAGGCGGAAAATTGTGATCAGACGGTTAAGACCAGGCCCTTGTGTGCTCTGCAGACCCAGTCTAATCTGACCCAGTGGTATACCTGCCTCAGCCCATATTCTGAGCCCCCCCCCACTGGCTCTAACCACTGAGTCACCATGGTACCCCACCTACATAGTAGTCCAATCCAACACTGTAGTAAGTCACAGGTAGTGAAAAAAATACACAGAGAAAGAGCTCAGGGCTCCCTGATCTCCCAGAAACACGGTGCCCAGTTTTTCCAAAATGACATACAGACTGAAATATACCTCAAAACCTTCAACAAGAAAAACAAAATGCAACAGCAGAGGAAGTCATAAACCTAATGATGCTCATAGAAGAATCAGACATTGATCTGCCACGAAAAGAAATCTTCGGAATTCTGCTTTGAGTAATACAGGGCGCCAAGGAGGCAACGCAGATTAAGGACACAATGATGGCTGGGTTGAAGTGCAAGAAAGAGGAGATGAAGTCCACACACCAAAGGGAAATGCAAGAACTAACAGAAGAGGCAGCAGAAGCAAAACACAACATCACAGACCTCAAAGAGTAGAAGAGGTGGATAATCATACTAAGGATCTCAAGAACAATACTTCAACAAATGGGAACGGCAGCCAAAAAAAAAGAAAGAAAGAATTGAAGAAGTGGAAGAAAATCTGAAAACAATGACAGATGAAGGCAACAGTTAATTTAGCAAGGGGATTCCTGGGAGGAAACTTCCCCACCTTAATGATTGAGAATCAGACATTCATACAGGAAGCAGTGAGGACATAAATCAGATAAAATGCCAGGAAAAATTCAGCAAGGCACATAATAGTTAAATTATCCAACTTTGAGAAAAAGAGAACATTTTAAGAACAGAAAAAGAAAAATCAGTGGTCACATACAATCATGCTCAGGTAAGACTGTGCTCAGACCTATCAGCAGCTCCTGAGAAGAGGAGGAGAGCGAGGAGTAACATCTTCTGTAATCTGAAAGAAAAATGCCAAATCAAGAGTCCTCTATTCTGGCAATTAAAATCTATCTGTTAAAATACATGGTGAATTAGGAGTCTTCCCAGACAAGAAAAAACTCAAAGAATACATCAAAAGACATCCAACCCTGTGGAAGAGCCTTGTCGACTTCCTGTGGTTAGAAGACCAACATCTACCAAGCTCAAGGAGGAGACCACGACATAGCGTAACTCCATCCAGAAGCCAACATGCCAAAAACAACTATCAAGATAACACTGTCTCAGAATGAAAATAAGGCAAAAGTGAACCCCCACACACAAACACAGTACACTGATAATAGGGGAGATAGGAAACACCCAACACAGAAGGCGCAGGATGACAGCAAAGAATCCAGAGATGGCGGCAATCACTCTGATGGTGAGCAGCCTGAACTCATGTATTAAAAAGCAAAGGTTAGCAGACTGGCTCCAAAAACATACCCCATCAATCTGTTGCCTGCAAGAGACACATCTTAAGCTTGCAGACAAAAACAGATGAAGAATAAAAGGCTGGCTGAATATATACCAGGCAAACAGCGACTTAAAAAAAACAGAGTTTGAGATCCTAATCTCTAATAAAATTGACCTCAAGGTACAAACCATAACAAATGGAAAGGAGGGCCACTATATAGTGTTTAAGGGATCAGTAGGCCAGAAACCCGTGATCATAATAAATATATACGCACCTGAGAGACCATGAAATTCATCAAACAAACTATTCAAAAGATGAAAAAAATCACAGACTCCACAATCATAGTAGGTGCGTTTAATACACCACTATCAGAGAAAGTTAGATCACTGGAAAAGAAGCTTAATAAGGAGGCTACTGAGCTAAACACTACAATTGGGCAACTGGACCTGATGGACATTTATAGAGCTTTCTATCCAGGTGAAAAGAGTTCACATTCTTTTTGAGTGCACATAGCCTATTTTAGAAAATAGACGCCATGCTGGGGCACAAATCGAGCCTGAGTAAATTCAAATAAATAGAGATTGCTCAGATGTTCCTCTCTGACCACCACATCATAGAGCTGGAATCAACAAAAGGATGACCAGAAAAACAAGGGCAAATAATTGGAGGAAGAATAATGATCTTCCGTGACACATATGGGTACTGGCCTATATTGGAAAGGAAATTAGGAACTTTCTAGAAACTAATGAAAACAAGAATACAACCTACAAAGCCTATGGGATAGAGCAAAAGCAGTTATCAGATAACGTTTGATAGTAGTAAGTGCACATATGAAAAAGGAAGAGAGACTTATGACTGATACACTAACACAAGACCCCCAGCAACTAGAACAGAGTCAATAGAACAACTCCTCCAATAACAAAAAAAAAAAGGAAAAGAAAGAATAAAAATCAGGGCAGAGCTAAACAAGTGGGAAGACAAGGGGAGAATGCAAAATATCAAGGCAACAAAAAATTGTATCTTTGAGAGGTTCAATAGAATTGACTGACTACTGGCAAGTCTAACCACGGAAAAGAAAGCAAACATCATTAGCCAGGTGAGGGATGAAACCAGGGAAATCACAACAGACCCCCAAGGAGATTAAAAGTATAATCACAAAGTACTAAGAAATTATATTTTCTAATGAATTCAACAACGTGGAAGGCATGGACAAATACTTGGGAAAGCAATCCCTCACTAGATGTGGCCTACAGAAGTACTTCTCCCAAGTTGTCTCCCTGGAATATATGTCAAACCCAAGATGCTGCTCAGTATGCATGGCAAATAACTGTACACAGGCGGTCAACGAAAGTAGGTCACAGGTTATACTCCTTAAGGGTATCAACCACATAGAGCAACCACCATGTGTAGCCTGACTCATCCTAAGTAGGGCTCACTCCCTTCTCTTGAAGGAGTGCCCAAAGGCAAACCCAGGACCATTCAAGAATGATTAAGTTTAGGTTACTAAATTGAGTCTAGGATCCACCCATGTTGTCACATATGTATCCCTATTCTCTCCCTACACTGTGTGTACACCCCTAAGTCATCCCCCTCCTATTACCTGTATTTCCTATGTCACAATCCCTTCCTAGGACATGGGTGTTATCAGTAATCAGAGGTCCTGCATGCCCTCAAAGATGTATAAGGCTTGGTTAGAAATAAAACCTCACGAGATCTCACTCCTGCCCTCTTGTCTCCCACCTCCACGTGTGCCACCAAGAGGAACTGAGGTAAGCATGCTACCATAAAATGTGTCTGACTTCTTTATTTCACTCCCTTTCCCATCTCTCCTATTTATCTATGACTTTACTACAATGTTATATCTCTTTTTTTAATTTTTATATATCTTAACCAAACCGTTGCACTTACCAAACCAGTGATTAGTTGGGGGAGTGGGGGGCGGCAATCCCCCACAACTAGATTATCCCAGATAGAGGTCAAGAACCTCAACAGACCCATAGGAAAAGAAAAAAATAGATACAGTTATCAAGAAACTACCAAAGAAAAAAACTCCCAGGCCAGATGACTTCATAGTATACTTCTACCAACTATTCAGGGAAGAACTGACACTGATCCTCCACAAGTTATTCCAGAGTATAGAAAAAGATGGCAAACTCTGAAACTCATTCTACAGAGCCAGTATAACTTTGATACCCAAATCGAGCAAGAATTCCACAGAAATAGAGAACTACAGAACAAAATCTCTAATGAACACAGATGCAAAAATTCTTAACAAAATATTGACCAATAGAATAAAAAAGTATATGAAATATATCATCCATCATGATTAGGTGGGATTCATTGCAGAAATGCAGGCATGGTTCAACATCCAAAAATCCATTAATATTATTCACCACACTGAGAAGAAAAAAATGATAAAAATCACATGATAATATCGATAGACACAGTAAAAGCATTTGACAACATCCAACACCCATTCCTAATTTAGACATGCAAGAAGATAGGAATGGAAAGAAAATTTCTCAAGTTAATACAAGGTATCTACCAAAAACCAACAATCAACATCATAGTCAATGGAGAAAAGGTGAAAACAGTCACAATGAAAGAGGGAACCAGGCAAGGATGCACCATGTCCCCACTTCTATTCAACATTGTACTGGAGGTCCTAGCTAACAACATAAGGCAAGAAGAGGACATTAAAGGTATCCAACTGGAAGAGGAGGAGGTGAAATTATTACTATTTGTAGACAACATGATTCTATACATTGAAAAATCCCAAAAGTTCCCCTACAGGAGTAGTGACATTAAAGAGGAATGTGGAAGAGTGACGGGATATAAGATAAACAAGCAGAAGTCTATTGGTTTGCCATATACATCAGACAAGACTGTGGCAGAGGAGATCAAGACGACAGTACCATTCACAATAGCCAAGAACAAATTGAAATATCTAGGAATATATTTAACAAACAAACAAATAAAAAGACTTATACAAGAAAAACGACAAGATCCTACTACAGGAAACCAAAAATAACCTCCACAAATGGAACAGTATGCATGCTCATGGTCCAAAAGACTCAATATACTAAAGATGTCAATCTTACCCAAGGGACTATATAAGTTTAATACTGTCCCAGTACAAATACCAATAACCTTCTTCAAAGAATTGGAAAAATTGTCCACCAATTTCATATGGAGAGGAAAGCATCTCAGACTTCACAGAGAATTCCTGAAGAAGAAGGACAAAATCAAAGAGCTCCCTTTATCTGACTAACACCTACTACACAGCCAAATAGCATGGTACCAGGATAATGAGAGATACTCAGACCAATGAAAAAGAATAGAAAACCCAGAGATAAATCCATTAGCCAATAGAACAAGTAAACATAAGTCTACTAAGATAAATAAAATCAGCACAGTGGGTACAGAAAAAAGTCCACTATCTCATACTATATGAGTTGAGGTACAGGTAATCAGGTGGGGGGATAGACCAAACCCAAAAATGTCCATGCCATTCCAACACAAAGAAGGGGGAGCGCAGCAGGAGGGAGAAATGGATTTGGCACTGGGGGAGCAGAGCACTAACCCACAGGGGGGCAGGGGCGGCAGGATATTGTTTATGTCTCCAAAGAAATGGGAGTGTGCATGCAAATCCTATCACAGCACTCCAAACCCTGAGGGCAATGTAACCACATGTAGCAACTCGTGAACAGAGTGGACTACAAGGCTGGCTCAAATTTGAGCCAAACTGACCCCTTCCCTAGAAGTATGTGCCACAGAGGACAACACTAAACTGATAGGTTTGGGAGAGGGGCCACCCTCCCATGCCCCAATGGGAGCAAACTACGAAAGAAAAGTGGAACTAGAGATCAAGAGAATGAGGATCTAGATCCCATAACAGCACACCAAGTCCTGAGGACAACATCCCTGCTTGGAAGGCCAATATCAGCTCAAGTCATGATGTCCCCTCCCTGGAGCACACCAGGACAGAGGGCAGTACTAGTGACACACACAACAGAGAGTAAATACAGTCCCATAGCGGGGAGAACCAAGAAGGGAACATAGCAGATCAGCAATGGGTGCAAAACAAAGCCAAAAAACTGGACAGGGGTGGGGGGAAAAAACAAAGCCACAAAAGCCTTGTGGATCCACAGAGGGGGGAGATAGTCAAAAAGGTCAGTGGAAAACCCTAAAAAATGATGTATGATTTTCCAGGGTTTTTTGCTAGGGCTTTTTTTCCCTATTTTTATGCAATCTTTTGTTTTGTTTTTGTTTGTTTGTCTCCATTATTGTTGGTTTGGCTAACTATATAAGATAGGCATGGGAAACAAGCCCAAGGAGAAAGCCACAGGATCAATGGTTCCAGAAGACCTGGGGGAGGAGGAGGTGTGGGAAGGGAGCAGTGAGCAAAAAATGCCATAGACAGGGAAACAAGTAGGGAATTAAAAATAACCACAAGGTGGTATTGGAGCAACAGCAACTTCGTTGAGAGGAATTAATAAAAGGCAGAAGAAGGTTGGGCTTGATGGTGGAACAGGAGGAAGGTAAAAGGAAACAGGAAAGATGTAGGAAGCAAAGCTATGGATAGAGGTATAAACATAGGTGTATAGATATGTATGCATTAATTCATTACAGTACTTTGAGGTTGTGGGCATAGGACTTTGGGCCTCTGCTCAAGTGCCCCCCCCCACCTCCTCAATGCAAGAACACTTTGTTCTAACAACCTGGCATTCTGTGAAGCTCACCCTCCCCGCACAATCGCTGAAGACAATGTGGGCCAACAAGCAAATGTGGTGAAGAAAACTGATGGTGCCTGGCTATAAAAATATATAGCATCTGGGATCTTAAAGGCTTGATGTTAAACAAGTGACCCTCTAGCAGAGAATCAACAAGTCCAAATGGAAGAAGCACACCAGCCTGTTCAATCATGAGGTGTCAATGGAATCAGATGACAGGCATCAGAAGACCCAAAATAAGCAAACAAAAATCATGTTGTGGGGCTGAGCCCCGGTGAGGTAGTGGTTGTGTGTGGGACTACGGCCCACTGGTTGGAGGTTCAAATCCAGCAGCAAGGCTGGGTCTTCTACTCCTACCAACAGAGGGCAGTGATGCCCCAAAAACAAAAAAAAATCATGTTGTGAACAAGGGAGTCAGAATAGAGACCCCAAACCCATCTGTAGACAATGGGACATTCCCTCACAGAGCATCACAAGGAAGGACTGAATAAATCAGGGTAGAGTATAGCACAGATGAAAACACACAATATTTTGGGGGGCTTCCTTGAGTCTTCCTCACCCCACACTATCACAAGCCCAATCATGTAGACAAGAGCATACAGTACATTGGGTGCAGAGCTCAGGACATACAAAATCCATGTCAGGTAAACCCTTCCATAACAGAATTTGGAGTAGCCATACCAAGAGGTACAGGGAAGGTGGAGAGTTGAGAGGAGGAAGGGGGAACCAATCTCAATGATTGACACATAACCAAACACCCCCACACCCCCGAGAGGGGTAAGTAACAGAAACCATGGGGGAAGGAAGACAGTGGATGGTGTAAGATATGAAAATAATACTTTATAATTATTAAGGGGTCATAAGGTTGGGGAGTGGGGATGGAGGGGAAAAAAGAGGCACTGATACCAAGGGCTGAAATAGAAAGTAAATATTTAGAAAATAATCATGGCAACATATGTATAAATATGCTTGATACAGTTGATATATGGATTGTTATAAGATTTGTAGAAACCCCCAATAAAATGATCTTTAAAATAGAGAAAAAGAATAAAAGATGGATTTTCCTCCAGGAAAAGCTACTGGTTGTGCTTATTAAAGACTAAGTTGAGATTCTGAAAACAATAAAAACAAAACTCATTGCCATAAATTTGATACCAATTCATAGAAACCTTATAGGGTAGGGTAGATCTCCCTGGGCTGCCTGTGAGTTTCCCAGGCTGTGATCGTTTACTGGACTAGAAGGCTCCAGTTTCTCCCAAGGAGGGGATGATGTTTTCAAACTACTAGCCTTGCAGTTAGCAGTCCACTGTAGAGCCACTACACTCTGATGATAATGGGGGCATGACCAGGTGTTCCCAAGAGGAATGGGAACACCTGCTCCCACCCCCATTACCTTCCTGGACTGTAGAGGCATTTATTTGCTTTAGAAGTCTCTACTTTAACACAAAAGATTCTCCTGCATGGATATAAAAAAAATAAACCATGTGAATAGTCAGAACATGCTAACATATTCTGAAAGAGGTCTCTTTATAGTCTCAAAGAGGCCTTCCCTATCAAGATTGAGGGTCATCCATTCATTTATTATTCACGTGACACACATGTATAGAGCACCTGGTGACAGTTCATCCAGGTGCTGGAATTGATCTCAGAGCCATGAAACCCACAAACCTTTTGCTTTTGGCATTTCCATCCTGGAATTCTAGACAATGAGGAAACAGTACAAAGGGTGTGGTGGTGTATAAAGTCCTTTCTAGGCACAAGGTAGTATTATCCCAACTTCTGAGGTAGAGAACTTGAAGAGCAATTAAGCACCTTGCCTAATCTCTTGCTACTCAGTGACAGGCAGGTCATAGTGCCAATCCCTGTTTCCTCACTTCAGACTCTTGGAAAGACTGGTCCCCATCCTCTGACATATGAAAAGTCATGGGTGAATACATACATGGACACATGAGTATGCAAAGCAGGCACAGGGGTTATATATAAACCTTTCCCATGAGAATACACACATGTCACTAGGAGAAGGCAGAAGCTGACACACATTTTACATAAGCATGCCTGTGAAATAGCATGCCAGAACCGGAGGACATACATGCTCTCCCTAGGCAGAGCTTCGGTGGAGAAGATGGTCAATTGGAGCCTGAGTCAGCCAGACTGGGGCACTGTCTGTCCAACTAGTAGAGACGTACATGGTATGGCCTGGCCAAGCTGGCCCTGAAGAGCCTGACTACAAGCTCAACAGCTAAAACCTCGGCTCGAGTGGTTCCACTGGTGGTAGAAGGAGACAACTAGGCAGCAAACTCCTCCAAGAAGGTCCACAGGGAAGACAGGCCCAGGAGTGAAGGACACAGACCATCTGAAGGGTTCGTCCACTTGGAGCCAGGCCTGCCGCTAGGAGGAAGAATAAGCAAAATGCCTAGATAGTGACTATGCCCCAAGTTCACACCCCAAGATCTGCGGGGCCCTGCCTAGGGAAGGAAAAGGTGAGCCAGTGAGTACGATGAAGGGAAATTACTTGGTGTGGCTCTTCTACCCATAGTCTTTGTAACCCCCACCAAATAATGGGGTGGGGCCATGCAAATAGGGTGTACAAAACTCTAATAGAGGGGACTGACCACTTTTGCCACTTCACTGAGTGTATAAGTGAGCCATTTCAGACAGAGGAACTGAGAATTCCATTACCAGCAAGAAATGTGAAGAGACAGGAGAGAAGTTCATCTGAGACCCCTGTGTGAAGAGATGGCAGTGGAGCAGCAACTGAACAGTAGGTCATTCCTGGCCCATGGAAGGAGACATACTGAGGCAGGAGCCATGGAGCATGCAGCTGAGACACTGAAGACCAGAGAGACACACCCATGCCTGCCAGCAAGCTTAATGAAAGGTGCTGTGGATAGAAAAAAAAAATCTCCTTAATATTGTGGAATCTGTTAGCCTCCATGTTTGTGAGTATTGTCTGTGAGTTCTATGTAGCCTTTGCAATGGATTATCAAACGCAGCAGAGTAGTAGAATGCCATGGGAAGGACAGTTGGTGTCAAAATAGGCTAAGAACACTGTAGAGTAAAGGCACGCCTGCCTTCTGTCTGGGGCAATCAGCCTGGGGTCACTGTGAGGTTGGATCTTCCTTCTCCCTATGTAGCCAGAGGGTCGCTTCTGCTCCATTTCTTCAGTGGGAAAAGCTTAGAGTGGGTGCAGCTCCCGACTATCTCTCTGCTTTGATGGGACTGGGGAGCAGGGAGAGAGGGATTAAGAGCAGGTCTGAAATCAGAACAAGAGGATTCCTTGATCCCATCAGGCTCCCAAAGTTGAAGATCTCAAGGACCCCTTGGCTGCCCACTGTGGACGGAACCAACGATTCACAACCACTCCTGGGAGAGACCACACAGCTTGCTGAGTTCAAAGCCACAACTGTTTTTTCACAGGCCAGGTCTGATTTGTAAGAGAGTTTTATCTGTTTGTTTAAATTAGTTTCCAACTTTTCAGAGTTGAAAGATTTCAGTTAATGCAATATATATCTATTAATGTATATACTATTTATATGTGTCAAAATGCTAGTTTTATTTGAAACATTATCAATGCTGGTCACTCCAGACACACATCTCTATGTAGCCAGGGAGCTAGCTACCTGCTTCAGATCTGCTGTGTTCTACCATCTGACACAGTTCCCACGGTTCCCAATTTCTTGCCTAACACAGAATTAATTGTATGTCCACTGCATTTATCACTCTTGTACCAGGTGCACCTCTCTAGTTGCCTAGAGCCATAGTGTTCAGATGCACGATGACTCTGTTTCATGTTGTAGGACTGGGGTCCAGCCAAGCTAATCTACTTCCTTTACAGGGCCTTTGTATATACCTGTCCCTCTACCTATCATGCTCTTCTCCCAAGTGATCAACCACATGGTCTCTGCTCACATGCGAAAAAAGCCTCCACCATCCCACTCATCAACTCACTCTGTCGTGTTCTTCATGCTGACATTTATCTCTTTAATGGCCCTCTATGGAAGATAACTTCCATGAGAATGGTAATTTTGTGTATTTCAAGCCATTGTTTTATACTCAATCCCTGGATATAACTTAGCAGGCAGTAGATGGTCAATAGATATATCTTAATAAATGAAGAAAAGTAGGATACAAGGCAGATACCCAGCCATGAAGAGCTTTCCATGACAGATTGAGGGGTAGGATGTTCTTCTGAAAAGGACAGGGAGCTTCCCAGGGGCTTCAGGCAGCAAAATAATGAGGTTGCATACACAATCTTAAAGATCTTCTCTGTAAAGTCTCAGGCACTTATATGTTGTCCCTTAGAGAATCTCATCCCTTATCAATCACAATGTACATATAACAAACAACCATTATGTGGTTGGAATCCTCTATGTCATTCAACAAATGCTAAGATTTTGCTGATGCCGAGGCCCCACCAATCTGAACTTGAACACAGACATGTGTCCAACAAACGTATCCAATTGAAAGGTGATTAAGACATATGTATATAATGAATCAAACAGGAGCTACAGCTGCAGATACTTCTCAGACAAAGCCAACAACCTCATGGGAATCTTTTCTTGATTTAAACAGTGTATACGCTCATGGGTCAATTAAATCAATTGTTAATAAATTTCATGTTCTGCATTGGAGTTTGGTGAGTAGTTTCTGGGATCTTAAAAATTGAAAGCTGCCATTTAGCACACATTGTTGCTTTCTATTTGTCTAGAACAAAGAATAAAGCAACTCCATGAATCTGGGAAAGAACCAATCTGGGAAAGACTAATTGCACTTATGAACAATTGCATCTTCTTCTCTTTTGGGTCCAGAAGAACCAGATAATGCCCAGCTCACATTACCTTTCTGAACAGCATTGTAAGAGGTGGAACCTGATAGAAAAGGGCAGTGTATGGAACCAAACTTCAAATTCCGAAAGAATCCAGTCTTACTGACACCTGAGACTATTGTCTTGGGATACTATTTATTGTATTTGTCAGACCATAAGATGCACTTCCCCCTCCCCCAAAGGTGGAGAGGAAATGAGGGTGTGTCTTACGATCCGAAGTTGTGATACCCCAAATATACTAGTACTATTTGGTTCAGAACATTTTTTTCTTATTTTCCTGCTCTAAAAAAAAATGGATGTATCTTATGACTTATGGTTCAAAAAATACAGTAACCCTGAACAGAAACTATCCTCTGAAAATCTCCATTTTTAACTAAACACCCAAATAGCACAAAAATTAAAGAATATCACCATTGAGAACTGTGCTCTGATAAAAATTACCCATGAGTCCAAATGGACAGCAGTTACTTGAACGCATACATGAGAAATTTGGGGACTATGAAGCTAAATATTTACTTCAGAGCAGAACAACAATGAGAATGGTGACACAACCAGAAAACGTCACCCGTGTTACTAATATTATATGGCGAAATTGTTGAATAAGACTTTGTTTTGTTATGTTTACTCTCACCAAAAATCTAAGATAGTTTAAGAAGACGATGAGTGCTCCTTAGGAAAGAAACTTTGAGAACATTTCTCTTTCTCCCCTCCTTTTGAGCACAAATGAGTAAATGCATGGCGAGATCTCGGCTCATCCAGCTTAGAAAGCAGTGGGACCCAGGGCCACAGCAGGTATGAGGTGTGAGCAGAGAGAGAGGAAGGAACAGAAACAAGGAGGCCCACCAGAAAAGTGGCACCCAGAACCAAAATGCTGCTTGTCTCTGCATGGGTGCTGGGTGCTGGGAAGGAATCCTTTCAGAAGGAGACTCCTTATCCTTTTGCAGGAACATTTACCACCCCTGCCCCCACGGCAGGCGGGCCAGGTGCCACTCAAGCTGCCATTTTGATGCTCTCAGCAGGGCCAGGATGCTGTAAACACCCATACGCGACTCTCCTGCAGGGTCTCCGGGTTGCCAGCACTCTCGGCCATCTGCTCATATGGCACAGTGCCTACATCTGGTGTCCGGGGACCTGTACCAGGCCATGCGTGACTGGTTCTGAGGCGTGACCCGCAAAACAGGAGGGGGCCGACCAGGAACAAAAGACAGCTTTCTGTTGCCTTAAAATTAATAAAAGATCAATTTCACTTAAGACTTAGCACAAAACAGAGACTGGAAGAAGAAATAGAGAAGTGTCTACAGGCTTCTGAATATTCACAAGCTGCCTTGCACAGCTGGGAGTCCTGAGTAGTGGGGGAGGCAGCCAGGGGGTGCTTCATGTTTAAAACAGCCTTTGAAAATGGCAGTTTCTTTCAGGAAATAACTCTTCCCCAACCATGGCTCATGCTCAGTACAGGCGAGAATCAGAAGGTGGCCAGAGGCACCAGGAGAAGGTAGCAGCAGCACTGGACTAGCACAGACTGGTCAAGTCTGTGCTTCTGCCCAGCTGGCTTCAGGCAGTCCCTTGAGTACACACACAAGGTGCTAACTCCACAGGCAGTTGCAGAGATTAAAAGGATGGGTGGGAGCAAGAACCAATGTAGCAAGGAAAGGGTTGAGCAGTGGTGGGTGGACCCTAGGAATTATGCATGTCTCCTATGCACACATACAATTCATGTGGCTGGTGATGTCATTGCATGTGGTGGGTTTCGATTGCTTTGCAGTAAGTAGGTGTAAGTGTAGTTGGCCATGTCCCTGCAGGGGTCGATCTGTTTGCATGTGAGACTGTGGGAGTCTGAATGTGTCTTGGCTCATGCCTACATTTGTGCTCCTGGGTTCCTGTAGAGTGGTGTGAGTGGGCACCAGGACACATGCATGCCCAGAGGGAATCAGTCTCAGGTTGGCTTCATAGCTGGTGTCACAATGGCATGAGTTCACTCCCTGGGGATGCTATTAGTGTGAGTCTGGGCAGAGGGTGCTTTTACCAGTCACTCTCCACCCAGAGTGGGCCAAACTGGAGCAGATGGAGGCCACATCATCACACTGATGCTTATTCTCTGCCCACGCCCACCCACTCACTGTCCAGCTGGCAGGTCCCAACGGCTGGTGTCCATTTCAGAATCCAGAGAAAGAGTTGGGAAGAAGTTAGACGTGGTGTGATCAGACTGGGCACCCAAGCATCAGCTGGATTTGAGTGAGAGACTTTGAAGTCCTCTATCACTACAGTAGGTGCCCCACAGGCCTGCCAGGCAAAGGGCCCAGAGAGGTCCAGCTGGGCTTTTAGCTGAGTGGCAGCCCCATCTTCTGTGCTCCCCAAAAAGAAGCATAAAAATGAGAACTGGAGAAGAGAAAGCCAAGCTTCCCTGTCAAAAGGCACCCAACCATTTATCAACTTCTCACCCACACAGCTGTCCAGGCAGGCAAGGTTACCCTGCCAGGCAGAGTGATTTTCAATCCCATTCTACAGAGGACAAGGCTTGCAGTGGAAATTGAGATTGCATTATGAAGGGTGCTTGCTCTGGCTCCAAATCTTCACCTTCAGTAGATAAGGAGCCACGGCCCCAGTCAGCGGATGTTGGGGGGTGGGGGGATGGGGATTTAGCTGACTTGCACTGATTCGGCAGAACTGATAGCTCATTTTTTTGTTGGATTTGGAGAACTGGTTAAGATGGCACTTAGGGGTTTTCTCTAAAATGGGTGGCTGTGCAGCCACCCAATGGAAAAATCTCAAATTTAAACTCCTTACACCTTAACCATGACCCGAACAATAGCGTATTCTAAGCATCCATAGTAGCATTCATCCATAGGTATAAAAAATTAGACAGAAGTATGCTTGCAATATTTATTTATTCACTTCACAAAAATGACTATGTTTTTGTGAAACGCTACCTTTTTATTCCCTTGCATTTGTTACCTCAGTAAACAAACATATAGCGTAAAGAGATGTCATGTCAACAATCCAGAGTGTGACATGTCGTTCATTTCAACTGCATGCCATGCCCAAGATTCTCACAAAATACTATGAGTGAATTATGCCATTTCTGAAAGTGTTCCAGTAACTAAAAACATTGTCCAGAACAACTGCTGTAAGTTCAGAAGAAGCAGAAAGGGTTTTTTGAAAGATGAATATAATAATATGTGCAGAGAAGAAAAACCGCCTGCTTATAATTTATCAAACACAATGGTTACTGTCTAATTCTTCTAAAGGAATGGCACCCTAGTCCTACAGTAAAGAGACATTAAAATATAAATCACACACAGCTTATGAAGCTTAGAAGAAAGTGAAGTGAGGCTGCCAATCAAGAAGCAATAAGTAAATGTCTTAAATAACAGTTTTGTCATTTTTGTCAGGTATTCTTTAATATTTTTTCATTAACATTTTAAAACTCTTATAATTTCATTTTTGCATACCTCTTTTGTTGTTCTTATTTAAATATTAACTGTAGGAAATAAAAAATAGACATCTAGTATATCTTTTGTTATACTTAAAATGGTCATTGGGGCAGTTGTTAAATCATTTGAATTTCACCATTGTGTGTGTGTAAAAAAATGTGCACTGAGGTAATTGGAAACACTGTTGGAGGTAACTGTCAGTGCCAACATGCAGGCACTGTCTAAAAGCTCATTTACTCCCCAGCACAATCATATGAAGCAAAGGTTACTACTTTCATTTTACCCATGAGGACGCTGAGGCCCAGAGAGGTGAATAATTTGCCCAAGCTCACACAGTTCACCACGTTGACCCATGTGGTTAGCTTGTAGCCACCATTCTAAACTTCATCCTTGGAGGCGAGAGCAGGGTTCTGACTAATTTTAAAGAACAGAGATGGTCATGACGGAAACCACTGTGTCTCCTCTCCCAGGAGAGGTAGATAGTGGAATCATTCCACTTGACAGGGTTCCATGGCATGTAGATGCCCCCTCTGCCTTCAAAGCCCAGCTGGGAAACAGCAGGAGACAATGACTCCTATGCTCAGACATCTCAGGTGTACCACCATGCTGCCCATCTTCCCTCAAGGCCTGGCAGACCCAAGACCTCCTGGGTGCACTCTCCTCTTTCTGTCAAAGGGAGACTCTGAGAGAGTCTTTCAGTGTCCTGGTGGCCAAGGGCTCCTCATCCACATATGTCCGATATCTCGGGACCCTGGAGGGGATGTGGAACGGGTGACAGAGAAGCATCTAGCCCCCTGCTCCACAGCCTGCCTCAGCCACATCCGTTACCATGAGCCAAAGCTGGATTACTTCATGTAACATTTAATTACAGTCTAATGAAGGCAAGAAAAGTCAGATGTGGAACTTGCACCATCCTCTGGGTCTCCTAGAAACCGTAAGGCAAAGCAGGTGGTTCCACGTATGTGTGGATGTGCTTGTGGGTGTGCTTCTTAGTGCATATGTAAGCGTCAAGCAGTGAATAGTCTCTGTGTTCGTCCACCTGGTATATGCCTGTGTTGGGGTGCATCTCTGAGTATCGAGGTATATGTGTCATTTGTATCTGTGGGTCCTTTGTGTGTGTGTGTGTACATGCCCACAGTGCACAGTAGGACAAAGGGCAACAGGCAATTACATGCCAGTATGTGGCTGTACATGACCTCTCTGCTTCCCCACACATGTCTACCTAAGAACGCCTGTCTTTATCATGTTTGTGAAAAGCAGCTTTGGGGGGGGGGGGGTTTCCTAGAAAAAAAATTTTTAGGCCCCCAGTAAGAAACAACCAGTTAAAAAATCTTCTAGTAGGGGCTGAACCCCGGTAGCGTAAGTGGTTGAGTGCGGGACTGCGGCCCGTGGGCTTGGCGGTTCAAACCCAGAAGCTGCTCTTAGGAGCAGCACTGGGTAGCGCCCACGACCACCAGAAGCAGTGATGCTCCCCCCGAAAAAAAATCTTCAAGTATTTGTGTTACCACATGGCAATACCATAAGGGTGTGTGAGCACTTTGGGGACTGCCAGACACCTGGGAATTCTCACCAATGAGGATGTTTGGGCCAGCCATGAAAAGGTGCCTTCCCCTCTCCACCACCTCTCTTCCTTCAGAACTACAATACCGCAGTCTCCCTTTCTGGTCTTATTTTTGTATATGTCCTTTTCCAGGATATCATTTTGAATCCTAAATTTCACTGATTTTTGTGCTCCCAGGTTACACCAATGGGAACTGAACTCCTCTTCCATTGTGCCACCTTGGAAAGTGTGGTGGTTAGATCGTCTGTTATCAATTTGAGACTTAAGAGTGAAGGGATGGAGTTTAGCTTGTCAGTAAGGTCACAGCTTGACGGCCTCATTTTGAAGGTGCTAAGGAGATAAATAGCTCACTGGAGGTGAGACACACACAAACACACACACACACACACACACAATGAGACATTCCTGTTGAGAAGACATAGGGAGCTATGCTAGAGCCCTGGAGCTGGAAAAGCTGTGGAGACTCCTGCCAGCACTGAGATGCTTCCACTGCCACTGGATCCACAAGAGTTTCCACCCATTGACTTGTGACCTTTCTGCACTTGGCATCATTGCATGTGTTTCATGAGTCTGGAGAGGGAATTATAGATTGATATTGGACATATGGGCTAATATGGGGCCTATGGACTTGTTCTGGACTGAACTGGGGTGTTTTCTCAGTATTAAATTGCTCTTGTATATAAAACTCTTTCTTTTGGGGGGGCATCACTGCCCTTTTGTGGTCATGGAAGCTACCCAAGAAGCTCTTTCTTATAGACACAAAGGAGTGTCTATGAATTTGGTTCTCTAGGCAATCCAGACTGACACAGAGAGTCACTTCCCTTTTCCAGCTGGCTGTGAGAAGACAGATGGTACACTGGGTGTAACATCATGAAATTGTATAAGAAACATTGTGATAGGTGACTAAACTAGTGTTTCATCTGAAAGAAGGAAGCTGTCCCAGAAGGACATCTCTGAACGTTTATAAGGACTAATGCTGTAGAAGTAAGATCAGATGGCAGAGAACATCAGGAGAGGAAAGGAAAACCAGGGCTGACCAGGGACCTCCTTCCTACCTGTCTTTATCACCTCTCTTCCTTCAGATGATAGCACAGCAATTCTCATTTCTGGCCATTCTTTTTTTTTTTTTTGACGTGACCCTTTCCAGGGGGTCACTTTGGACATCCTGGATAAAGGAATCATAACTAATTGACTCTACCCCCTATTGTTGGATATTTGCATTATTCCCAGGCTTTGTGTTTTAATCCATGTAGCAATGAAGATCCAGCCTATCCTATTTCAACAATTAGATAGCTGAACAAATTAAATTGTCTTTTATTAGGTGAGTTGGTTCTTAAGGATGGAAGTTTCTTGTGGAAGAGAAAACAACAGGTTGATTCAGACAGGGGTGGCCAGGAAAAGAATATGTAAGGTCCAGCAACAAGTAGACTTCTTGACTGGTGGTGGCACTGTTCCCTGGGTTTCTAAGATCTTCTTGGGTGGCTTTACTCTGGTGGTGGTAGCAGTGGTGGGCCGGTTACCACATTTTGACTGCCACCTCACAAGCCTCAGTCTAGAGATTATGAAAGGTGCCACTTTGGGGGAATGTTTTTGTCTCATCCACCACCCCTCTGGTCAGTGCTGGTCTTCCTTTCTTCTTCTCCTGATGTCCTCTACCATAACATGAGAATAGAGTTTAAAAGAACGGAATCCAGGGAGATTTTTGCCTCTGATCAATGGAATAGTGGTAATTTTCCCTCTTCTTATTATTATAAACTTAGATAATAAGCTCTTTTCAGCCAAATGTCACAGGAAAATTGTGGCTCCACTCTCATGTTCTGGAGAACCTGCATGTATACCCTCACCAGGCTCTCCAGATATCCCTCATCAGAGTAGGGATCAGAGAAGACAAGAGAGGCAATACTCTTATCCCCACTGGGAAATGCCAAGCATTTCCCTTCATGTTGTAGTTAGCCAGTGCTGTTATAATACAATTATTGCCTAGGAGGAGATAGCAAAACCAGAAAGAAGTGGCCAGAGACAAGTACAGCCATATGAATTTTTGTAAGTGGATGGATTTCACAAACAGAAATTTATCTTTTGAGAGAGTAAGAGGTCAGAAGTCCCACTTCAGGGTGCTGGCTATAGGGGAAATTTTTCTTCCTCTGTAAGTTCTGAACAAAGTTCTCATCTCAGCTTGTGTTCTGGGTCCTGGGTAATCTCCATACAGCATGCATCAGCTTCCTCATCTCTCCTCTATTCCCTAATCTCTTTTCTATCAAAAGAGAGATTGACTCAATATTCAACCTAGACTCACCCTGCCTCATTAGCACAACAAAGATAATTCATCCTCAAGTGGAACCAAAACCACAAGCATAGAAGCTAGCATTTACATTTATTTTGAGAGGACATAGTTCAATGTTAAATGTACTTTTAAGTTTTTTAAATGTTTTTGCAAAGAGTCATAAGGTATGAATAAGAACTAAATTGATTCTTTAGAACTGAAAAATACAAGAATGTAATAAACACTGGATGAACTCAATAGGTAAATTGATAGGATAGAAAAAAGAGGCTGTGAACAATATAGTTTATGCATTCTGAAATCAAGAGGAAAAATAAACTAAAAAGGAAAATACACAAAGCCTTAGGTACTTGTGAAAAGGTGAAGGTGATGGTGGTTATTATAGTGGTGTCTAACTCTTAGGGGGAGTAATGCAAATCCAGGTCAACCCAAGCTGATTCCTATGACTTCTCTCAGCCTCTTGAGAACAGGATCCTTTCAAACCCCTCAAAACAGGATCCTATCAACAGCCTTATGATGGAATTTTCTTGGCCTCCCATCTGTTGCTGGACTTCTGTTTTTGTTTCTTTCTTCTCTCTTTTTTCTTACTCCTGCTTCTTCTTGCTTTCTGTCTCAAAAATCTCCATCATGTCTCCCTTTTTTTCTGTCCCTTATCTTATTTTCTCCCCTCCCCCTTCTTTTCTATTTCCTTTTCAGCTTCCCTTTAAAATGTTCTCTCCTGTTTTTTTTCCATCTGCAATGTTCGTTAGTATTTTTCTTTCTTTTTCTTTTCTACTTTTCTCCTTTTCCCCCTATTTATTGTTTTCCTTTTCTTTTCCTGTGTGTTATGTGTTCCTTTGAGTTTTTCTTTTTAAAATTTAGTTATTATTATTTCCTTTTTCTTTTTTTTCTCCTTGTCCTACCTTTGTCATTTTGTTACTGCTCTACCCACACTGCTTAGCCACACTCTCATCTTCTTCAGCCACCAAATGAGCAAGGAGAACCTCCCAATTCTGCATCACATGATCAATGACTGACAGAGGCCAATCCTAGTCCCACTCACCCTCAATTGTGCTGCATGAACGGTAAGCAGCACTGTGAACACTCTTCCATCCTCTATCACATCTACCAGGAGACACTTGGTGAGTGGCTATGTGCTACCAAGCTAGTGAGCAAAGCGACACATCAGACCTGATTTCTCAGACATACCAAAGCAAAAGAAATGAAACAAACAAGCAAAACACGGGGCAGAACACACTAACATACTATCACAAATTCAATAGAAGTCTAATAGTCTCAGAGATAACAGCCAACCTCGGTTCACATGAAGAAACAAGACAGAATGACACAAATAAGTGGTCCAAAAGGAACTAGTATCAGAACTATCTGATAAATCATGTAAAGTAAGATATTTAGATAACTTCAATGAACTGAAAAAAATATTAAGGAAAATGCAAACAAAATTATTAAGGAAAATACAAACAAAATTGAGGGCAGCACAAACAAAGCTTTAGGATAGCAACATGTAAGAAAATACTACAAGGACTACCATTTTAAGTAAGTAGTATCTAAACAAAGCCAGCAAATGTAAATCTAGAAGGTTGATACAAAGATTTCAAAATTTGAAGATGCATTGAGAGGAATATAATTGAATCAATGGTAGATAGAAGTAGGAAGACTGGAGACAAATCTCTCAATACCAACCTGTTAGAAGCCTATCAGGACAAGAGAATTAAAAAGAAAGAGAGAATGAAACCTAAAAATTATGTGGGATCCAGGAGCGAGACTTCTTACTCCCCCCAGGGCAATGATGCCACACACACACACACACACACACACACACACAATTATGTGGGATACCATCAAGAAGATTAAGTTATTTGTGATCTGAATTTCAAACAGAAAGAGACCCCAAAAGTGCATAGAAAACTGTTAAAGATTTTTTGGAAGAAAATACTTAAATTTTTGAAAGATGAGAAGATATGTATTCAAGAAACTCAAGACACCCTATCCAGATCACACCCCTAAAGAAACTTACTAAGACACATCACAACCAGACTTTTAAAGGCAAATAAAGAATCCTGATAGTGGCTCTGGGAAACAAAGTTACTGACAAGGGAGGATCAATAAGACTTCACTTTGATTTCTCAGCCGAGATCAAGCATGCGCAAAGGAAATACATCAAATATATCAAACCCTGAAAAAAATAGGGGGAAAACGCCAAACAAGCAAATTTACCCCTCAATCTAAAATCGATGACAAGGAGGAGGGCATGGAGTTTCTGGTAGTGGTGGACTCGTCATAATTGAGCTGCGAGAAATTACTGGGAAGCAAAAATAGGTGGAAAGGAGGAAGGTAAAAGGAAATAGAGGAAAGAACTAGGAAGCAAAACTACTTAAAGAAGTATAAACATGGGGTTGAGCACTGGTGCCATAGTGGCTGTGTGCAGGATTGTGGCCCACAGGGTTGGAGGTTCAAATCCAGCAGCAGCTGTCCAGGAGCAAGGCTGGGCTTCCTACTCCCACCAGGGCAGTGATGCTTCCCCCCCCCCCAAAAAAAATAAAGAAGTATAAACACAATGGTGTACATATTAAATATATTAATGTTCTTAAAGACTTGAGCATAAACAACCAGCCATCTAGCTCAGGAGCAACAAAGCCCACCATAAAAGAAGCACACTTGCCTGTGCAATAATGAGGTGTTGAAACAATCAGGTATCAGGCATCAAAGAACAAAAATCAAAACCAATTGATTAATTGATTCCTGACATGATCACTGAAGACAAGTGGATACAGAGACAAACAGAGTGGAAGAAATGGATGGTGCCAAGCTACCAAATGATAAAGTGTCTGGAGTCTCAAAGACTTGAAGATAAAAGAGTGGCTGTTCAGTGCAGAAGCAGCAAAGACCACATGGAAGAAGCGCACATGCCTGTGTGATCAAGAGGGGCCAAAGGGAGCAAGTATCAAGCATCAAGAATAAGAATCACATCATTACACATGAGGAGGGAAAGCAAGGTGGGGACCTAAGGCCCACTGATGGGTAATTGGTCACCCCTTACAGGGGAGTCATGGGGAGGAGACAGGCCAACCAAGGTGCAGTGAGGTAGTGATGAAGCACACAACTTTCCTCTAGTTCCTGAAGGCTACTTCCTCCCAACTATCATGGTCTCAACTCTACCTTACAAATCCAGCTGGACTGAAGGAGGTACACTGGTAGAGAGGGGAGCCAGAGATATGGGGAGCCCAGGACAGATGAGCCCCTTGGGGCCAGTGGTGAGATTGGAGCTACTGGATCGGTGGAGAGAAGGTGGGGTAGAGAGACGGAACCAACTACAGGAATCTACACATAATCTCCTATCTGGAGGACAGACATCAAAGGAGTGGACTGGGGGAGAGGTTGGGCAGTATAAGATATGACAGAGCAATAATAATTTATAAATTATTGAGGGTTGATGGGAGAGGGAGAGCAAAGACAGAGGAGAAAGGATGAGAAGCTGATGTCAATGACTCAAGTAGAAAAGCAGATATTTGGAGAATGATAACAGCAACAGACACGCGAAGGTGCTTGGCACAGTATATGTATTTATGTATTGTGGAAAAAACGATGTATGACCTCCCAATAAAATGATTTTTAATTAAATACATATATATTAATGCATTAGAAAGGGGGTGTTGATCTAGGTAAATATATTTATATGGCAATATATCAAGGCAGTGAACAGACTCAGGGCCTCTACTTAAATATTCCCTCAACACAAGAATGCTTTGTTGTAATAACGTGGCACTGGCTGATGCCCACCACCCTGACACAATCGCTGAAGACAAAGTGGGTGCATAAACAAACATGGTGAAGAAAGCAGGTGGTGCTCAGCCATTAAAAGATATAGCATCTGAGGTCTTAAAAGCTTAAAGCCAAATAATTAGTCATCTAGCAGGAAGCAACAAAGCCCACATTGAAGAAGCACAGCAGCTGTGGGTTCACAAGGTGTCAATAGGAACAAGCGTCCGAAGTTCACAAATAAACAACCTCATGAGGGTTATGCAGAAGGGTCAAGGTGAAGACCCAGAGCCCATCAATGAATAATTGGATATTCCCACACACAGAGAGAGAGATTAGCATCAATGAAGCACACAGCACAACCCTGGTTCTTTAATCCTTTCTTACTCTACTATTCATCTCATACCCTACCTCGCAAGTCCAGCTAAAGTGGTGTGCATGCTGCAGCATAAACAAGAGCTTTCAGTCTAAGGAATTCTGGAAAGACAAACCCCTGTAGAATCAGTAAGGAAATAATGATCCCGAGATGGTAGGGAAAGGGAAAAAGAGGAAGGTGATGATGGGAGAATGGTAGCAATAATGGCAGAATAATCCCCCTCAAGGAGCATGAGCTCCAGGATATTAGGTGAAGGAATAGAATGAGCAGCGTAAGTTATGTGTAGACAATAATAGCAATATATAATATATTAAGGGTTCATGGGGGAGAGGAATCCAGTGATGCATTCCCTGAAGGTGTTTCATTATGGCTAAGATGTATTCATAATGTTGTCCTCTGTGTGTACTGCGCTATTCGTGGATACCACAGACAGAGGATGACTTTTTATAATGGTAAAAGGTCAATATATCAAGAAGAAATAATAATTCTAAATGTGTATGCAGCAACAACAGGCTGCAAAATATGTGAAACAAAAACATGAAGTTAATGTATTCACAATTAGAGTTGGAGACTTCAACAAACTCTCTCAAAAATTAATAGAACTAGACAGAAAATTGACAAGGTTATAGAAGGAATTCACCCACACATCAACCAAGGGATCTAGTCAATATTTATAGAAAACTAGCCAATTACAGAAGAAAATATTCATCGAAGTGACCATGGAACACAACAACAATAGACCATATCCTGGACTATAAAGATGCCTCAATAAATTTAGAAGAATCAAATCACATAAAGTGTATTCTCTAAACACAATGTAATAAACTCAAAAGCAAAAGTAAAAAGAGAAGTGTTAAATCTCCAAACACTATGAAACTATATACACAGTTTTAAATGTCCATATATCAAAAAAATCTCTAGGTAAACAAGCAAGAATGCATTGAATTAAATGAAAATGAAAATACAATATATCAAAAATTTGCAGAGTACAGCCAAAGAATAAATACATGCATTATAGGGGAAAACCCCAAATTAATTATTTAAGTTTCCACCTCAGACACCTAGAAAAAGACAAACAAAATGACCCCCAAAAAAGAGCAGGAAATAATGAAAGAATATATATTTATGAAACTGAAAATATATATAAAAAAGAGAAAACAGCTGGTTCTTTCAAAATATTGATTTTGATTGCAATTCATCTTTCAAAAGATCAATAAACCACAAAAGAAAACTATATTAGTATAGTCCCTGGGTGCATAACAGGGATAATAAGGGAATACCTGCACATATAAATTTGACAATTCATATGGAAAATTCTTTAACATGATTTGATCTAAGAATATAAAATAAATAATTTGACAAGTATATAAAATACAAGGAAGAAATGATGAAATAAAAGAGTTGAACAGAAAATTTTAAGTCAGCTTAAGAAGAAAAAGTATTATAATAAAATGTGCAAATATCCTCAGGCTGAGCCCGGTGGCGTAGTGGTTGAGTGTGGGACTGCAGCCCACTGGTTTGGCAGTTCAAATCCATCAACAGCCTTCCAGGAGCAAGGCTGGGCCTCCCACTCCTACCAGAGGGCAGTGATGCCAAAAAAATGTACAAACATCCTCAATATATCTCAAAATGAAAGAACTGAAATAAATGTAAACTACAAACTGTAGTATCGAAAGATAAGATGGGCAAAATTTTGAACAATGCAAGGATCATTCAAAGAAGATGGAAGGAATAGAATTTGGCATAGAATTAAAGTACCAAAAAGAATTGGGCAACTCCCAGCCCCAGCCAGGAACAGAGTGACTAATTTTTTCATCCTCTTTCTGCCTCTCCCCAGCTCCATGCCTGCCAATATGGGTAACAATAGATAATTAGACAATGATTTGCAGCAATTGAAGAGCTGCTGGGATATTCACCTGTGACAGAACACAGTTCCCCAGAGCATAATCACATAGAGCAAGGAGTGACACAGAAATGCAGCCAGGAGAAATTCAGGTCAAATAAGCTCCAAACCCACTCCATTAAGCTGGTCCCACTTTCTTGGAGAACAGTGCAACACAGTCCCAACACCAGGGTACCCCACAAGCCCATGTGAAAAGGCAAAAAAATTGTAATGCTTTCAATTCCAAGCTGTGGTTCTTTGTGTAACTTTGAATGTAAGCCTTCAGAACTCTGTCCATTGGCATAACATTAACACAACAAGGATGTCAAAAAACGTTAATCTCTAGAGCAGAGCCTAAGACTTTAACATAACAAAACAGGAAAAGCCAACAGGTGTTGATAGCCACATCTCAAGGAAAAAACTGTACCAAATTTGGACTGCACAGATGTCTTTAAAAGGCTGTCAATTGTGGCCTGACAGTCCAGACCAGGCCCATACCTGTGCTGCAGCTCCTCCCCTGCTTGCCAGTGGCATACCTACAAATGTCTGTCTCAGCCCAGACTCAGGGCCCCCAAATGCTATTGCCCACTGACTTGCCATGTCACCCTGCCTACATAGCAATCAGACCCACCACCTAGAATAGGTCACAGATAGTCTTGGAAGACACTATTACCAGTCACACAGAGAAAGAGCTCAGACCCCTTGATCTCCCAGAAATGTGTCCAGGTGGGATTCATTCCAGAGATGCTGGCATGGTTTATCATCTGAAAATCCACCAATGTTATTCACCACATCAAGAAAAAGGATAAGAATCACATGATAATATCGATAGGCACAGTGAGAGCATTTGACAACATCCAACACCCATTCTTAATTAAGACACTCCAAGATAGGAATGGAAGAAAATTCTCTCAAGTTAATACAAGCTACCTATGAAAAGCCAACAGCCAACATCATAGACAATGGAGAAAGATTAAAAGAATCACACTGAAAGAGAGAACCAGACAAGGATGCACCTTATCCCCACTTCTATTCCCCATCATACAGGAGACCCTAGCTAACAACATAATGCAGTGGAAGGACAGTAAAGGGAGAGAAGGAGGTGAAACTCTTGTCATTTTTAGAAAACATGATTATATACATTAAAAATCCCCAAAACACTCAGGTAATATGGCAAGGGCCATATCAAATATAGGGCTACATATGGTGGCCAAATAGGGGGGAGGAGAGGCAGATGGCGATGTGTAGAAAGGGAAAGGGGCACTAAACCATCAAAGGGGAGCGTATTGTTTATATCTCCACAGAGAAATAAGGACCAAACTTAAACCCAAAGACCCAGGATGTGAATGCAGCATGACAGCATGGAGTGGAGAGCCAGTGGAGGGACCTGAGAACACAACTCCAGCGCCAACTATAGGGGCAGCCACCTCTCTACCAGAGATATTTGCCTTAGAAGCTAGCACTGAAGCTGAAGCTTGGGGAGTGAGATATGCCTGACCAGACCACATGAGAACAAATGAAAATGGAGGAAGAGAGAATGACATGTGTCCTGGCCCACCGAGCCTTCAGGACGATATTCCCACTCAGAACAGCTACTGCACAAAGAGGACTATATGGCCGGCCCCACTATGAAATACGGCTACCCTCACTGACCCAAGGCATATCAGGGCCAGGATGAAGAAGTGGGGTCATGATTATACCCTGTTGGACACAACCACACCAATGCAAAGCACTAAGAGTGTGCAACAGAGCATAGAGTCACAGATGGAGTGCCAAGGATATACTTTGAAGCCAGGGTATGGCATCCCATCTGACTCAACCAGGAGTCACTCTAGGAGGCCAACTACAGATCTTGAACTTTATAAAGGTTTTCATATTGCTATTATTTTTATTATTCTTTTTTTTTTCGGGTGGGGGGGGCATCACTGCTCTCGGTGGTGGGAGTAGGAGGCCCAGCCCCATTGCTGGAATTGAACCTCCGTCCCAGTGGACCGCAGTCCCGCGCACAATCACTACGCCACCGGGGCTCAGCCCCTATTTTTATTATTCTTATACATACATGTATAGCACATTGAGGGGTTTTCTTGCTATTGTTATCATTTTTATGTTTTATTTGCTTTAGTTACTTCATTTTAGGAGGCCTTTTTGTACATATTGTTACCTCTGCAGGTCTGTCTAGACAGGATAGGCTGGACAAAGAGTTTGGAGGTGAAAATGACAGGACTGATGGTTCCAGGGTAGGTGTCATGGAAGAGGGGGAGGAGGGGGAAAGGTGGTGATGTCGACCAGCCCAGGAAAAAGGGAATAATAATTGATACAAAATCAGTGACAACGTGAGTGAGAGAAGGCCAGTAGGTATTGATCAAGACTAATGTAACAGAGAGAAAATACTGAAACCCAAATGGAGATTGAGCATGATAGTGGGACAAGAGGGAAGCAAGTGAAAATATAGGATGGAACTGGGGGATAATGGGCATTTATAGAGATTCAAATACAGGTATGTACATAGGGGCATATATTTATAAGTGATGATTGGGAAAGAGATTAACATGCATACTTATAGGGTTAGGGGTAGGACAACAAATGGGCATTGGACCTCCACTCAAGTATCTCCTTGGTTCAAGAACACTTTGTTCTATTAAATTGGCATTCCAAGATGCTCACTTTTCCGACACGATAACTGAAGACAAATGAGTGCATAAGCAAAGGTGGTGAAGAAAGCTGATGGTGCCCGGCTATCAAAAGATGTAGCATCTGGGGTCTTAAAAGCTTGACAGTAAACAAGCAGCCATCTATATCAAAAACAACAAAGCCCACATGGAAGAAGCATAGAAGCAACGAAACCCACCTGGAAGAAGCACACCAGCTTGTGGGATCATGAGGTGTCAAAGGGATTAGATATCAGGCTTCAAAAACTAAAAAAGCATAACATTGCATGCTCACTTTCCTGATATGATTGCTGAGGACAAATGTGTGCATAAGCTAATGTGATGAAGAAAGCTGATGGTGCCCGGCTACCAAAAGATATAGCGTCTGGGGTCTTAAAGGCTTGAGTAAACAAGCGGCCATTCAGCTCAGAAATAATAAAGCCCACACGGAAGAAGCACACCAGCCTGTGTGATCATGAGGTGGTGAAGGAATCCAGTGTCAGACATCAAAGAGCTAAAATTACATTATTATTGAGGGGGTTACAGATTGGGGACCCAAAGCTCATCAATAGGTGAGGAGACATCCTCTTGCAGAGGGGTTACAAGGAGGAGATGAGCCAGTTAAGATACAGGGTAGTGGCAATGAAATATGCAACCTTCCTCTAGTTCCCAAATGCTGCCTCCCACCCACTATCATGACCCCAATTCTACCACATAAATCCAGCTAGACCAGGAGATGTACAGTGAAGTTGGAAACATGGGAAATTTAGGATAGATGATCCATCAAGACTAGTAATAGGAGTGGTAATACCAGGAGGGTGGAGGGATGGAGGAATAGAAAGGGAGAACCAACTTCAGGAATCTACACGTAGCCTCTTCTCTGGGACACGGACAACAGGGAAGTGAGTGTTTGGACACATTGGACAGTGTACAGTATGAAAATAACAACAACTTGTAAATTATTAAGGGTTCAAGGGGCAGGGGGAGGAAAGGAAATATAGGGAGCTGATACTGGGGGCCTGGAGGAAGGGAGGATGTTTTGAGAGTGATGATGGCAATAAGTGTGTAAATGTGGCCTGCATATAATTGATGTTTGTATGGATTGTGATGGGAGTTGTATGAGCCCCCAATAAAAGGATTCATTTTTTTAAAAATCTACCTTAAGCCTGATCTGCGTAGAACTCAAAATAAATGAAATTTGTATTTAATTTCTATTCTTCTCTATGATATATTAAAGCTAAAATTCATCATTCTCAAAAAATCCCCAAAACTCCACAACATTAGTCCTGACAACATTAGCAATAGAGGAATATGAAAGTGTTGCAGAATATAAGATCAACAAACAGAAATCCATTGATTTGCTATATGAAACAGACAAGACCATGGAAAGGGAGATCAAGGAGTCAATACCCTTCACAATAACCAAAAACAAATTGAAATATCTAGGGGTATATTAATAACAATGACAGAAAACCCAAAAGACTTATACAAGGAAAACTATAGGACCCTACTATAGGAAACCCAATGTGATCTCCACAAATGGAAACATATTGCATGGTCTTGGATCAGTAGACTCAAAACTAAAAACGTCTATCTTAACCCAGGCACTATATAAATTTAATATTATTCCAATTCAAATTTCAACAATCTTCTTCAAAGAATTGGAAAAACTGACCACTAATCTCATATAGAGGGGAGAAGTCCAGAATTAAAAGTGAACTCCTCAAAAAGAAGGAAAAAGTAGGAGTACTTGTTTTACCCAACTTCAACACTTACCATATATCTACAGTGGTCAAAACTGCATGGTACTAGAATAATGACAGATACCCAGACCAATGAAAAAGAACAGAAAACCCCCAAATAAAATCATTAGCATATAGAATCTTTGACAAGGGTCCCAAAAAGCATCAAGTGGGAGGTGGAAGCCCTCTTTACCAAGTGGAAACAATGAGTATCTACCTATAGAAAAATAAAACAAGATTCTTACCTTACCACACTGCAGATATAGCACAGACCCAGAAGTAAAACCCCAAACTATCAGGACCATCAATGAAGGAATCAAGGCAAACCTAAGAACCTTGGCTCAGGGAACACATAGGCTAAATGCAATAGGGAAGATTACATACCTGGGTGAAGCTGAAATCAACAAGTGGGATATACTAAGGATAAAATACCAATGTGCTTTGAAAGCCTTCACCAAGAGAGTAACAAAAGAACCCACAGATTGGGCAAGGATATTTAGCAATGACACAATAGATAAAGGGCTTATTACTATAATCTACAATACTCTCTTATTCTTCAAAAAGAGGAATACAGTTAAACCCGTAAGGAAGTGGGCAAAAGACCTGAACAAAAGTTTCACTAGGGAGGAGACCTGAATGGCCAATAAACATATGAGAAAATGCTTTCAATCACTAGTGATCAGTGAAATGCAAATTAAAGCAACCATGAGATACCACCCAACACCCTTGATTAGTGCCCAAATCAGAAAATCAGAAAGCAACAAATGTGGCAAGTTAGAAACTCTCCTCCACTGCTGGTGGTCATATAGACACATACATCCTCTGTGGAAAGAAATCTAGCAATATTAAAAGTAAATGGAAATTGAGCTACCCTATGACCCAGCTGGAGTTATCCCTCTACCGGAAATATACCTAGAAGAGGAAAGAAATAGGTCACAACCAGTTGTCTGTACTACAATGTATATTATCATTATTGCACAATTCACAATTGTGAACAACTTAAATTGCCATTGATAGACTAGTGGGATAGAAAACTATGGCAAATACATACGATGCGGTATTATATATCACTAAAAAAGCACTGAGAAGAATTGAAGCAAATTATGCTAAGCGAAGTTAGCCAATCACAAAACATGAATTACCACAGTTAAGTATAACCAGCACAACAGGTATAGAAGAAAAGCCACTTATCTCACACTACACTGGTTGAGGTACAGGCAGTTAGGTGGGGGACAGGCCAAACTCAACGATGTATATGCCATTCCAACACAAAGAATGGGAAAGTAGGGGAAGATTGAGGGAGAAAAAGGGTGGGAAAAGGGGGAGATAGTGATACGGGGGGAGCAGGGTGCTAACCTACTCAGGGGAAGAGTTTTGGTTATGTCTGCACAGAATTGAGAGCATGCATGCAGACCCTACCATGGTACATCAAACCTTGAGGGCAGCCTCACCACATGTAGAAATGCATGAAAATAGTGGGTTATAGGTCCAGTCCCAGTCAGAGCCAAACTTTTTCCTGAAAGTATGCACCACAGAAGAAGCACCAAACCTACAAGTGAGGGAGAGGAGCCAGCATGCCATGATCACATGGAAGCAAATCAGGAAGGAAAAGGAGAGAGTGAGGGTCTAGACTCAATATTGGCACACCAAGCCTGGGGGACATCTCTGCACAGATCTGCTAAAGCAAGGATAGGACTGTAGGGCCAACAACAGCTCAAGACATGATGTCCCCTCACTGGAGAAGACTGTGCAGAGACACGATACTGGGGAATAAGTCCGATCTGAACACCCCACAGTGGCATGAGTCAAGAAGAGAACATGACAAATTAGCAAGGGGAACAAAGCAAATCCCCAATTCCCAAGGACACCCAAAAATAGACTTAATGGTAGAAGGGGCAGTTCCTGGAATTTCCCAGGACCAGTGGAGAGATAGTCACAAAGATCAGTGTAAAGACCTGGAATTACATATACTTTTCCCCCCTAGTTATTATTATCTCTTTTTATTCAATCTTTTGCTTTCTTTTTGTTTTTCTCCATTATTGTTGGTTTTACCTACACATATAAGATAAGTATTGGTAGCAAGTATGAGGAGAAAGCAATGGACTGATGATTCTGGCAGGAGGAACTTGGGGGGAGGAGAAGGTGGGGGAAGGATCAGTGATTAAACAATGCCATAGACAGAGAACAACTAGGTAATTGAAATCAACAATGGGGAGGGTATAGAGGTTCCTGGGGGGGTTAAAGCAACAACAACCTAGCTGAGAGGAATTACTAAAAGGCAGAAGAAGGGTGGACATGATGGTGGGGTCAAAGGAAGGTAAAAGGAAACAGAGTAAAGGTCTAGGGAGCAAGGCTATGGATAGAAGTATAAACATAGGTATGTACATATGTAAATACATTAATTCATAAAAATATTGGTACTGGTCTATGTACATATATTTATATGGCAATAAGCTGAGGTAGTGGATTTTTTTGCTCAAGTTCTCCCACAATACAAGAACACTTTGTTCTAACAACCTAGCATTCCGTGATTGCTGAAGACAAAATTGGCACATAAGCAAAGGTGGTGAAGAAAGCAGATGGTGCCCTGCCAACATAAAAATATAGTGTTTGGGATCTGTAAAGGCTTGAAGTTAAACAAGTGGCCATCACCCAGGAAAGCAACAACATTCACATGGAAGAAGCACATCAGCCTGTGTCATCAAAACTGGATAGGGTATCAGACATCAGAAAACCCAAAACAAAAAAATGATATATATGTGAATGAGGTGGTAGCCATAGTGGAGACCCAAAGCCCAACTTCGGACAATTGGACATCCCCTCACAGAAGGGTCACAAGGAAGGGACGAGTCAGCCAAGGTCCAGTATAGCACTGATGAAATACACAACATTCTTCTACAGTAGAACCCTGATACTCAGCCACATTGGTGCTCAACATAATCAGATTTTAACATGAATTGTAGATAAAATTTTGAATCTCTGTGGTAGTTGCACAATCTGGTGTCAATGTGAGAGGATTATGAGTGAAAAGGCGGAGAATGGTCTGTCAATTAAGATATGACCAATGAGGTCTCTGTGTGTGAATAGCCTTCTGAGAATTCTGGGAACGTCTGTTTTTCCTCGTTGGAGGAGGGAGACACCTCTCTCTCTCTCTCTCTCTCTCTCTCTCTCTCTCTCTCTCTCTCTCTCTCTCTCTCTCTCCTGTAAGACATCCCTGAGAAGAAGTTATATGGACCTACCCTGATGCGCCATGGAAACAGGAGGAGCCACACGAAGACCCCTGCAAGAACTGAGATGCTTCTACAGCCACTGACTTTGCACCCACTGGCCAGTGATCTTCCTGCCTTCAGCATAATTGCATGTGTTTCGTGAATCTAAAGAGACTTCATAGGTTGGTATTGGACATATGGGGTAATATCAGACTTACGGATTTAATCTGGACTAGGAGAGGATGTTTTCTCAATATTCAACTGCTCTTGTATATAAACCTCTTTCTTGGACATGTATGTGTATCCATGAATCTGTTCCTCTAGTCTAACCAAAACATCGGAATCTGACCTAACACATGTGATTTTTATAAACAAATTATAATGCCCCCTGTCTAATGTGGTTAGACAGATTTTTTTTTTATGTTTTTGTTTTTTGGGTTTTTTGGGGGGGCATCACTGCCCTCTGGTGGTGGGAGTAGGAGGCCCAGCCTTTACTCCTGTGGAGCCGTTGCTGGAATTGAACCTCCATCCCAGTGAGCCACAGTCCCGCGTACAACCACTACGCCACCAGGTCTCAGCCGACAGATTTCTTTTTTTTTCAGGAAAGCCAGCCATGTCCTTGTGAAAAAAAGGCAAAGATGGGGGTGGGGGGGGGGAACTCCTGGAAAGCATCTTCCAGTTGATTTTAGGAAGGGGATTCTCCTTCCCAGCAATCACTCTCCACACCTCCTCTCCACATCTGTGTTCATAGATCCAGATCCTCATCAATCCCGAGGTATAAGCCATACGTAGTTGTTAAAAACTTTTTAATATTGTGTTTCTTATTTAAATTATATTCTTTAACTCTCAATGTATGTACTGTAAAATTTCTGTGTAATGTCTTGCATCAAAAGGGCAAGACTAGGGTAAAAGTTTGGTGGTGGAAAATAGATTAATTCATGTTCAGTTACTTCTTATGGGAAAAAATGATCTGGAACTCAACTGCATCACATCTCTGTGCTTCTAGACCAGATTAGTGGTGAGGTCTGGGTTCTACTGTAGTTCTTTAATGCTTCCCTCCGCCCCACTATCAGGACCCCAGTAAAGTACTACCTTACAAATTCAGCTTGACCAGAGCATGTACACTGGTATAGATAAGAACTCTGGACACATGGCATTCAGGACAGATAATCCCCCTAGGAATAGTGATGGGAGTAGAAATAGCATCAGGGAAGGGGAACGAGGAGGACAAACAATTGAAATGTGGGTAAAGGGAGACAACGGATGGTTTAAGATATGAAAATAATAATAATTTATCATTTATCAAGGGGTCACGAGGGTGGAATGGTGGGGCAGGAAGGGAATAAAAAGAGAAGCTTTCTACCAAGGGTTCCAATGTTCAAAATGTTTTGAAAATGAGGATGGCAACATATGTACAAATGTGATTGAACAATTGATGTATGGATTGTTAGAAGAGCTGTAAGAGCCCCCAGTAAAATGATTTATTTAAAATTAATAAGTGGACTTTATGAAAATGAATGTGGTATCAGGATTAGAGGATGGCTTTTGTTTCTTTGTTTTAAAAATAAATCAATTGCCCTCCCATCCGCAGCAACCTTTGACATGCTGATAGAACATTTTGCAGAAAGTGCAGGAGACTTAAAGCACTAATTGTTGAAAAATCACAGACTTCAATATGAATTTTGACTCGTACAAAAGCAAACAAACGAACAGAATTCATCACAACTGAGCCAATAAGCAATATCATGATAAATGGAGCAAAGATTTCAGTTGTCAAGGATTTCATTTTATTAGGCCCACAACCAATGCACATGGAAGCAACAATCAAGAAATCCAAGGACTTACTGCACCGGGCAAATCAGCAGCAAAGATTTCTTTAAAGTATTTAAAGGTAAAGATGTCACCTTGAGGATTAAGATGCACATGATCCAAGCCAGGGGTCCTCAAACTTTTTAAACAGTGAGCCAGTACACTGTCCCTCAGACCATTAGAGGGCCGGACTATAGTTTTTAAAAAAAAAAGCTATGAACAAATTCACTGCATGCCTGGGATGAGTCGGCTGTTAAGCAGAACAGGCAGTGGTGGCGAAAACACCCAGAGACCTGGGTAAATGTTCTCTGCAGTCTGCATGTGGCCCATCGTTTGAGGACCCCCGATCCAAGCTATGGAATTTCCCTCCACCTTTATATGTATGTGAAAATTGAATAATGAATTAGGAAGACCAAAGATGAATGGATGCTTTTGAGTTATGATGCCGGTGAAGAATCTTGAATATATACTGCCAGAATAAGATCTGGTGGCATAATGGTTAACGAGTTGGGGTGACTGCAACTTAGTGCATAGAAACTACCAGATGCTCCAAGGGTGTGGCAGTCATGTGCTTATTTTAATTTTATGATTGAAATGTAGGGGTGGAGTCTAGCCTGTTAATCTGGAGATAGCCATTGAGTAGCCAAAAAGGCCTCTATGTGGGTATGGCTTTCACCTGAGACTCCTGGGAAATCTCATGATATTTCCCTCGTGAAGATGAGAAGCTATCTTCCCCAGTTGTTGGGAGTTAGTTTCAGAGACAATTAACCACGAACAAGACAAGCTGGCAGCGTTGGAGAAGCTGGAGGAACCCGCGGAGAGACCACACAGCTTTGCCCTGATGGAGCCAGACCTCTGAAGCTGGGGTGGCCAGATGGAGACTTCTGCCATTGATGAGTTGCTTCTGCTGTTGATGGACCCTGAGCCCTGGAGGCGAGGTGCCCTGTCAGCACCGGGATTCTGCACCCACTGACCTGTGACTTTGTGAGTCGGAAGAAGACTTTATAGACTGATTTTTGGGCATATGGGTTAATTTCGGACTTATGACTTTGAACTGGACTAGGCTGGGATGCTTTCTCCATGTCCCATTCCTTTTGTATATAAACCCTTTCCTTATACGATATGCGTGTCCTTGAATTTGTTCCTCTAGTCTACCCGGACTAACACATTATGGTACCTGAGGAATGGGGTACTAGAGGAACAAATCATAAAATGCAAAGTAGAAGCTTGTTTGACTTGTGCCTCATGGTATTGTTACTTCTTTGGCTAGACAGAAGTTATATATGTCTTTGGAGTTTACTGAGTTATTTTCTGGAAACAATATGGGAAGTTAAAGTTTTGATTATTTTGTTTGGATGCTGTCTTTGGGTATTTCTATATAAAATGAATACTGTTAATGTATATCTTGAGCTAAGGGATAAAAGCTGCCTTTTAAATGTCTCAGAACCTGTCCTGCTAAAGGAAAATGGTTAAGAAGGTCCGAATGCCTGACCAAAAGGAAGGATCTGTTTTGATGCCTTCAGAGACCTAATTCAATGTTTTTGTGTAAACAGTAGTTTAGATAAGGATATAGATAAGCTTAATAAGTATTCACCTTGACTGTTTTAAGAATTAAGTTTGATTTCTGACTATGCTGCTTAGACGGACTTCTTATGCCTGTTATTGTAAATATAAGGATGCATAGAAATGTTTATTGGGAAGTATGTAAAAGAGTTTGCAAATCTAGTTATCTCAAGTCAAGCACTGACCTCTAGAAGGTTTAGGACTTAACATCAAAGACATCCCCACCTTGAGCTTAAATGGGGTTAGGCCACACCTGGAAAGACTTCTCTGAAGAAAGTAGCCCCACCCAGTCTTTCAGAGTACTCAGGATACTTGTAGTCTGAGAGGTCAGACTGAAGGATAGAGTCAATTTCCTTGGAAAGTCCTGATTAGTGCTTGTCTTCATAAGTGAAGGAATCTGGAACCATGAAGATAACTCCTCTCTGGGTCTGAATGTTAAAGGAAACTTGTGGCAGGCTGAAATGCTTGCTGGGTGACCACCCAGATTTACTGCTTGTCGGTAAAAGCAGGAGAAATGCGGTAATAAAGAGCCGGGTTGACTTTGGCCACTGACACCTGGGGACTTTGTTCACAGGAAATAGAGGTGATGAGAGTGGGTTGACTGGTCTGAAGTTCATGACCTAGCATGGGAGAGCTAGGCATGTTGAGAATTTGTTGGCACCTTGGTCTAAAGGAAGGTGACCAATGGCCACTGTGGTGAGGCTAAGTGGAAAAGCCCACATTGGGTTGCCCAGAACCCGACCAGAGGAAGAGAAGTGATTTAAGTCTGTGAACTGGTGCATATCGCTGCTGACTTTATGGATGGCCTGTCCTGATTTGACTTTGCTAATGGGTGCACACTTCATGAGTTTCCAACTGGAATGAAGATTCTTCACATTGAAAGATATGATTGTTTCCTTACAGAAATGGGTTGGTATAAGTGGGGAATACAGAAATTAGATACCCAAAATGGGGGAATAAAGGGAGGAGGTAGTTGGCTTGCAAACTCTTATAGGTGGTGGAATATATATTCATCGGGTTAGAGGATCAAGGTGTAAATATTTTATACCTATAATAGTAAGGCACAGGATATCTTTTGTTCACTTATAGAAGGGATTTTATTGTTTATTTGAGGGTTACATATGGTTACAGAGTTATGTGAAAGAATAAAATTAACAAGGGGTGGTCTGTGGCAGTCATGTGCTTATGTTAATTTCATGATTGAAATATAGGGGTGGAGTCTAGCCTGTTAATCTGGAGATAGCCATTGAGTAGCCAATGAGGCCTCTATGTGGGCATGGCTTTCACCTGAGACTTCTGGGAAATCTCGAGATATTTCCCTCGTGAAGATGAGAAGCTATCTCTCCAGTTGTTGGGGCTTCCGGCTCCCATGACAGCTAGTCTCAGAAACTCCTTTCCAGCCTGCGCTAGAGGGTCCTTATGAGCCAGCATCACCTTGATTGCTGCAAGTTTTTGTTTTCACCAGAATGTCTTAGAACACTCAGATGCACCTTAGACTCGGGGACTTTTCATGTACTTTGGATATGTTTTCACGAGAAACTAGTCCCTGGAGAACAGCATGGTGTTTGGTAGTGTCCGTGAAAAACAGGATAACTTGAAGGAGACATCATCTGTCAGTTGGTCATTGTGTGGTGACAACCATGGACTCAAGCATAGCTCTGGTTGTAAGGAGAGTTCAGGACCAAGGAGTGCTTTATCCTGTGATACAGGAGGTCACTGTGAGCTGTAACTCACCAGATGGCAACAAAATTAATATATTTAAAGCGAAGCATTTTAAATGATCAGCATTTGGAAATTTAGATATTTTACAAAAATCTGGATTCCTTCTTTCCAAAAATTGAAACATCCTGTCACCCAGGTCCACTTTTTCGTAAAGCAGTAGGCTCTGGAACTGGGTAGCCGGTACCGACTTTAATGGGCATTTAATGTCCAGTTTATCCATTCCCTGGCCCTACTTACCTTACCCATTCACCGGCGCTCCCAGGCACTTGAATTTGGGACACCTGTTGTCTACCATTTCTGAGTCATTCAACTACAATGTATTGAACTAGATCAGTGGCCGGCAGACCGTGGCTTGCGCAAGCTCTATGCAGTTATTTCAGTGCGAATGTGGGACTCTGAAGTAACACTGAAAGCATTTGAAGGTTATTGTTTCAGATCACGGTGATTTCATTTCTTTGGAAAAACACACGTAAGGCTCTTGAGTGATTTTTAAGTTGTTAGGAGGAACAGGATTGGCTCTTTGATCGCAAGAGTTTGCCGACCCCAACACTACAAGCAAGCAGGTGAGGTGGGAAAGGCACTCCCCCTTCCTGTTGATCCTATCAGATTTCATACTGTGGGCTGGTATGAGTGGTTAATGAGCAAGGGCAGTTTGAAAAACAAAGTTCTATTATGAGCTAGTTGTACATTTGAAAAATTGTACACATTACAATACTAGTAGTAATAAAATTACCCACCATCTGTTAGTTTGTCATATTGTGATGACTTCCATGCTGCTACAATTCTCGAAGTTATGCCACGGGTGTTTCAAATACCGGTTACAGTGCAACTTGCAGACTATGACAGACTAGCAAGAAAGGCCTGACGATCTGCTTCTAAAGATTATCCAACAAAACCCCATAGGTCAGAGCAGAATATTGTCCACTATAGTAGTGGAAGATGAGCTCCTTACGTTGGAAGGTTCTCAAAATATCCAGTGGCCCTGACGATGAATTCACACACATCAAAATTCATGAAGGTGGTTCAGGACCAGGCACTCCGTTATATGAGGTGGCGGTAGTGGTGGGAGGGTCCCCATAAGCCAGAATCAAGGCATTTAACAAAAGTAATAATAATTCCGCAGCTACTGTGCTCATACTTCCCACTCATTCATTACAGGCATTTCATCCTGGCACTGCTTTAGAGACGGAGTGTACAGCGGAGGGAAAACACAAAACTCTGCCTGCTCAGAGGCAACTCTCCAGGATTGTTTCAGTCCGTCCTGGCCAGAGACTCACGGAGACCGAGTAGCCCACATCCTGATAGGAAACCCAGGTCCGGAGAGAAAGAATGGCTTGTGGAAAGTCCCTCTCCTGCTAAAGACTGAACTGGAAGCAAACGTCAATCCCTCGCTGGAAAGGGCGCATTCAGGCGCGGGAGGGATCCTGGTTTAGCATGGGGTCAGGGGCGTCTGTGCTGGGACCTCTCGGAGTGTTCAGTTTGGCCTGGTCCTGGGTGGGGCTAGTCAGTAGCTCGCCTAAGTGTTAAAATAGGAGCAGCCCGGGCAGGTGTAAATTATGCATAAGCTATTTCTGGAAAGTTATCATATTTCTCAAGAGAGAGAAATTAATTTGCCTGTTTGGGCAAATAACACCAGTTTTTTCCCCCCTGCTTAAGGTCATTTTGTTAAAATAAAATTGATTAACGTTCTCTTTAAAGTTTAAGTAGAATCTGCTCAAACATATTCTTATGCACGGCAGCACGGTTAGCGCCCTTCAGTAATTAATAACTCCATAAATAACGAGACGCAGCTACGGCTCAGCCGGTGGCCCCTGCGGTGGCTGGTGGGTGGGGCCGGCGCCCAGGCTGGGCCCACTCAGGACTCAGAAGCAGCGGGGGGGTGGGGGGGGGGGCGAGTCGGCAGCCGAGCTCTCTAGTCCCTGGCGGGATTCACACGCGGCTGCAGGTGGGGCCTGACGAGGTCTCTCCAAGGCAGATCAGACCAGGGCAGGCGAATACCTGGAATAGTCCCAAGGATGCAACAAGGGTATCAAAAGCCCCATTTATTGTGCGGGCGTTCATGCTTTTAGAACCTAGGAATAGTCCTTTCTCTAGTTGGGCAGGTCACTTGGCAAGTCGCTTCGCCTCTCTCTGCCGTGGTCTCCCCCTCTTTGTGAAAAAAAAAACCAAAGAAAACGGAACAGGACGCATGTGATCACGTTGTTCTGTGACTTAAAAGAATTCCTATATGTGCAGTGCTCACTGCCATCTAGTCAACCCTGACTCAGGTGTGGACCTCCAGTGGGTTTCTGGGACCGTAGATATTGACAAGCATAGAAAACTCAGTGTTTGTCTGACAGAGCTGCTTGTGGTTTCAAACTGCCGACCATGAGGGTCATGGCCCTGTGCATAATCATTGCACCCTTAGCGTCCTTCAATAGTTAATAACTCCATCAATAATGAGACGCAGCTCGGATTTCTCAGGGGGCCGGAAAGGTAGGAGAAATTGTTAGCTGTCGCTATCCGTATCATTTATCAAAGCTTGCCCATTCTTATTTCTGGGAACATGGCAGGATTGTATTTCGTGGCTCTTTGGGCTCAGGTGGGGCCATGGGATAGTTGGTCAAAATGGTATGTGTTTCCCAGGTAGGAGTATTTGATTGCCTGTGTGAGATTCATGTTCTCCCACAAGTTCTCCTTATCCCTCTGACTTGGTTGGCCGAGTGACTCCCTGAAGTAATGCAATGCTGTGAACTCATATGTATTCCTGAAAAAGGTATGTTCAAGTCCTTACTCCTGGTACCTCTATGAATGTGACCTTGTCGGGAAATAATGTCTTTGCAGATGTGGTTAGTTAAGTTACCTGAGGTCAGGTGGGAATAGGGTGGACCCTGCTTATCAAAAGAGAAGAGATGCAGAGACCAACCCAGAGAGGAAAATGCCATGTGATAACAGAAGCAGGGTGATCGGTCCATCTGCAAGCCATGGCATTCATTGCAGGGATCCAACAGGATCCAGAAGAGAGGCCTGGACCCAAAGTTTTCAGCACCTTGATTCCAGAAATCTGGCTTCTAGAACTGTGAGAAAATGAATACCATTCTCTTAAGCAATCCATTTTGTGATACTTTGTTATGACAGTCATAAGAAACTGATACTTTCCCTGAGTGATGATGATAAGGAGAGTCCCGGGAGTGCTAGGATGGCCACATGTGTTAATCTGGGTAGACTAGCGAAACAAACTCATGGACACTCATATGTGTATAGGCAAGAGCTTTATATACAAGAACAATTGAATGTTGAGAAAGCATCCCAGCTCAGTTCAGATCAAGTCCATATGTCTGATATTAGCCCATATGTCTTATACCAATCTATAAAGTCCTCTTCAGACTCATGAAACACATGCCATGACGCCAAATGCAAGAAGATCGCCAGCCAGTGGGTTGGAAGTCTTGTGGATCCAGTGGCCTTATAAGTATCTCAGTGCTGTCAGAGGTCCCCATATAGTTCCTCCAGTTTCCAGGGCAAGGGGATTTATCAATGGAATGCCAGAACATCTCAGGGAGTGATCCAAGAGAGAAAGTGTCTCCCACCTCAGAGGAGGAAAAACAGGAATTCCCAGAACCATTAGGAGAAGGCCCTGCCCACACAGAGGTCTCCTTGGCAATGACCCCAGTGACAGACAAGACTCCACTCCTTCACTCTTAATCCTCTCAAGTCCCAAATTGACACCAGATTATGTAACTACTACACCATGTAACATAATCTAAGTGAGAAATAAATCTTTGTATGTTTAATTGCTAAGAGACGTGTTAGTTGGGTTTTTTTTTTGGTTGCTGTTTTTTTAACTGTGACATCCTATCCTGATGCATACAAGTCTCAGAGGTGGAAATTAGAAAAGTGGTAGATGCCTGATGATACCATTTATAAAATATTTATAAAATATTTTCAGAGTTTTTTTATCAAAGCATTCTACCAGGCCCATGGAGGAGGGAGTAGACTGCCCCGAGGATGAACAGGACCAGTCCTAAGGTGAGGTGAAGGAGGCATTTATTTAGGCAGTAAATTTAAGTGAGTGTCAAAGAGCTTGGACATCAAGATAATTTTTTACTTTTGCACAAAACTCTAAAACCTTTTAAAATTATATGTTGTTAATATATCTTCTGAAACTATTCCCTTTCATTATGAGAGTTTGGAGAGTGTAGATAGTAGTTGTATTGCAATTCATAATATTCATCGAATCAATGGAGTTCTCAGCATCCATAGACCTTTGGAAAACTTGAATGCATTATTTATGTATGGAAGACTTTATTTATGTATATTTTAATGGAAACAGAAACAACCAAACTTTCTCCAATCGAACAATGCCTACATGTATAAAGTGATATTATAGTCAGTGATTATCTTAGGCTGGATTGACTAGAGAAACAAATTCAGATACTCCTATGTATTAGAAAGAGTTTTATATTAAGAAGTGTGTTAGTCTGGGTAGACTAGAGAAACAAACTCATAGACATGCATATGAATATAAGGAAAGGATTTATATACAAGAGAAATGGGACATTGAGAAAGCATCCCAGTCCAGTCCAGTTCAAAGTCTTAAGTCCCAAAGTCTTAAGTTCAAAGTCTTAATATGGGATATTAATCCCATATGCCTGATATTAGTCTATAACATCTCCTTTCAACTCACGAAGTCACAGGTCAGTGGATGCAGAGTCCCGGCGCTGGCAGGGGTCTCCCCATGGCTCCTTGCTTCTAGGGCTCAGGGTCCATCAACAGCATCCAGTGGTGGCAGAAGCAACTCATCACTGGTAGGGGTCTCCATGTAGCTTCTCCAGCTCCAGAGGTCTGGTCCCATCAGGGTAAGGCCGTGTGTCTTCTCCTCCGGCTGCTCCAACTTCTCGGACACTGCCATCTTGTCTTGTCCGTAATTTGCTGTCTCTGAGACTAACTCCCAACAACTGGGGAGATAGCCTCTCTTCTCCATGAGGGAAATATCATGAGATTTCCCAGAAGTCTCAGGAGAAAGCCATGCCCACATGGAGGCCTCATTGGCTACTCAATGGCTATCTCCAGATTTACAGGCTAGACTCCACCCCTACATCTCAATCGTGAAATTAACATAAGCATATGACAGCCACAAGAAGTAATCATGCATCAATAAAACACCCCAGCCCGGTAGTTCATAAGTCTGATACTAGTCCCTAAGTTCCTCTTCAGACTCACACAGTCACATGCATGATGCATCACACCTGTGGATTCTGTGGTGGTGCCTGCAGCAGAGGACTCATGAAGGTCTTAGGGCAGCTCCTCCACAAGAAGGTAAAAACAGAAAGAGAGAGGGGGATCTGACTCTGTAAAGCCATTTATTACAGTTGCAACTCCAAAGGAGGTCATCAAGCTGTGATCTGATTCACAGGCTAAACAACACCCATGTCCAGGTGCCATGTTGGCACCAAAAAACCTAACAATCATAGTGATATCGTGTTCTTCATGTTGTATTGGCTTATAACTATCTTTTTCTGCATTCCCTTTTACACATAAAAGAAGTTCACTTTGCCTACTATGCAGAAACTCCCCATTTCCAGCTCTTCCACCTCTGTTTACATTCATTTTGGAGCCTCAAATGTTAGAATTGTTTCTGGGTATATTTGACCTGCTGATCCCAAAAATGGCACCAGTTTTCTGTTGTCAGTGCTAGTTTTGAAATTCAGAACACATGCCGCATACTACTTTTCACTCTGTTCACCCATAAAATTTTTGAAAATTAAAAAAAAGAATGTTTTAATGTAGTGTTAGCTATTTTGAGATAGAAGAAGTACTTGCTGGCTTTATTTAAAATAGCCTGCATTGTACTAAATGCTTAAGTCAAGTTTTACTTCGCATGATGACCTTTGATCCAAAGATACATTTGAATAGTAAAAATCTCAGGAACTTGCAATTTTCCTCAAGCATCACTTCCCCTTTATTAGGAATGAAATAGCCGGCAGTTCCAATTTGTCGTTGTTGAAAGGGGCCAGAAAGAAGTGTGACTACACAATCATTAAGGAGGCTGACGGTCCAGTGGGGTACATGTTCGACCATCATCCACAAGGTCAGTTATTTGAGCCTACCAGCCAGCAGCAAACTCACAGGGGCACTATGGCATCTGTCCTATAGGGTCACCGAGTCATAATGGACTCAATGGTGATGAGAGAGAGCTGCTGTGCACGAGGAATACGAGACTCTCTGCTCCTGTAACATTTTACAACCTGAGAAATCCACAGAAGAAATTGCACTCTGCCCTTCGGGGTACCTGCGAGCTGTAACCAACTGACTGCTAGCGAGTTTGTTATAATACATAGCGATCCGAAGGTTCTGAAACCAAGACGGGTCTCTCGGAGTCCAAACTCCTTGATTAAGCTAACATGGCCGTATCTTGTTATAAGGTGGTATGATTCTTCACCTATGCCAAGAACTCTTAAAAGAAAAGTTCGAATTTTTCTTGTCAAGCAGCTTGGAGTCATCACCACCTCTGAAACACTTCACATGAATGATCCATCAACATCTCTGTATTAAACGTGTTCTAAAATGTTTGCTGTGTAATTTTAAGAAAAATTTAGATCTTCAAATTGCCCTCATATGTGCCTTTTCAGTTTTCCTTTTATTTTTCACTCTTCTCAAGCTGTGTCCTTGTTTTGCAGAATCTGCCTTGTAATCTCTGTACATGTTGCATGGCTTCCCATACTACACAGGAAACCCTGCTGCCATCAGATCACCTGTCTCACAGTACCCCACAGGACAGAGAAGAACTGTCCCTTTGCCTTTCTAAATGTTCCAAGGCTACAGAGTCACTGGTAGGTTTGAACTACTGATTTTATGCTGACAATTCAATGCATACCAATTAGCCACCATGGGTCCACTTACAGCTTACCTGACAAGTTTCTTCATAATTAATGCATTCTCAATTTTTTTATTAAAATCATTTTATTGGGGGCTTGTACATCATTTTCCCCAATACATAAATACATATACTGTGCCAAGCACCTTCACATGCCTGCTGCTATCATCATTCTCCAAATATCCACTTTTCCACTTGAGCCCTTAATATCAGCTTCCCATCCTTTCCCCTCTGTCTCTGCTCTCCCTCCCCCACCAACCCTCAATACTTTATAAATTATTATCATTCTGCCATATCTTATACTGCCCGACCTCTCCCCCCGCCCTCTCCTCTGATGTCTGTCCTCCAGAGAGGAGATTATGTGTAGATCCTGGTAGTTGGCTCAGTCTCTCTACTCCACCTTCTCTCCACCCACCTGGTAACTCCGATCTCACCACTGGTCCCAAGGGGTTCATCTGTCCTGGGCTCCCCAGATCTCCAGATCCCCTCTCTACCAGTGTTCCTCCTCCAGTCCAGCTGGATTTGTATGGCAGGGTTGGGACCATGATAGTTGCAGGGAGGAAGCCTTTAGGAACTAGAGTAAAGTTGTATGCTTCATCACTACCTCATTGCACCTTGACTGGCCTGTCTCCTCCCCGCGACTTCCCTGTAAGGGGGTGTCCAATTGCCCACAAGTAGGCCTTGTGTCCCCACCCTGCTCTCCCCCTCATTTGTAATGATGTGATTCTTGTTCTTTGATGCTTGATACCTGCTCCCTCCGACCCCTTAATCACACAGGCTTGTGTGCTGCTTCCATATGGGCTTTGCTGCTCCTGTGCTGAATGGCCACTCGTTTATCTTCAAGCCTTTAAGACCCCACTTTATCATTTGGTAGCTAGGCACCGTCAGTTGCCTCCACTCTGTTTGCCTCTGTACCCATTTGTCTTCAGCAATCATATTGGGAGGGTGCGCACATACTGATATGATCTTTGTTAATACTTTTCACTTTTGGTCTTCTTTTATAATTTATGGGTCTGGATTCTTCTCATATTTGTAAGTAGGATGATAAATTAGCCTAGGTGAAAAGCTCAAATAGAGTGAACTATTATATGTAAGAAACTAGAACTGATGCAGTCTAGCCAATGTAATTTTCTTAATCACTGCCCCAAATAACCCCAGAAACAGGTCTAAAATTCAAGGCACCAAGAAAAAAAAAGTTTTGTTGGGCTGTACTAATCTTTGGCTTCTTTACATTTGTTTATTTCATGTAAGTGAAATCATACTGCAATTGACCTTATTTCATCTAAATAATGTTTTCACAGGTCATCCATGTTAATGAGAAATTATATTTCAATGTCATATTTTTAAAAAGAAAAAGAAAAATATCTTTTAAGAATAAAATGAAGAGTGTTTAAATCTGATGCTGCATGTGCCTCACCTCCCTCTCTTTCTTTATAAAGCAGGCAGTCAGCTAGAAGACTAAGTTCACCAATGGGGGTTTTGTAAAGTCTTACACCCAAATGCTATTTATTCTCATTACTGACTGAACTTTTAGTACCACCACCCTCTAATTTTTACACCTAAGTTGAGTGACTTATCTCACCACAGTTTCTGTCCTTAGGACTAAGACTCCTGAGCTGAGTGTAAAAGAGCTCAATAAAAAATAAAAAAAACTCACTGTTATAAAGTTGATTCTTACAGCGGCCCAGAGAAGAGCTACCCCTGTGGGTTTCTGAGCCTGGAAGTTTTCACAAGAGAAGAAAATCTTTTCTTTCTCCCACCGAGTGGTGGATGGCTTCAAACTGCTCACCTTGCCCAAGTAGCCCAAGCACTAACCCACTCTGCCACCAGAGCTCCTAAGCAGAGGAGCAAACTAAGTAAAAAGAAGGGAAGAGCAGTGCAGAAAGAAGAAACACTGTGAGCAATGGCATTAAGGGAAGAAGCAACCCATTCTTTGCAGGTGCAATCATAAGCCACTTGGTACTTCTGGGGAGAGGGACGAAGCAAGATAAACAGTACATAGTCAGCCTCTGCTAAGTGTCTCCAGTTCCTCGCACTGTAAATGTTCTCTGAAAAAGAGTACCATGCAGTTGCATATACTTCCTGGTCTTCCTCCTGGCAAGTCAGAGTGAATCAAAACTGACTTCAAATAGCTTTCTAAATACAAAAAGCGACCCTATGAACTTGCTTTGACAGGTAAAAATAAATTGGGGGATTAATAATCCGAAGTCACCCATCTGTCTTCTGAAGGGAAATTTCAGCCCACTAAGATTAAGTTGAACCACTTTACTTCTCTCATTTCTCAAGTTTTGGCCGGTGATGAAACAAACGAAGGGATCCTGGCACGGAGCAAGCCTGTAGGGCAGGAGAGCACTGCCCCTGTGGGTTTTCAAGACTGCAAATCCTTGTAGGAGTAGAAACCTCCTCTCTCCCAAGGCCGGCTTGCGGGCTTGACCTGCTCTGACTTTACAGTGAGCAACCTAATGTATTCTCAAAAGGGAGAATGCGCAATTCACTACGCTCCCAGGGCTTCTTGTGGTCAGGGATCCAAAACGAAAACCAAACTCTTCGCTATCCAGTTGATGCTGTGAGTGTCTGAGAATATAACTGTTTACAGGAGTAGAAAACCCCATCCTTCTTCCACGGTTTTGAACTGCCGATCTTGCAGTTACCAGCCCGATATATAACCACTGTGCCAGTAAAAGGGGTGCTTCGTCTCTGTGGTACGTTTGTTGTATTAGTTACCCCTCCTGCATTAAGTATTCCTCTGTGGAATCAGAGTGGCATGCTTCACCTCTCTGCGACTCCAACCCCTTCCCTAGGATTTTGAAGTCCTTCTCATGAGGAAGTAGAGTATATTTCCCTGCATCTCTGATTTTAGGTTTGACGTGTCATTTCCTTTGGTCAATGATAGGTTAGCAAACTTGCTGGAACTAGCAGAAACTTGAAAAGTATATCTATATTGCTCCATAGCTGTAGAGAGATATTGATATATAGTGAAATCTTGGCTATCAAAGACAATTTGTTCCAAATTCACGTTTGAGCTTTGAAAAATTTGAGAACTGGGCATATTTTTCCCCAAAGAATTAATGGAAAAATCGAATAAGGTCCTGAGGCCCCCAACTTACACTTATACATTCACTATGGAGGCACTTACCCTTCTTGTGAATCATTGTCTTGCATAAGCTATCACCATCGAGTTATTTCTGATTTATTCAAATTAACACTGACTCTTCAATCTCTTCAATGGTCTGGAGTCTGTCTCATGTTAACGATTTCACACCTTTTGTAACATTAGCTGCCTAAGTCACTTTTTTGGTTGTTGTTGGTGGTGGTAACATCATGTCGTATTCAGTCACCAAACCAGACCCAAAAATGTGATCACAATTTCTTCCTTTCTTTAATTCTATCATGCTTCTCACAGATTTCCTCTTAGCTTTCCTGCTGGTGCCACTAATCTTTTTGAAAGCCATGCTTACAATATTTTATGTAAGTAGGGGACAAAAATAAAAGCACAAGAAGGAATATTTTAAAGCGGTAACAAAAGCACTAAGATGGAAGCTTCTCGCTTTGTGTCTGAGAGGAGACACACCTGGCCCTTCCAGGTGTTTTCAAGTCAGTTGCCTCGTGATCAAAATTATGGACACCAGCAGATTGTTTTCAGACATCCACTAGTGGAAAGATAGAGCTTGGAGCCACTCAACACCAAAGTGTCACTGTGTACATGAGACAGGTGCTTTCCATTCTCATCAAGAGCTATGGTCTTGGAAACTCCAAGAGGCAGTTAACTCTGAGTTACAGGGATATTGTGAGTTGGAATCTACTTGATGACAGTGAGTATGGTTTATTGAGCATTTATATACATATGTGAATATGTCTGTATATATGTATATGATCAGGCTAAAACAAAAATGGCTTATAAGAGAGATTATATCTCCCTCCAGCTTTGAAAAGAAGAACAGAGCTGATCTGCCCAAGGCAGTTCAGAGACCTAGGCTCTGTGACTGTTCAACCTTTGTGTGGCTTCCATTCCCAGGGCACCTAATTGTTTAAAATCACTGCAGGAGCTCCAGCTACTACATCCAGACTCCATCCATCAGAAGGGAGAAAAACCTGAGCTCATTTCCTCTCTTTTGAGAATTTGCACATACCATCCCCCATTTGAAACACATGGGGAGTTAGACTGCACCTCACTTCTAGGAAGGGTAGCACCAATGCCCTTCTCCCAGGAGAGCTAAAAAATCAGATTAGTTAAAACATACCATTCCGTTAAACTCTGAAGAGTACTATTAATCTTTCCTATGCAGTGCACAATCCTTTCATTATTAATAATAATAAACATAGTAATAGTCGTAAGACAGGACATCTAATTCATTATCCCAATTCCATTCTGCATTGTATGACCTTGGACAAGACTCGGTGTCTCTGGGGCTGTTTTAAGTCATCTGGAAGGAAAACACCAAAGCACGGAGCTACTTCCGGCCCTTTCCTAACTTTGGCACCACATAGTCTTTCTTCCCACTGCGACTGGATTGTCTAGTTTCTTCCCTTGATCGGATCTCAACTCAAAAGTCACTCCTCAGCAAGGTCTCTCTGGATTCGCCACTGCATCCAATGTCAGGGGCCTTAGAGTCGATGTTTGACTCAGCAACTCGGGCATCTCTATAGGGGCAGATCGCCGGCTCTCTCTCCTGAGATGGCAGGGTGGGTTGAAATCCTCAGTGTTTCTGCTAGCAGTGGAGCGCATAGCTATTGTGCCCACAGGGCTCCTTGGACACAAGTGTCGTTTCCACATTATTCCTCATAGCTTCTGGTCCGTTACCATCATAGTTGTTGCATTGTTGCATATTTACAGATGGGCTTCCTTGTTAAATGCTGGCATGGGCCATATGCTCCACCAGGACGGCCTTGCTTGTCTCCACGTCTCCAGTGCTTTAGGTGGCGCTTGGCACACAAGAGCCACTCTATCCATTCATATCCATTGTAGGGGTGAGTGGGTGAAGGCATTAATTAAAATGTGTGCTTTATCTGCACTTATAGGTGCAGCTCTCGCCTCTAAGAACTCACACTTTAGATAAGGAGAGAAGATGGGTGCAATATCGAGTACTCAACACACCGTGGGTTTAGAAGTATGGTCTCTGGCAAGGGGGATGGAGATTTCTTTTATGGCAGCTTCACTGCAGAAACCTTCCCACTTGCTTCTAGAAGTTCTGGGCAGCGGACCCATGGCAGAAGTTCAGGGCCCGGGTTCATTTCTGGGCAAAGTGTCTCTCGCCACAGAGCCAACAGAAAATGAAAATGTGTGCATCCAAGAACAGCCATAAGGGTCCAGTTACCTCAGCCACTCCCTACAGCCACATTCATTTCCCAGCTTCCAAACAATGGGGCAGATTCCTTCACACGCCTGGGCGACGTGGAGGCCCTGGCTTCCCAGTCCTCGAACTAACAACCGCACCACTGGGCTGGGTCCACCGCAGTCGCGAGTGCATGAGAGCTTATCACGCAACCCTCCGAGGCACCCTCAAGGCTGAGATTCCGAGGAACCATGCTCTAACTTCCAATCACTCAACTGAAGGAGCTGGAGCTGGTCTCTCAAATGCTAAGCTCGTAAGCCCACACCGCTCCTCCCTAACCACAATTCCACCAGATAGTGAAGAATGTGATTTCTAGTAAGGGCACCTGCACACACCCTTCCACAAAGCCATGGGTTTGTGGAGGTGGGGGGGGGGGGCGGTGTACTTCAGCTGAAGCAGTGGGCAGAGCCAGCTGAGAACAATAGGGCCGGTGTAGGGGAGTCAGTGGGGTTCCCTGACTGCCTTGCCACGGCCGCAAACCTCATCACGTCACGGTCCCCTAGGCCGCTGCCTCGCTCCTTACCAAGGCATCAGCTGGGGCTTCGCTGCTGATTCCCACACGATGTGAAAAGCTCTTAAACCCCCGCTGTATTTTTAATGGGGGCAGTAACTAATTCAGCCCTACGCCGCCAACCTTCAAATCAAATCTTGTATTGGTACTTACTGAGTGCTCACCTGGGCTCCATGGGTTAAGATACATCCGGAGCTGGAGAGGGGCCAGAGACTGTGACCTGGAGAGCTCCACCACCCTCCTATCTGAAGACTTGGCTCTGCCCAAAGGCAGACCCCCTCCCACCATAGCTCACCCCACCTTAGGGTACACGGATGCCAGCCCTGAGCTCCTCCTTGCACACAGCCATGATCTAAAACTTGGGACAGAGTGCCCTCAGTTCTAAAGTCATTGGCAGGAATCTGCTCGGACTTCACAGATATGAAATGATTTTGGAAAGACTGAAGACCCCTCTCATTTGGGAATGTTTCATGAAGTGGCAGGAGGGCACTCTTAGGAGTCAAAGAGGGAGGGCCTAACCGCTCCAAGTCTCACACCTGCGACATAGAACATTGTAATGAGGTACAAGCTGTCGGCCTGTTTTGCCTCCACTCTGCAGAGGGCAATCGTCTTGCCCCCCTGTGAAAAGTTAATGGGGAAGGGTTTCCCTGGGTAGGTTCAGAAGCCATGGCCTCTGGCTGACAAGCTGGATGGCCGTGTGGGAAAATGGTCCTAGTGTCAGCACTGCCGTATCCCACTTAACTCTGGGTCCGGGAACCAGCGGCTTCCATCCAGGTCCATGCTGTGCCTTGGGAGTAGTCTTTGGGGTGGGGGTGGGGGGAGGGCGGGGAGAGTGTCCCTGCTATTCTCTTGGGGCTGCAGTCGTCATCGCATCAGCTCCAACTCACCGTGGCCTTGCTTACAACCAAACCAAATGTGGACTGATCCTGCACCACGCACATGGCTGCTGGGGTTTCCCCTCATTTTCACGGACCCTCCACCAATAGGGTGCCCTTGTCTAGCCCTTGGTTTTTCCAGGTGATATGTCCCCAGGAAGAAAGACAGAGGCTAGCTGTCCTTGACCCTTAAGAACTGGCAATACTTTCTGCGGTGCTGTTGTGTTCACACATGCCTTAGCACCATGCCTCAGGCACCACCAGACCCATTCTGGCGGGGAGCTGGGTTTCCCGCTGGAGCACCTGCAGCCCGCGTACAGGAATGCCGCCCTGGGAGCAGAGAGTGGAGCAAGAAGCCAGGCCGGAGTAAGCAGGAGGAACACCTGCCTGTGTTTTGGAAAGGCGGCAAACTTACCCTCAGGTCCCCCGGTCCGTCAAGGAGGGAATCTGAGGACCTGTCTCTAAAGGTTCCTTTCTGACTGCTAAGGCCACAGGCGAGCTGCATTCCATCTGAGTGCCTTCTCAATTTGCCACCAAGTCCAGCTCAGTGCGACCCCACAAGTGTGGAGTCATGCTGCTCCCTGGGGGGGTTTCAAGGCTGAATTTTCAGAACCAAGAACAGGCTATCATGCCTTCCAAGATGCCTCTGGCTGGGTTTCAATGGCTGCGCTTGGAGCTTGCTGTCCAGAGCTGGGGGCCATGGGTACCTCCTCCCAGGGACAATGCTTGGCAACTCCTCATTGTCTTTTCACAGAGTTTATTATGGGCAGATCCCAGGGGGACCTGACTCAGGAACAGCACCCCCACCCCACCCCCAGCTGACACCAGTCCCCTCCTCTCAATCCCCCACCCCCCTCTGGACCAGGCAGGGAAAAGAAAGCCAGGCAGCTAGATGCTAATCGCATGGATTCCCTTTATTGAACTGTACTAGTTACTGCAGTCAGATTAAGTCACATTTAAAAGCAGACCATCCAGTTGCACTGAAACCGATTATATTCATTACATAGTTTTAATCACTGTCCGGTGAACTGGCAAATCCAATCAAAGCATTAGTCTTTAATTAAAAAATTAAAAGGAAATATTCAGACAATAGCCAAGCAATCACATCACAATGCACAATTACCTAGAATTGCAATTAAAAAGTAGTTAACCAAAGGGGGAGGAGTAGAAACAAGAAAAGAAAAACAACAATTAAAAACAAAGAAGCAAAGAAAAAAAATCACACTAATTCTTTTTAAAAAAAAAAAAACTATCAATATAATACATGAAGGAACAAAGGACAATCGCCTCAAAAAGCGGTTCTCTCTAACTCTAGAAATGTAGTCTGCAGCAGAAACTCTAAGAGCACACTAGCTGTAGCAAGACAATAAAAAATACTGAGCATGGAATACTTTTAATCTCTGCCATTAATATTCATTTCCAGCTGCTTATAATAGCAGCGCCTCATGGCCAAATCATTAGAGTTTTACATCTGGGTTGCAAATGACACTTTGATTGGATGTAATGTTCAAATGGCCCTCCCCACGGTGTCTCCGGCAAGCCTTCTGCGGAGAGGTGTCCTGTCGAGCGGTCCCTCACTGTGCGTGCTGGCTCATCGTGTGGTTCTGTAAAGGCAGAGAAAGGAGACATGCATGAGGGCAGAAGAATGGTGAGCAGGCCTGGCCCCTCCCACTCGTGCATTTATGCCCAGGGACCCAGCAAAGTGGCTGCGTTAGGACAAAGCAAAATGCAACAAGGAAAAAAGTGCTCTGGGGATGCAGCTGCCAAGATCCCGTGTTAATCTGGGCCGTGGGGACGGGTTTCTGTTGCTGCCAACCTGGGCCTTCAGACATCTTTTTAAACCATTTTGGTCTTACCACGGGGACTGGCACAGCTGAAGGGAAGGGGAAGAGGGAGGTGGCAGGAATGGAAACTACTCTGCACCCCACACCACCTCCCTCTGCTCTAGCAGTTATGCGGAAATTATCTTCTGGTTGCCTGCAGGCCTCCCCCATATTGCCCTCGTCTTCCTCCCCGGTGACGGCCTGGAGCTCAGCAGAAGGAGACAGCAGATGTGCCAGGAGCGGCTCAGGCCAAGAACCACTCGAGTGGGCACCGCCATGGCGAGGCAGTGGGCGGCCCAGGTGTCTGCTGCTGAAGCAGGTGACAGGTCACCAAGCAGGCAGGGAGCAACCCTGCCCCTCAACTCTGGGGGCCCACCCACAAGACCACACAACAGCCCTCAGGCCTGAAGACAGGGTCTTTCTACAATGGGGCCAAATTCTCTTGGGAATCCAGGCCCCAGGCAGGACCCCTCGGGCCACATGGCTCCCTTATGTCAAGGCCCAGGCATTGTCTCCCTCCTGCCAGCTGGACCTGGGCAGCAGACTGCCTTCAAAGGAGCCTGCCGCCCCGGGCTGGAGGTGGGACTTGGCCTCTCAGAGTGCCAACCTTTTGTTTATTTTCAGTGGCCCGTGTTCCAAATTCAGTCCAGTATCATCAAAGCCTCAGGTGGTGTTCAGCCCTAGGCCTCCTGGGGGGAAGAAGAAGCCTGGCCCTGCTTCGAGACAGCACAGGACCCTGATCTCAGGACAGTTTCTTTGTTTGGGTGGTGATTTTTTTTTTTAAGTACATTATGTATTTTAGAAATCTACCTTGACCAGAGATAGATGCTTAATTTTGTTTTTTATTCTGACCAGGAAAATATGCTTTTCACGTTATTTTTCAACACAGTAAATTTTCTAATTTAGAAATGAAAATCTCTGCTAATCTCTCCTTCCACACATCTGCAGATTGGCATGTGGGTTAGTGTTGGGCTGTGAACTACACAGTCAGCTGTTCAAATCCACAAGCAGCTCCACAGGAGAAAGACCAAATGTGCTGCCTCCGTGAACAATGACAGCCTGGGAAGTCTAAGGAAGAGTGGTACTCTTATCTGTAGGGTCACTGAGAGTCAGAACCACCTTGATGGCAGCAGTTAACAGTACAGAATAAATTACTCCAGATTTATTTCCCTTAAGGATATCACTTATTTTGTGTATACCTGTCTTCTGTGTATACCTGAATACAGTTTTGATTTAGCTTGGGAAGAAGCTTTAGCATATCCTCAGACCTGGGTACTCAGTTTGCTGAGCTGAACCAAGCAGGCAGCTTTGTAGATGGCCACCAGGGGTCAGACATGGTCCTGGCGTCAACATCTTGAGTTATGATACCTTGAACCTTGCTGGGGGCCCTGAGGACCAAGGCACAGATGAGGGAACCCCTTTCCCCGGAACCTAATGAGGCTCTCCCTGGCAGCCCCTTTCTGCCACACGCTCTTGTTGCTGCCTTCGTGGTGATCTCCTGGGCCCCGTTCCTAGCTGGAAAGGCAGCCTTGCACTCCATTCTCCTGTGCTGTGGCGGCCACGTAGCTGGTATCTAGCAAGCACATGTACTCTGTGCCTATGCCGGCCTTGAACTTTAAAGAAACAAAACAAAACCCACTACTGTGGAGTTGACTACTCCTCTTCGTGACCCTATCAGACATTTCCAGGGCTGAATCATTACCAAAGCAGACTGCTGCATCTTCCTCCTGCACCGTTGGTGGGTTCGAATCACCAAACTTTGAGCTGAACACCTGAGCTCTTTAATCCCTACACCAACCAAGACACCTACAATGGCCTTAACGAAGAGGAGGAGATTGTAAGAAGTTAAAAGTATGCATCTATGGCCACAAGATAGAAAGGATGTGGGCTGGATCTCCGTCCGACAAGTGAAATGCAAGAGAATCAGGGCCTTCAGTGAAGGCAGCCCTGCTCTGGGTTCTGCAGCTGGGTGAGCACCCAAGCTGTGTCCTGTCCCCGCCCGCTCAGCACCAACCATAGGTACAAGCTCTGCCAGTGTGGTCTGGAGCTTTGGTCTGGGTACCTGGACCCAGATAGCTGAGGCCACAGCAAGGATATACATGGTTTCCATAGCCAGGATACAGGCGGTTTCCATAGCAACTCCTACCCTCTAGCCAAGACACAAGTTCAGGAACAGCAAACAGTCCTCCAGGGAGCCAGAATCACACACCCGCCCATCAACCCCCTACAGAAACCATCCTCCTTCTACCGTCTCAGTCTTGGCTGATTCTGTTTCCTCTCTTTCTCCTCCCTCCAACCAAGTTATCCTGTGCATCCGCCAGGCCACTGGTCACATCTCCATCCCCACAGCCTTGCACAGCACCTCCCACACAGCTGCATGCTTCTTTGGTAGCAGTGATGACACCCCGAATGTGTGCCGGGCTGATCCTCTCTCCTGAGCTACATGCAGCTCTTGACCCTCGCACTGGGCACTTGGCTGGGTGAACACAGTTCCGTGGTGGCATGGCAGGCAGAGCAGGCCGGGGTGTCAGTCTGAAGGTCTCGATTTAACCCAAAGGTTAGCAATTGAAAACCACTCAAAAGCACAATAGAAGGAAGGTCCGGAAATCAGATTCCAAAAGAACACAGCCTCAAAAACCCGATGGAGCAGTTCTACTGAACAGACTGAACAGCAATGTCACAAAACGGACTGAACAGCAATGAATTTTGTTTGGGGTTCAAGGTGAGGCGTACGGGGAGAAGGCTGTGAGGGAGGTGCAGACATTCAGAGCTCGTTCTCCTGCTTTCCAGCAGTGGTTTCCAGAGCCTGGCACGGTGGAGCTGCTCACGCAGTGCTTTGGAATGGACTAGTCTGGGAGTAAATGAATGCGTACAATGCACAAGGAGGATTCAGCTGGGTGCAAAGGAAAGAAGGGACATTCCAAAATTGTGGAATAGCAAAGAGAAAGGCACAGAGGTGGCTGGAGAGATCAATAACAAGTGTACAACAGGCGGAATATAATCAATGTCACCAGATTATACATGTAGAAGCTGATGGACTGGAGAACGTCATGCTGCTATAGTTTGCCAAAATTGAAAAAAAAATTACATGAGTAACAATGAGTGGGGGGGGGGAGAACATTGTGGTAAAGACTGTACAACTCAAAAATTCTGGATGTGGCTAAATTATTGAATAATATATTATGTGGGTGAAATGCCAATAAAACTGTTTAAAAAAGAAAGAAAGGCACAGAGGCTGGATGACACCTGGCAACCATTGTTCCGAGGGGGAACGTGGACAGGGGCTCCCAACAGAGAGAGTGCCTGCAGGCTTGGGGGAAGTGCTTACTGAACATGGACTTGGTTCCACAGGCAGCAGGCACCCAGGGGTAGTGTTTGATCTCTATATTATCTTCAGTCCACCTGCTTCTGTTGGAGAAGAAGGGTCCCCGGATGCTGGAACACTGAGGTCAAGGCCAGGAGAACACACATGATCACAGCATTTCACCCAGGGGCAGCCAGCCCAAGAAATCCTCGAAGTGGAAACCCACTCATAGAGGTACTGGCTAGGAAAATACAAGGGGAAGAATGATGCTGGTCAGATTTTTTTAAAAATCATGTGTTTTTCTCTCTGTAGGGCAGGAGCAAGTGGCTCGAGAAAGAACTTCTTGAAAGAGGTTTCTGAGACTAAGGGGACCACACCATTCCCAGAAGTTGTAAGTAGAAGCCTAGAATGTCACAGGAATGGAAAAAATCAAAATTACATGGCCAAGGAGGTGGGTACCAGAATCTCCTCAACCCTGCCGGGTGCTAGGCTCCAAGCTGGGCACAGAGGGGCCAAAGCCAGCTGGGCCCAAACTTTTCAGGAGCCTGTGTCTACTGGGGACATATCCCACTTTTTGTGTGCTCAATGGGGCAGCTAGTGAAGACCACCCAAAAAGTGTGTGTGTGTGTGTGTGTGTGTGTGTGTGTGTGTATGGGGTGGGGAGGGGGGAGAGACTGGGGGTTGGTGAGAGGGAAGGGCAGTCTCTGGAAGAGTGGAAAAGATGACGTGTCACAGGTGTCACCACTCACCAATCACACAGTACCTGTGCTCAGCGACTCCTGGCAGACAGCGAAAATGAACTCAGCTCAATAACCCTAAAAGGGCCCTGCTCTCCCCCCACAGCGCCAGGCTCCGGTTGGAGGAGCGGGGAGCTTCATCAAGCCTTCTTAAAGAGCTCCTTCCACCCGGCATGGTTCTCACAAGGGCATTTCGGCTTAATGTCTATTTCTCTGTTTATGCCTGTGCTATATTTAGCCCCTTTGGAGAAGGAAGAAAATCGTTTTTTAAAGACACTACCGATCCAGTAGATGAACACTGCCCAGTACTATAAAGGATAGGGAGGGGTTGGGGGAGGGACTGGAAGATTGGAAAGTGCCCAGAGGGGAGGGCTGGCAGCCACATGGGCAGCTCTGCCTGCCAGGGAGATACAGGTGTGGGACAGAGAAACAGGTGAAAAAAATAAAACTGGTGGGGTGGGTGGGTGTGGCTGGCTGTGGCCAGATCTATGCATACACAGATGAGAAACAGGTTCCCAGTGTGGCCCATTAGTTATGGAGTGGAACAGAAGTCTATATGTTGCAGTTGTACCACATATTATCTGGACTTCTAAGGAGAAGCTTGGACATCAGACCAGGGCCTCTGTCCTGCCCTTGACCTCTGGAGAGGGGCCCAGCGTTCACCAACATGTTCATTCATTCATCAAATCCTTCCCGAGTTCTCACTGGGAGGCTGCTCCCACACGCTGCTGAAAACCAAGTGGCAGAATGATCTTGATGCCCAGCCTGACCCAGCACAGGCTGGCCTGAGGCCCATCTTCCCCAAGCCCTGACACACAGGTGGCGGTCCAATGGCAGTTCTGCCACCCTGTGGCGACACAATGCCCCAACACCCCTTGCCACGTCTATATGTGCACACATTCACCCACACACTCCCATACGCATGCACACATCTACCCACGCGCTCACTCTCATGCTCATGCACGCACACTCACCCACACATCCGTGAGTCTCTCCTTCGCCCACTGTACTCTGCAACACCTCTTCAGGTCATGGGTTAACTTATTTCTTGACCTAGATAGGACCCTGTCCTCCAAGACGAGGCCCCTGACCTTCAGAGATGCCACATGTGCAGACAGGGGGCTCGACAGCCCCCATTCGTGTGTCCTGTGTGTCAACAGCCCCACACTGTCCTCCAGACCAGCCAGGATCCCTGGGAGGGACTGACGGTCCACTCCCCACTGGTGCCCCTGGGCACCAAGCCTGCTCTGAGTGTGCAGTGGGAGTCTCATAGAAGCTTGATGGACTGGTCACCTGTGCCCCTCCCAGCTCCTCCTGTCAGATGGATGAGCAGGGAAGTCCATGATCCCAGGACTGGCTTGGTCTCAGGACTATTCTTGGGGTAGGGTTCTGGGATGACCCAGCATCCTGAGCAGCAGCCATTTGAGGGACTCACCCTCATTCTCTTTCTTAAACCCCTTTCTCTAGAACTTTAATAGCCATGATTGCTTTCTTTTTTTACTTCCCAGGGAACAGAGTGAACCAACTCAGGGATACTCCACAAAGAAAGGGAAAATACACATGTGATCACTCACTCACTCACTCACCAAGTTCCTTTACTGAAGTCCATGGAGGGTGGCCTCTACTCTACAGCAGGTCTCAGCTGGGCAGTGACATGGGGTAAAGAAGCCTGAGCTCCTCCTCTGAAATGTCTCCAGTCCCCACTGAGTGTGTGTATGTGGGGAGTGGGGGGGGGGCTCCTGTGAACAATCCTTCATCTTGTAGCAGATGAGGGGGATAGGGGCGCCAGCACATCCTACCCACCCTGCTTTCCTGGACTCACCTGCAGCACTTACAGAGCATCCCTTTGCACCCCCCCCCCCCATTTCCTTCATCTGGTTCCTGGTTGAGGAACAAACTGTGCTGCCACCCAGCCCCCACCTCCACCACCCTCATCCCCATTGCCCTACCACTAGGCCACCTCTGGGGAACCTGGCCTTCCAGGTGAACCTGGCAGCAGGTTTAAACTAAGCAGGGGATACTGTAGGGCACTGTTAGTTGTTCATTCAACAGACACAGAGCCGGTGAGGATACAGGTAGATGGAGCAGAAGGCCTATCCTATCCTCGTACAGGGTCAAGGTCGATGGACAGGCTATATTTCTCTAACTTGGAGATGCTGGAGGACGAAGCTGGCCTTCCTTCTGCCCTATGAGAGTGCCTGAGGCTTTGCACTGGGAGGGGAGGAGTGAGAGCGATGATGAACAAAGTGGACTGGGACTGCCTGCATGGTACTGGGGGCCAGGCCCAGTGCACAACCCTCCATCCCATGACTCCACTGATGCCTCACAATGGAATGTCAGCATTATTCCTATTTCACAGATGAAAAAACTGAGGCCCAGAGAGGTTCACTGGCTTGCCTGAGGTCCTAGGCCTGAGAGTGGCAGTGCCAGGCCTGTACCTCTATCATCTGCCTGCAGAGCCCACCGTATTCATGCCCCGTTCTGCCTATGAAATGTGAAAAGTGCAGCATATGTTGGGGGAACAATGAATAATTCAGCTTGGCAGAGGCACAGGCGATGTGCTATGGAGACGAGCCTGGAAAAGAAGGCGGGGACCTTATTGATGAGGTTCCTGGATGCCAGACAAGGCAGCTTGCCCTTAAATCTGGGCCATGGGGAGTCATCGAAGGTATGTGAGCTGCAGTTACACGAGCTGCAAGCAACGGGGAGAAGCCCACACCTCCGGCCACATAGGTGCCTCAGCAGACCCTGAAGGCACTCACCAACCTCTCCTCCCTGCCGGGCCTTTCTCAAAGCCCCCTTCCCCAAAGACACTTCGTCTTTCCCCTGGGGGCGGGTACCAACCATAGCAGCCCTGCTCCCCTTTCTGCTGTGAATCACCTGGGCAGCCCTTCGCTGCTTGTGAGCACTTATTTTTAGAAGCATTTGACAATCGTCCAAGGGTCTAAGACGAACAGATGGCCTGTCTTAAAGGCTCGTATGTTCGCTAGTTTGCACTTCTGACAAACGGTAAGCGCACTCGAGAGCATGCCATAAACTGCGCTGAACGAATGCTCAGAACACAATTTAGCTAATGCACATCATTAAAATTAGGGGTGAATGATGGCCGAGGTTCCCTGTAAATGCCTGCCCAGTGACGCTGCTGCTCCCCCATGGCCCAGGCTGCAATGTGGACGTGCCCCCCACTCCCCGCGGTTCCCATCGTCCACACGGGACCAGGACATGGCTGCCTCTGCGTGGTGCCAGGGCTCTCAGTGAGGCCGGTGGCCCACTCGCCTGGACCAAACTCTGAAAGGCCTGTCCCATTAGGCACAGGGAACCTGGAAGGGCGTGTGAAGAAGGCTTTCTCCCAGACAGTGAGACAGACTGTCGTCTGCCACTCCAGAGAAACAGGAAGTAAGCACTGCGCCTCTCTCTCTCACGTGAGGGCATGTGCAGAACTCCTAGTCTTGAGGGAGATGCCCACTTTCAGCGGCAGCATAGTTCAGGTTGATTGTGCCAACCTCACTGATAAACACACGTGGGATGAATTGAAGGGCGGAGAGATAAATGGCTCAGTCAGCCTCGCCTTTCTAGTTCTCGGGTCTCTTGCTCTCTGATGGTCGGAGCAGGGTGCAGCTGCCTTAGCCAGTTCCCTGCTGAAGCTGGCAAGTCTCACTTCCTGCAAGACAGCCCTGAGGAGAAGCCACATGGACCGACCCTGATGCAGCCCTGGGTGCTGGAGTAGCCGTTTGGAGACCCCTGCCAGCACTGAGAAGCTTACACGCTCACTGACTCAGCTTTCCTCCTGCAGTCCTGTTATCGTGTGTGTTTTGTGAGATTGAGGAGGACTTTGTAGATTGGTGTTGGACATATGGGCTAATGTTGCATTTGTGGGCTTGGACAGCACTGGATTGGTATGCTTTCTTCATGTACACGTAACCTTCTTGTAAATGTCTCTCTTTTACATAGAAGTTTCTGTGGCTGTTTCCCTCATCTACCCATACTAACACAAGCAGTTCAGGGGGTTATTGCAGGGTCTGTGACACACTCGGCTGCTAACTAAAAGGTCAGAGGTTCAGGTCCACCAGGGGCACCTCCGAGGAAAGGCGCAGGCACCGGCGTCTGAACACCTGGGTGTGCAGTCCTCCTCCGACCCTCCACGTCCCCCTGAGTCAGAACAGACTTGACAGTAGCCGCTGCTCAGATTCTTCCTTGCCGAATCGAGTGGCAAGAGCAAATACTGTGCATCTGCCAGGCGCCCGTGGGCATATCGGGAAGTGCCGCAACCAAGCAGGCCGCTTTTCGGAAGGCACAGACTGGCCACAGGCTTCTCGTGTTCTCCTCACTGCTCCAGCTGGGGGAAAGAATCACTCTCAAAGCTCTTCTCACCAGAACACTGGAGCTTCTGGGGCACAAAAGACCACAGCAGGTGGCCTGGCCAACAACCAGTTCTAGGCGCAGAAGACATCTCCCTCATGCGAAAATGTGGGAGAAAATGTTGTTTTGAAAAAAAGTCCCAGAAGCTCCCCAGGGAGGGGGACTGCTGTGCTTTGGAAATAAAAATCCCCAGAGGATAGATTATTAGGAGGGAGCCAAAGCCTTCTATTAGGAGGCCAGCCCGTAAACAGGCTCCCATCCAGAGTCACCCAACAAAACAAGGGGACTAATAATACCTTCCCAGAGGGACCGCAGCCTCAGGGAGACCGCACTCAGAATGCAGACGACCGCGTCAATCTGTTTGTGAGCAGAGACTCACAGGCCAGCCGTGAAGGGAGAGTTTTATAGCCGTTGTCACAAGCAAAGAAGAAGCAAGGATGCTTATACATTAGCCCCTCCCCTCAACAGCAGCCATGGCTAACCTCAAGGCCTGAGTTAATCTGGCCACCCAGCTGCTGCTGTTTCTCCACAGTGCCTGGGGAGGAGGGGGGCTTGCCAAGCGCCCTAGGAAACAGTGTATCCAGAGGATTTAGGACTCAGGACTGAGTCCCAGGTGATGATGAGATCACTTCTGTGGGCTTTGGTGGGCATGCTGTGTTGGCCATGCCAACCGAGTGGGTCACTGGGAAGACTCTTCTAACCATATGAGCCAAGCACCCGCTTGGAACCAGCTCCACGAGACAGCTCATCACCAAAATGAACAAAGGCAGTCCTCTGCCCTCAGTAAGCCTGCCTCGAGCACCGAAAAGGTATGCTGCCAAGCAGAGGCTACAGGGGTAGAAATCCCAGTCGGCATAGGCATCGCCTACTGCAAAGCCTGAGGGCAGACACGATCAAATCGCACTGAAAATGGTGGTGAGTATTTGGACTTCCAAGACCCAAACAGGAACGAGCTTCTCTTCCCACCTCGGAATGCATCTGGGCCTTTTGACCCAGTGATTCCACCTCCAGGTATACCCCGGTGCGCAGAAAAATCGAAAGCAGGGGACTCAGAACCATGACATTGGCGTTAATTGTGGCATTATTAACAACAGCCAAAGGCAGAAAGCGCCCAAGTGCCCGTCATCAGTTAGTGAGCAAAATGGGTGGGATCCATCCCCGGGATATTCACAGCCATGGAACAAAATGGAGGCCTGAGATGCACAACACCGGGGAAGCTTGGCAACAACAGAGGGGAATCACTCAGCCACAAGAAGAGGGGTCACTGACAAGAAATACCTGGAGCAGGCAAGTGCAGTGAGCCCACAGCTATTCGTGGTTTTTAGGGACAGGTAGATGAGGGAAAGAGGGAGGTATTGCTTAAGGAGTCTAGAGCTTCTATTTAGAGTAATAAAAACATCTGGGTACAGACAGTGGGCATGGGTGTACCACATGTAGGTTGTAATTCCTAAACTGTGCGCATACAAATAGTTGAAATGGACATCTTTTATGCGTATTTCACCCACCCCAATAGAAACCAAAACAAACAAAGTCGTCCATGGGTTCAAAAGAAGAGAAAAAATAACACATGTGGAACACTTTGGGAACCATGCTCGCTGTTAATGTTAATTTCATGAATAACACATGAATTCGAGGCACTCAGTCCTAGCGGGGAGGAGGACACCTCTGATAATGTGAACTGGTCTGGGCAGAGGCCTGGAGATGAAAGGACCTGGGATGCTGTTAACAAGGGGAGGGGGTGTAGTCCCAGCCCGCAGGGACCACAAAGCACATGTTGGTCAAGCACAGAGAGACCTTTCAGCCCCAGGCAGTCACTGCCACAGGAGTTGTACTCTAGTGCTGACTGGGCTCTAGTTTTAGTAAGGAAAGCGGGAAATCTAATTTTATATAAAATTACTATCCCTCACTAGACTGTAAGTGCCCAGAGGCAGGGACCTCATTTGTGGGTCCCCTTCTACACCTCGAGTGTTGGCTCAGAACATGGCACTGGGGGGAAAAAAATGAATGAATACTTTGGAAGTTTCAACCTGTTCTGCTAGCCTCCACGACAGAGCAGGAAGGCACAAGGAAGAGAAAAGGTTGCCCCTCCTCACCATTCCTGCCCTGGCCCAGGACAGGGCCGATTGGGACAAGAAAGGTCAGATTCCCCACCAAGAGCTGAAGCCTTCAGGGCTGTCCCAAGGCCAGCACCCTCCAGTTTCTGGTTCTGGGGCTGGTAGTTGTTGAGATGATAGCAACAAAATGCAGTCAGTGCTGGCATGGGATGGACAGCAGCAAGCTGCTACAGCATCCAGAGTTGGACAAGCCACAATGGCAAGTAATTCAGCCTCTGTGCACACAGGACCTTCCTCGGCTCTTCTCAACGGCACAGCTCTCAGAGGCAGGCACAAAACTGGTGTCCTGAAGAACTGTGGCAAGAGTGGCTACCCACCCCAGCAGAAAGGCCTGAGGCCTACTGCCCAAAGAATTATGCTACAATTGTCTCCAAATTGAGAGGACTGAGACCTTAATGACTTCCAAATCCTATGAGATGACAGTGTATGTGAACAGCCAGTTGAAGGTTTGTACTAGGCATCAATCAAATAGTTGGAGGTTCAAGTCCACCCAGAAGTGGCTTGCGGGGAGGGGGGTGGGAGGAAAGCCTAGCAACCTAAAATGAGTCACTGAAACCCTTGTAGAGCACAGTTCTCCTGTGACACACATTCATACCCACAAGGCAGAATCAACACTATGACAACTGTCTGAGAACAACAATAAAAAGGTGTGTGTGTATGTGTGTAGAGGGGGGTGTTGGTACTTTCCCTGGCTTATTTTCTGGCACTTTATAACGCTTAATTATTTGATGGTGATGATGATACTAATGAGATGAACAAACCAAGGACCCTATCAAACCAAGGACCATATACTTGCTGCAATTCCACTACATGGCAATTTCAGCTCTTACTGACTAAGAACTATCTTCTTACGGGCTTCCAAGCCCGTAAATATTTAGGGTAACAGACACACCATCTCCTGCTGTACAGGTGATGGGTTTGAACTACCCACCTTAACATTAGCTGTCTAACATTTAACTCATTACACCACCAGGCCCCTTATACTCCGTGTAGAGTCACCAAAAATCAGGGCAAGTAGCCAACTGCTGGGTGGAATATTTAAAATCAGGGCTGCACTAGAAAATCTAGGTCACACGGTCACTAATTACACAGAACACATGTGTCCAAGTCCCTATACTAACCTAGTTCTTTTAGATTTTACAAATGATATTTTAAAACGGTGTCCATATCCACATCTAATTTCTTCCATATTTTTGCTAAAAGGGAAAACTCTCCCTTGCTCTCAAAATTGCTGGAATATTAACCCTTGCAGATAGGGTGCTATTCCCACAGAAATTCTGAAAGGGGGGGGCCTCTCAACAAACTTGGTTGCTGTTGTTAATTACCCTTGAGTCAGAATGAAACAGGGCATGCTCCTGTACCATACTCACAGCTGTCCCTAGCCCTGAGTCCAATGTGGAGCCACTGTATCAGTCCATCTTGTTGCGGACCTTCCTCTTTTTTGATGCCTCTACCAAGCATGATGCCCTTCTCCAGGGTCTAGTCTCTCCTGACACTATGTCCAAATATGTAAGACCAAGACCTGCCCTCCTTGAGTTACCTCTTCCGATACCGATGAGTGCTTCCTTTGAGCAGCACTTGGCCCTTTCATTATTCTTCTCCAGCACTGCAGTTCAAATGCATCATCCATTTTTCTTTGTCTTCTATAACCAATCTTCAACTTTCACAAGCGTGTGAGGCAACAGAAAATATCCTGTCTTGGTCCAGATGTGTCTTAGTCCTCAAAGTAACATCTTTGTTCTAAGGAGGTCTTGTGCTGCAGATTTACCGAATCTAAAATGCCTTTTGACTTCTGGAATGCTGCTTTCCGGATTATTGATTGTGGATCCAAGCGATCTTTGACAACTTCGGTCTTTTCTTCATTTACCATGATGTTACTTATTGGTCCAGTTGTAAGGATTTTATTCTTCTTTGCATTGAGTTGTAATCCAAACCGAAGGCTACAATCCTTGATCTTTTTTCAGAAAATGTTTCAATTCCTCCTCACCATCAGCACACAAGGTTGTGTCATCTGTATATCACAGGCTGTTAATAAGCCTTTCTCCAGTGCTGATGCCATATTTTTCTTCATATAATTCAGCTTCTTTGATGATCTGCTTAGCATACAGATTGAACAAGCATGGTGAAGGGGATACAACCATGACACACACCTTTCCTGATATCAACCACATAGTATGCCATTGTTGGGTTTGCATAACTGCCCCTCGATTCATGTTCAAAGTTCACATGAGCATAATGAAGTGTTCTAGAATTCCCATTCTTCTCAAGGTTATCCGTAGTTTATTATGGTACCCATAGCCAAATGCCTTGGCATAGTCAATGAAACACAAGTAAATATCTTTTGGGTATTCTCTGCTTTGAACCAAGATCCTTCTGACATCAGCAATGCCATCCTTTGTTCCATGTCCTCTTCTGAATTGAGCCTGAACCTTCTGAAGTTTCATGTCAATGTGCTGCTGCTGCTGTTGATCTTCAGCACAACTTTACTCACATAGGATATTAATGAGATTACTCTATAATTTGAGCATTCTGTTTGCTTATCTTGCTTTGGGAATAAACATGGTGATACCCTCTGCCCCCTCCGCGGCCCTCCCTCCCCCCCCTCCACAAATGACCTGTGGAATCTGCATAGCTCAGCCCCCTTGCTGACAGACCCACAGGCTGCATGCAGGGTAGAGGGCCTGAAGATGGACCCAAAGTGCTGTGATGAATTGTGTGCATGCACCAGTGAGCAAAACTGAAGCTGAGACTGATGATATTTAAATGTCATTACAGTTCTCATGAAAGCACTTAAATGCATACCCTCTGCATCCAGAGAGGGCGTACGTACAGCTTGGTGCAAGGCAAAGTGTGAAGGCAACCCTCACCACCCAGGAAGGAAGGGCTCTATGGCCCCCAAAGCTGCTCCTGTGCAGCAGACTGAAAGGCTGCCTGCCCTCTCCCAGTCTTCTAGGATCATCTTCACTGCCCACACACCTGCCCCTCCATGATCCAAATGGGGCTGCCCAACTCTTTTCCCCTCAACACAAGGCAGGGCTCATTGGCTTCCACAAGGGAAACCTTTCATCTGTATCCTGCTACGATCACCCACGATGTGTGTCTTTGTGCTTCTGTAAGCACTTGTGCTGTTTTAGAGTAGCGACGAGATGGAAAGCCAGTAGACATGACATTTTTTTTTAAGACATGAAATTAAAAGGTAGGAGGGAGGAGTCATGAAAACTGCAGCTGTTGGCACTTATCTTGACCTTGATGCTGATCCAGAGCAGGTAGACAGAATCAACAAGGAAGATTGGGTCATTTACATTTTGTTAATAAGCTTCCCCTCCAATCCTGATGCTGTGTTTTTTTCTCCTCCTTTTTTTTCTCCCAAGCTCAAAAATAAATTCTCTTTTTTTGTAGAAAAGTTTTGTTAGTAAAAAAAAATTCCAAGAGACATGTAAAACTATTCTAAAATGGATATGTACATTTTTATTTTATTTTATTTTTTTAGGCATCACTGCCCTCTGGTGGTGGGAGTAGGAGGCCCAGCCTTTGCTCCTGTGAGCTGGAATTGAACCTCCATCCCAGTGGGCCGCAGTCCTGTGCACAACCACTACGCCACCGGGGCTCAGCCCGGATATGTACATTTTTTAAGAATTAAAAGATGATTTTATTGGGAGCTCTTACAGCTCTTGGAACAAACCGTATATCTATTGTTTTGAGCATATTTGTACATATATTATCATCATTATTTTCTAAACATTTATTTTCTATGGAGCCTTTGGTATTAGCTCCTCTCCCCCTCCCTCATGACTTCTTGGTAAATTATAAATTATTATTATTTTCATATTTTACACCAACCACTGCCTCCCTTCCCCCATGGTTTCTGTTGTTCCCCCCCCCACACACCCCCATTGTATAGCATTGATGAAATACACAATATTCCTCTGGATCCTGAGGTTTCCTCACCCCCCACTATCAGACCCCAGTCCTGCCTTTCACTGTGAGCAAGACCGGAGCATGTGCACAGGTACAGATAAGAGATAAGAGATAAGAACACACAGAATTGAGGAATAGGAATGGGAGTACTGTTACCAGGAAGGAGGGGAAAGGTGGGGAGAAGAAGGGAGGAAGGGGGAAGCCAATCACAATGTATTCTTTATTATAGAGTCTAGCTTCCCTGATTTCCCGCATGGAAACTGAATAAGCATTGGAAAAGGATGCAATCCCGACACACACTTATTTCCTTATTTTAATCTAGGCAATATTTCGTTAAACTGTTTGAACTGATTCTTGTCATGTAATTTGCGAAGATCTTGTTCATAATTTGTTGAGATTCACACAGTCAAATAACTTTGAATAGTCAATGAAATGTAAACATCTTTCTGGTATTCTCTGCTTTTAGCCAAGAGATATCTGACATTAAAATGATACCCTTCGTTTGATTTCCTTTTCTGATTCTGGCTTGAATTTTTGGCAGTTCCTACCAATATACTTCCACCACTTTCTGTCAGTGGTGGCTTGTGTGCTGTCTTGATGCTGAAAGCTATGCCACTGATATGTCGAATGCCAGCAGTATCATCCATAGTGAACAGGCTTCAGTGAAACTTCCAGATTACGAGCACTGAAGAAGGACTTGGCCCCCACTCCACTTCAGAGGAAGGAGCCACTTATGCATAACTTCAAAAAATTGTCAGATACTGAAGGCTTAATGAAGGAAGCAGAGCAATGGCAGAGAGAGTGTCGGAGGATGGGTCCCTCTGTTGGAGGGTACTCAAAATGTGACTCAGAAGGAACTGCTTTCTTGGAGTGGAGTGACCATGGTGACATGAGTCCAGTAAAGCCTGTAGGAGTGGAGTCTGGGCTCTTCATTTGCTGATGAGGGATGGCTCAAAGTAAGGAGAGAGGGTTTCAAAGATCCACTAATGATCAGAACATGAAGTATGAATCCACTAAAACTGGAAGTCATCAAAAATTAAAGGGAATGCATAAAGATCAAAATCCTAGGCATTATTGAGCTAGCATTAGTGGTCACTTTAAATCAGAAAATCATGATTTCTTATGCCCAGAATAACACAATCAAGAGGAATTGCATGGCATTTATGGTCAAAAAGGGCATTGCAAAATAAATCATGAAGTACAATGCCATTTGTGAAAGGAGTATATCTATCCATCCACCTTCAGAGAAAACTAATCAATAAACATTTTATTCAAATCTATGCACCAACCACAAAAGTTAGTACTAAAGAAATTGAATAATTCTATCAATGGCTTTAGTCCAAAATTGAACAAACATGCAATCAAGATGCATTGATAATTATTGGCGATTAGAATGACAAAGTTTGAAACAAAGAGGAAGGGACAGTAGTTAGAAAATATTGATTTGGAAATAGAAACAAAACTGTAGATTGCATGATATAATTTTGCAAAAACAATGACTTGTTCATTGCAAACGTATTAAAAAACACAAAAGGCTTCTGCATACACACGGATCTCTCCATATGGAATCCACAGAAATCAAACTGACTACATTTGTTGGAAGAGGTGATGAAGTGTCACAGCACCCTAAGCATAGCCATTTTTCAAGCTAAAAACATCCCCCTTCCCCAGCACACATTAAAACCACAAAATGTTCCAAGTGTTATATCACCATGAACCCTACCCCAGTTCCTGAAGGAAATCATTCTTTGTAAAACTACAACATCTTACCACTAGTTTTAACAGGAGCTAGCTCCTTTTCCAACTCCCTTTTAACTGTATCATATAAAATGCACTGTTAGCTAGCACAGGAGGGTCAGAGTGGCTTAAGCAATAGCTGACACTCTACCCTGTCTGTCCCACTGGCAATAAACTTTGTCCTTCCTGATACTTATGCTGAGGACTCATGTGTAGTGCATCATAACATTCTGAGGGCCCGGTGAGCTCCTCAGCCCGATTGACTGGGCAGAGTGAGGCTTGAATAGTGAGGAGGAGGGGCACCATGTAAGATATTCCACATCTCCACTCGCTAGCCTCTGACTTCTCCAATGGAGAAGATGTCACTTCCAGTTCAGTCAGGGAGGACACATTTTCATTCAAGATCTGCCTGGTGAGTCCACTTCAAAAGACTGAAGTCGCTATCTGGATTCCTGATCTGGTTTGTTTTCAGTACACAAGACTTGGAAGCAAGGATGGATTGTTTAGGCTTAACTCTTAAACAGACTTAGGCTTGTCTGGTATCCTGATAATTTGGTTGAGTCTCAAGTCTCATGGCAACTAAGACACTTATTTAGACTGATCTGTTTGACTCCATGGGATCAACCAATAGAGGCAGAGTGGGCTCCAACCTGCCTTGTGGCCAAGTTGCACTGGTATAATGGTGATTCAACTTCCTGTTTCAAGGAAGTTGACCTGGATTGAGGCTTAAACTACAAAATCTTTGCTTAAGATGGATTTCAAGCCTGAGAAGGGCATGAGAAGGTAGGCACCCGAGTGGCTTAACTTTGTGGAATACCATCCCTATGTCCGTCCACACTGAAAATGTGTTTAATAGGCATCAGTGTATGAACAGTCTTTAGTGTCCTTGTTTCTTTTTGTCATCACTGAGCATTTGCAGTCTGATCTTTTCAGTTTCAACACTCGAGCTTATAGGGACAGCACCTAAAGATTGGACTCACTTTCAAAAGTCCCTTCTTGGACTCCTTTATATCTTTTGTGCTACCATTTTATTGGCTATCCGGTGTTTCCCTTAATTGTTTTCTATGCCTGTTTCCCAGACTGAATTTCATTCTTTCCTTGTTAACCTTGTAGAAGAATAAAATTATTATCCAGGTTTGCCTTTTCTGTGCAGGGTGGAATTTTAAAAATCTTTTCTTCGACACCTCCTCCTGCAGGGGACCTTTAAAGATTGTGTTCCTGTTAAGGTTAATTTTTATCTATTGCATCTTTTCCTCCTTCTTTTTTGTCATGGGACAAAAATCTGCTATACCCACTGTTCTTGACTGCCTTCTGTCCAACTTTTCGAAAGGTTTTTCCAGCAGTGACTATGGAGAATCTAAAATGTCACTAGGTAAGCTGTATCTTGTGCCTAGTGGACTGGCCCTCCTTTGAAACTGGATGGCCTGACACTTGCATGTTAGAGGTATAGTTCATATTGCCACTTTATAATGTTGTTACTTCTGACCCTGGCCAGCCTGATCAATTTCCTCATATGGACTCTTGGCTCCAAACTGTCCATTCTCTGCCACCACGGGTCCATCACTGTACTCCCCAAGAGCCTCACTGCTAGCATGTCTTAGCTCCCCTACAATGACCAACTGGCCCCTCTCACTCTAGTCCCTCCAGTTCCCCTTGTCCTTCCTTCTGATGATTCCTCAACTGACCTTCCTCTCTGCTCAACACTGTCATCTACCTACAATCCCCCATTTAACTCCTGCCACTATCCCAAACCCCCTGCTACTCTGATTCCCTCCCTTTCCCCTGATCCAAGTTCACCCCTGCTGTCTCATTGCCTTCACTCTTCTCTTCAACCCTGCCCATCCTTTCTCTGTGAAATGGCTCCCAGATCCAACCAAAGCTCCTTTTTAGTTTATAAGATCTTTTCCTTCACTGCCTTATATAACTGGACATCTCAAAATGCCCCTTCACCAAAAAGCCCAAAGCCCTGATTTCCCTCTTAAAAGCAATATTCCGTACACACAACACAACATGGGGTGATTATCAGCAATTATTATTTGCCCTCTTTACCTCTGAGGAGAGAGAATTCTTCAGGCAAGAAAGAGCTCACTGGCCAATTCGTGGACATGCCCCAGGAAAAGCCAGTGCAAAAAATAAGGACTTGTCTCTGGATTCCCCTAAGGTAGCTTTATTTAAAACAACTGGTGTTATTAACTGGTCAGACCCTGACAGCCACAAAAAGTTACAGAAAATGTCATTGGGACCCCAGGCCTCTGCATCCCAGCTCTTGGAAGTGGACCCTCCCTTCTACACTAATCAGGCTCTGAAGGTAATAGAGAGGGACTGCAAAAAGACACAAGTCACTAAAAAAAAAAAAAAAAAAAAGACACAAGTCCTAGCTGAGGCTCTTGCTGTATAAGGTAAGCTGCTACCTCTGGGAACCTAAGGCGAATGGGGAGAGCATTGGTGTGGCAAGCTGGGCACTCCCAATGTAACTGCTGAGTGCCCATACCTGGCAGATTAGAGCCCGAAAGAAACATACTAATGTACCCCAAATGCCAAGGCTCCAGTGCAGACAAATTGGCCACTGGACCTGTGACTCTGTTCACTCTCATGGGAATGTGGAGGAGGTCACCGTGCCCTGGTGGCAGAGGAACTTTAGGCATGAAGGGCTCAAGGTTGATTGCATGTGCAATCCCCATAACCTCTGAAAAACCAGGGTAACCATGATCATGGCCAGCAAGTCCTTAACATCTCTTAGTGACAGAACATACTCCGAACTTCAGTCTTTTTGCGGCCTCTGGCCTTCTGTTTTATTGTAGACACTGATAGTAGGTCAATCAAGGAGTACAAAATCCCACCCAAGGCTGGGCAACTGGGAGGGAATTCTTATACCTCCCCAGTTTCCACTAATCCTTTTGTTGGGTGAGATTTCTTAGCAAAATTAGGACTCCTTACAGCTGTAGTTTTTCTGCTAATGTTTGAACATTGCTTATTCAACTTACTGGTAAAGTTTGCTTCATCCTGTATACAGACAAATAAAATGCAAGTGCTAAGAGACTAAGATGGATATACTTGAATTCCCACACAACTGAATCCCTTGCATCAAGCAACATCCCCTTTATAGTCGACAGCATAACCAGTTGGTGGTGGAGTCAAGCACCTCTAAATGCTAAGGCCGGATAGGAGGTGAAAAGGAGGCTTCCTCACCATGACCGACTACAGCAGGAAAGAGCTAGATGAGTCATTGCTGAATATCCCAAAGAGTTTGAGGCTCCTCTTCCCTCAGGGAAGAATGTGAGGGAAAGAACATGAAGGCTTGAACATTCCACTAAGAAAATCACTCTAAGAATCATGGAGTAGTCAAGAATTGAGTTGATAAACTGCAGTAAAATGTACTAATTCAAGGACCCTGTGATTAGTGAACTCTCTCCCACCTTGAACATTCACGGTGAGAAGAAAAATAAGCTAAAGAACCTTGGTGACCATTATAATAAAAATCACACCGACTAGTGTCATGACAATTTACTACTAAGAGATGGCCATGACACTTCCGACCTAACCAAATAAGGGAAAGTGAAGGATGGTCCCCCAAACTTATCATAAGTCCCACCCTTCCCCCCCTCATCCACCCTTCTCTCCTGTCTTACCCCCAACCTTACGCACTCCATGCTGTCTGCTATGCAGTGTTAGGTAGCAAGATAAGGAGTTGTTCCAGTTGGAACCCAATAAAGGGTAAAGGACATGCACCAATTCAGGCCCCAAGTGGGGCAGGGGTGGGGGTGGGCACACATGGATTGGCCCAATCTAGGCCAGGTGGGCTTAATTCAGCCAATGGGTCAACCATACTGGTTGACCACACCTTCCAGCTGCAGGCCACAAAAGGCTGGAACCTGGAGACCTTGGCCCTCTTTTCTAGCTGTTCCTCTGCTCTCTGCTTGGTGGGGCCATGTTCTCTCTCTCTCGCTCTCTCTCTCCCTCTCTCTCCCCTCAGGCTGCCACTTGTGGGTGTGCAGTGCCATGAAGGTGCCTGTGTTCAGTTTACTGTGAGGCCTGAAGCCTGAAACTTCTATCTTTTATAAAACCCCACTTGGGGAAAAGCTTATTAACAACCGGTGTTATGCAGATGACACAACTTGCTTGATGAAATTGAGGAGGAAGCTGAGCCCTGGTGGCATAGTGGTTGAGTGCGGGACTGCGGCCCACTGGCTTGGCAGTTCAAATCCAGCAGCAGCTCTCCAGGAGCAAGACTGGGCCTCCCACTCCCACTAGAGGGCAGTGATGCAAAAAAAAAAAAAAACCCTGAAAGTGAGGAGGAATTAGAACAATTGCTGATAATGATCAAGGGTTTTAGCCTTCAGTATGGATTATAGCTCAATGTAAAGAAGGCTAAAATGCTCAAAACTGGACCAATATGTAGTAACATCATGATAAAGCGAGAAAAGATTGAAGTTGTCAAGGATATTTTTCTTGCTTGAATCCATAATCAATGCTCATGAAAGCAGCACTGGAGAGATCAAACGAGTATTACCCTAGGTAAATCTACTGCACAAGACCTTTTTAGAGTATTAAAGAGCAGGGATGTTTGTTTGAGGACTAAGATCTACCTGATCCATGCCATGGTACCTTCTATTGCCTCATATGCATGTGAAAGTTGAACACTGATTAAAGAAGACAAAGAAAAATTGATAATGCATTTGAACTGCAGTGCTGGAGAAGAATATTGAAAGTAGTATGGCCTGTGAAAAGGACAAACTGATATGTCTTCAAAGAAGTAAACTCCAGCGTGCATGTCCCTTAGAATCAAGGATGGCAAGACTTAGTCTTACATACTTTGGGCATATTGTCAGGAGAGACCAGTAACTGGAGAAGGACATCATGCTCAGTAAGGTGGAGGGGCACTGAAAAAAAAAGAAGGTCCTTCATGAAATGGATTCACACAGAGGAGCAACAATGAGTTCAGGCCTAGGAATGATTGTGATTGTGCAGTGTTTTGTCCTCTTGTGCACAGGATTGCTATGAATTGGAATAGACTTGAAGGCACCTAATAACATTGATGTACTTGTTGCAACCACGTCTTAAATTGCTTGCAGAGAACGTTTATTTGCAAGTGGAAATTTCCACATTCTTTGGGATGACTTTGATGTGGTTTAATGTCCAAATTTCTTGGCACAGAGCAGTGAGTGCTTCAAGCATTGTCTCCATTTATTTTAACACTCATTTGAGGTTCTGTCAGTTTCTTGGGTGTGTATGTGTGTGTGTGGTGGTGGTTGTTGTTTTTGCCAATGACTTCAGTGTAGTTTGGAATTCTTCCTTCATATGCTTACTTCTAAAATGGATGAATGTTAACCAGTTCTTTGATATTTCCTGGGCCGTTCAAAATTTTGTCAATGTTGCACATCAAGGCTTACATATTTTTTTCAACTCCTTTAGATTGAGAATTACTAAGCATGCCATTGGTTTTTGGTTTTCTAACTGAAGGCTTTCATCTTTTTCTTTATAATACTTTGTCTACTTGAGCCACCCTTTGAAATCTTCAGTTCTTTTATTTAATCATTTCTTCTATTCCTTTCAGTTACTCATATTCAAGAGCAAGTTTCAGGGTCTCTTCTGGCATCAGTTTTGATGTATTCTTTAATTTCTGTCTTTTTAAGGACCTTTAATGAATAATGTTCTTGATGTCATACAGCAGTCTATCAGTTCTTGAGTCACTGATATTTAGTATATCAAGTCTGTTGTCAAGATGGTCTTAAATTCAGGTGTGATATACTCAAAGTTATATCTTGTGGGCTTGTTTTAATTTTCTTCAGCTTCCACCTGAACTTGTAAATGAAAAATTGACAGTCTGTTTCCCAGTCCGCCCACTCTTGTTCTGACCAGTAATATTGACTTTCTCCAACATCTCTTTTCCCAGATGTTGTGGATTTGATTCCTGTGCATTCCATCTGGTCAAATTCATATACATAGTCACTAGTCACTATGTATGTTGTTAAAAACAGGTATTTTCATTGAAGAAGTCATTGTTCTCACAAAATTCTACCATGTGGTCTCCAGTTTCATCTCTATCACCAAAGCCACCAAAGCCAACTACTAATCCTTTTTTTATTTTGAACTTTTAAATTCCAATCACCAGCAATTATCAATGCATCTTGGTCACATATTCCATCAATTTCAGACTGCATACAAGCTGACCAAAATCTTCCAATTCTTCATTTTTGGCATTAGTGGTTAGTGCATAAATTTGAATAGTTCTTTATTAAGAGATCTTCTTTGTGTATATATAAGTATCCTATCACTGAGGGCCTTATACTTCAATTAGATTTTTAAATTTTCTTTTTGATGATGAGTGTGGCACTATAGTAAACTATAGGATTGTCTGTTTCAAAATGGCAAATACCTAATCAATGGCACTGAAATTATACACATAGAAGTTGTTAAATGAGAATGTTTTGTTGTGTATATTTTTGCCACAGTTAGACAGCAACCAAAGAAGACCTTATGGAGTTCAGTTTTACTCCGTAATATATGAGTTGTAATAGCATGGTGAGGAAAAAGACTTGCAAATTAATTCAATATAATAAAATGATTGTTTCAACAAGGAAATGTACAAAATGCATTAGAAGAAGCACCTAATTTTTCTGAGGGGCATCAGAGAGAGTCTTCCCTTACCCCATCTCCAACTACATAGCCAGCAGAGAAGACAAAAGTCAGTTCCAGATGTAGGAAGTTTGGGCACAATTGGTGTGTTCTTGGCAGGAGAAGTAGTCAGTCCAGTTGAAATGTGGAGCTTGAGGGGAAGTGGAGGAAGCTGAGCAAACCAGTACCAGGCCTTTCATGAGCTGTGTTACTGTATAGGAATCATTTCAACTTAAAACAAACAACCAAACCCAAAAACTACAACATGAACTAAAAATTGTCTGGAAAAAAAACATGACAACTGCTAAGGGGAAAAAAGGCCAACATCGGTCTTTATCAGTTCACTAATGCCTAGGATATTGATCTTCATGTGTTCATTTCATTTTCCTAGATTCATAGTTGGTACATGCTAGCATCTGATTATTAATGAATGTTCACAGCTGTTTCTTCCCATTTTAAGTCATGCTACACTACTAGCAAATGAAGGTACTGAAAGTATTATCCATCCACATGAAGGTCAACTGTATTTTAAGGAAACATTTTTTCCCTAAGTGTATTTCGAAAGCCTTCCAACCTGACTGGGTCATCTCCCAGCACTATATCAGACAATGTTCCACTGCTAGTCATAAGGTTTCCCTGCCAACTTTTGTAAAAGCAGATGGCCAGCCTCTTTTTAACAGTGTGTCTTAGCCTGGAACCTCCACTGACACTGCCCACCATGCGTGACTCTGTTGGCATTTTAAATATCAGTAGCATAGTTTCTAACATCACAACAACATGTATGCCACCATAATGCAACGAAGTGATTGAAAGGATGCTAAAAGCATCATCACTAATACTACTTACAAAGCCTTGTCATCACTGACCACTCAAAAAAGAAAAAGAGAACATGTATAATCCGTGAATATGTGATATAGACATTTCAAGAGGAAGAAGGCAAGAGCCAAGATAGAGGCAGGAGTCCCGAGGAAAGCTGACTGAATGTACAGATTTGATTTCAGCAGAGGGACTCAAATAGGTGAAACATACTTAAACTCCCACCAGGAACTCTATTTTTCTTAGCTAGGATCTTACTTTAAACCCCAGCTTCCTCAGTTTTCAGGTCTAAAAAATGGGTAGAGTTCTTCTAGTGATCCAGGTCAAAATTTGACATAATACTTCTTTTTGTTTGTTTTGTTTGTTTGTTTGTTTGTTTTGGGGGGCATCACTGCCCTCTGGTGGTGGGAGTAGGAGGCTCAGTCTTTGCTTCTGTGGAGCCACTGCTGGAATTGAACCTTCATCCAAGTGGACCGCAGTCCCGTGCACAACCACTACACCACCCAGGCTCAGCCTGACATAATATTTCTAAACTGTGACATAATACTTGCAAACTGCAAGTGACAGGGGCCATGACCTAGGTGAGGCAGGCCAGGTGGGACTGTGTTAGACTAAGGGGCGCCCCTATACTTACAGGGGGATGATGATTGTTGCCATGCAGAACTGGGATCCAGTGGCTGCAAGTCTGATTTCTAGGCAAATCAAGAAATCTAGTCTTTGGGTTTGATGGTAAAGAAATAGATTCTGGGAACACTGGCCTGGATCCAGCATGGACCAGCTCTGTAACCTCAGGGAGATAGTTAACCTCTCTGTGCCTCTTACTAATATTCCAAAAACCCAACTCATGGCCATCAAGTCGATTCCAATTCACAGTGGCCCTTTCAGACAAGGTGGAGCTCCCTGTTTCCAAGACGTACTCTTTACAAGAGTACAAAGTCTTCCTCCCATGTTGGAACTAGTAGTTTCAAACTACTGACCTTATGTTTAGCAGCCCAAGGGGAAGCCACTAGGCCCCTGGGCCCCTCTATCTCACGAAAAGGAATGTTAAAAGGATTGACTGCCATATTGTTTATAAGCAAGACTGTATAGCATATCATTCTGTTGTACCTGGTGCCATTATAAGTCAAATGGACTCAGTGGCATCTAACAAGAATGTAAAAGTATAACTGTTAAACATTATGATGTGAGAATGACCTTTTTTGAAATATAGGCAACAGTTCAAAGGCTCTAAATCCCTGAAGGATGAGTGTCAGTTTTCAATCTTCACACTATTTAGGTGTACGATGTCTTTACAGTAGGAGGGGGTCTTCTCCATCTTCCTGGAGCACTGGAAGATGAGGAAAGGGTTGTCATGCTCCCCAACATGGGGTCCCAGTTCCTGTTCCAGACAAATTTAGTACCTTACTTCCTCCTCACCCTCCACCATTCTTTCTACCAATGTTTATCTAAGCTTAGAACCAAAGATCCTAAAATGCTCCAGTATGAAGAGGCTTCAAAAAATTCATGGAAAAATTTCATTTTCTTTCAACCTTTCTTTCCACAAACTTTTGAAGCCCTCTTGTGTGTGATGTGCCACAAGAAATACACAAAAAAACAAAACACATACAATGAAACTCTAATATATAAGTGATGCATTAAAATCTAAGCGATAGTTTTAGAAAAGCTGTGCATACTGGAATGTATCTGTAAAACGTGGCAACAGCTAGACTCTATAACAGGGATGCTCGCCTTTTTCAATATGCAAGTTACTTATAAAAGATCAAGTCAAAATGACCTACCAACTACAAAAGTGCAAACCAGATTTATTTATTTATTTATTACATTTACTCATAAATGCTTTGAGAATTCTCTACATGCACAATGCATGTTTATGCACCTTGCATAACCACATGAGTCCATATTGCACAACACAATTAACTACGATCATTTTTCGCATTACCTGAGTTGGCTCTGAAGACTTGCACTGAATAGAATGAGCCAGGGATGCATAAGCACACTTCCAAATGATCATCAGTCATGGTGGACTTAATGATCTTTATGTGGAAAAAGGCTGACTCACATCAGTAAGTAGAGTCGAATAATATAGTCAAGGAGGTAGCACATTTTTTTCACGTTTGGGTAAAACTTCTCTGTAAGTTCCAGAACTACTTATACACTCTGGACTTCAGCTGAATGTCAGCTTGTAGTGTCAAAATTTCCCATTTTGTATGAAAGAGATATGTTTTTGTCTTCTTACTTGGTCCAGCTCCCCCACTCATTTTAATACCCTTTCTTACATTTAAGAGGAAAAAAGAAACAAGGTCTAAAAATTGGCAATAACTTAGCTTGTCAGTTTTGTTGCACTTAGCACAATTGTTTGCGCATGCGTTTGACACCTAAGATTGCATCTGATTGGCTGTGCTGTATATCAATTAAGTGACGGGATTGGTGATAGGCTTACATCTATTTTTTTTAATGTCACGCGATCTACCCACACTATATTTGAGATCACCGAGCAGATTGCGATGGAAGTTTTGAGCACTACGCTCTATTGTGTTTAGTTGCCATCAAGTTGACACAGGCTCACGGTGACTACACGTATGGGCAGAATTATTGCCCTGTCCTGTGTCTTCACCATACTTGTTGGTATATCGCAGCCCAGTGTTGTGACCTTGTCAATCCATCTCAGAAAGGGTTTCCTTTGTTTCACTGACTCTTTACTAAGTATGATTTCTTTTCTAGCAACTGGTCTTTCCTAACGACATGCCCAATTGAGCCAGTCTTGCCATCAATACTTCTCAGGAGCTTTCTGACTGTATTTTCTCTATGGACAGATTGGTCATTCTGCTGTGCATAGGTATTTTAAACTCCTCCTTTGTGCCAGGAACTCTGGAGGCGAAGTGGGTAAGTGTTGGGCTGCTACTTCAAGATCTGCAATCTAAATGTCTCAGCTCCTCCAAGGGACCAAGGCTGGCCTTTCCTGAAGAGTCACAGGCTCAGAAACCTGTCTTCTAGCTCTACTCCATCTGAGAGGGTCACTGTGAACCAGAATCTACTCAATGGAACTTGGGTTGGTGTTGGTTATGGTACGATGTGCCAGAAACTAGGCTACCTGCCTGTTATAGATTAGCTTTACTTCCTCCAACTGTCCCATTTTGCTGATGAAGAGAGAGGCTTAGTATGGCGGTCATGTGCTTGATGTCAATTTCATGATTGGAAGTCCAGGGCTGGAGTCTAGCCTGTTAATCTGAGATAGCCATTGAGTAGCCAATGAGGCCTCTGTGTGGGCATGGCTTTCTCCTGAGACTTCTGGGAAATCTGGTGATATTTCTCTCATAGAGATGCGAGACCATCTCCCCAGTTGTTGGGAGTCAGTCTCCGAGGCAATGAACTATGGACAAGATGGCAGCGTCCGAGGAGCTGGAGAAGCCGGAGAAGCCACATAGCCTTACCCTGATGGAACCAGCCTCTGAAGCTGGAGAAGCCACGTGGAGACCCCTGCCAGCACTGTGTTGCTTCTACCACCATTGGATGCTGTTGATGAACCCTGAGCCCTGGAAGCGAGGAGCCATAGGGAGAACCTTGCCAGTGCTGGGATTCTGCACCCACTGGCCTGTGACTTTGTGAGTCAGAAGGAGACTTTAGAGACTGGCATCAGGCATATGGGTTAACATCGGATTTATGATTTTGAACTGGACTGGGTTAGGATGCTTTCTCAGTGTTCCATTCCTCTTGTATATAAACTGTACCCTTATATCCATGTATGTGTCTCTGAATTTGTTTCTCTAGTCTACCCAGACTAACACACTCAGAAAACTGAAACAGCGTGCGAAATCATCCAGCTGACAAGAGGTCCGTGGGTATGAGACTAGAAGGCGCAGTCCTAAGGCCACTCCCTCCTACTTCTCCCTGCTCTACTGAAATATCAGCTAGCCTTGCCCATTTCATAGCCACGTAATGAATTTCACTGGCAAGCCCCAGCCAGCCTATGTTTGGTTTTGTCTAAACTTCACAAGCAAAGCGAGTGGGACCACGCTCATTATTGACACAGCAAAATTAATTTTCTGCCACCTCCTCCCTCGCTCCCTCTGTGCCTGGCCCCCCTCCCCCTCACCTCTTTGTGAGCACTGACTCGAGGCAGCTGAATGGTGCTCCCGAAATGCCAACTTGCATTTTTCATCATTAATTTCTTTCTAAATGTCATCAATAATTGTTCCTGCTTGACCAAAGAGCGCAATCTAGTCTTCCACACCAGATTCTTATCTCTCAGGTGGTGGGGCCTGGTACACCAGCCTCCTAGCCCCCAGCATGTTGGCCACAGAGCCAGCCCCACTTCTAGCAAGCAGGGAAGACGCCTGCTGCATCTCAAAGGACAAATCAGGCTTTCTTTTTAACATGGATGAAGTGCGATTGTAGATTATCACCAGGATTAGGAGAGTGGTCAAAAGCGGACGTTCTAGAGTCAGGATGCCTGGGTTGTATGATCTAGTTGTGTGATTTAGACTTGTGCCTCAGCCTCCCCTCCATAAAGTGGGCATAGTAATTGGACCATAGGACTGATATGGAGGTAATAATATACAATAAAAAATGTAAAGGACTCCATATAATGTTTGCCACTGGGGTTATGATTATATTCGACCCCATCCCCTAACCCCTTAGCACCAGGCTGCAGCCTGCAGGCTCTCTTACTAGTTGTGTGACACATCAAGCAAGTGGCTTGACCTCTTTGAAAGCATTTCTCCCTCCTGGGAAACTGTGCAGTAAGTTTACGCTCAATGATGTTACCAGGCTGGACCCTGTGCTCAATGTCTGACAAACACTATGCTGTATCCTGACAGGAACAGTCTCAGAGAAAGGCATGTTGGCCTGCTGTCCAAATGAGGGCCATGGTCTCAGAGAACAGAGGTCAGATGCCTAAGGTCGCCCTGACAGCAGGTAGCAGCTCTGAGGCCCACACTCTCCAGTGGCAGTGCTGTCTTCCTTGGGCACTTGGGTGCCTCTTTGCCCCAGAGAGTATTCCTCTGATGGGGTAGCACAGAGGCCAGCAAATCTGTGCCCACTATTACTGGCAATGCCATTGTTCCTGAGGAACTGAAGGCATTTGGTCCTGGCTGGGACTGTTCTGGTGAGGCCCTGGGCTCTAGGCATACACAAAGGCTGCCGCTCCTGTGGCTCCCCCTCCCCGCGCGCCACCCTCCCTCCCTCAGCCCATCTGTCATGATGGCAAGGTGCCGCTTGAAAGTTAGTTGGTCCCCTGCCCGAGGGCATGAATGGTAAACTCCAGTGGGCAGACGGACAGCCTCAGGCTGATTCCAAGAGCCCTCTCTGCCTGGAGCCAGGCTCTGTGTGTGTGTCTAGGGCCAGCGGTGGGGTGGGATGTTCAGGGAGTCCTCTGGTCCTCTGTCTCCCACTCCCCGCCCCTGGGCCTCCACACACTTCTTCTTTAAGGTGGGTGTTATCCCCAGCGCTCTGGGGTCTCAAGTACAGCAGAGCAGCCTCGTGGCAGCACTTCCCGGAGGCAAGCGTTCCTGTCCTCCTGGCTGCAGGCACCACAGGCCACTGCTGCTCAGCCAGGGCTGTGAAAGCAGCCGCAGACACATGCCAGGAGCGTTGCAGCCAGGACCGCCGAGCAGCTGTGTGACCAGGGTGCCTCAGGTTGCCGACCTAGAGCGTGGACATGTTACGCACAGGAACCATTCTCAATGGGTTCCTTCGGAGTTCTTAGGCCCATGAGACCTGTGTTGCTCTCCTTTCTCCTCTTCCCCCACCCCTCGTGTTGTGCAGGACACTCAGTAAATGCTGTCCTGCTCTTCCCACTTGGCAGCAAAAACTCAGGCCTGGTTTCCTGGGGGCAAGAAACAGAGGCAGGGCTCACCCCCGCCCCAAATCTCCTCAAAATGCAGACTCCCCAAACTGCCACATCAACTCTCCAGAAGTTCTGGTGTCGCCCCAAGTGGGGGGAGTAGTAACATCCACACCTCTACTGCTGGCCGCAAAGACCTTGACCCTTTCTGCAGGTCAGTCACCCAAGGCTCAGAGAGACCCAAGGACTGTGCCCGGAGGTCCCTAACAAGATGTCATGCCACCTCTCCACCTCCCCAGAGGCCGTAGTGACACACTTGTTGTCGCCAGCCAGCAGTGTGTCTGCGGCCCACTGGTGTAACGGAGAAGAACAATGAGCTGGTGACGCAGGAACAAAGCTTGAGGCTCACCGATCATGGTGAAGCAAACAGGGTAAGCTCAAAGGGCATGCTCCTGAGACAGGCAGGGACGGGAAGGTGCTGACACTACCCTCAGCTTGCCAAGGTCCAGAGAGGTCCCCACCCCGCCCTCCCGTAGGGAGGACTGGAAGCCAGGCTACAGGTCATGCCCTGTGACCCACCACCACCTCGTGAGTGTGCTCCATCGAGCACTTTGGTTTTCTGCCGTAAGGGGAAGGCTGCCGCGCAAAACCCTCCCTCTGGGTGGCATTCCACAGTGGTCTGCGGGGCTCTGAAAGTGCTGAGAGGGCTGTTCAGGCATCAACTCTTCCTTTTCCTGCCAATGTGTGGTCAGCCTTCGCTCATTTGACAGAGGAGGGCATGGAAGCCAGAGGTTCAAATGTGGCACCAGGGAATAGGGCAGTCTGGGAGGGGCGGTTGTCAGCCAAAGTCCTCGTCCAGCCTTGGGCTCCTGGCCTTTTGGGTGGCTACCTTCAATACAGCCAAAGGTTATCATGCCCCGGAGTCCCTGTGGGGTGCCGCCGGGTACCTCTGCCCCACCTCCAGGCCCAGGGTGCAGCCTCGGCTCTCCCAGCCACAGCGAGACTGGGGAGAAAGGACTGCCTTCATATCCAGAAAGAGAAAGACACTGCTTCTCAGAGAAAGCTCAGCCAAAGAGTCAAATGCTAAGTATGTGCCTAAAGCACTTCTAGTTTTTAATTATTATTAGTTATAATTATCTGGCTGGGCTGACAGCGGCAGCACAAAGAGGCATGGAAATTGGCTCCTCAGTTACCTGCTCTTGTTAGGGCCGGGAATGTCAAAACGGGGATCCCAGAACCCACACACTGAGACCCTCCTCCCCCCCTCTCTCTTCCTTGTCGACTTGGCAGTGTGAAAATGAATGGAGGGACACAAGTGAGGGGGGGGAAACAACCTCATATTTGAGTGAGCAGTCAGGTGTAGACATAATAACTTAGAATCTATATTGGCAAATGGGATTTGGGGTAGATCACAGGGCTAGAGAAGGAAGCGGAAAGGAGGGGGAATCAAGAAGGGCTTCTTAGGAAAAGGGTCATCTCAGCCAAGCCTGCAGGACAAGAAGAAAGGTGCTAGAACAGAAGATCAGCAGGCGCTAGCACCTCCGAGAAGCATCCGCCTCACTGAGCAGGCAAGACCAGAACAGTCCAGGAGTCAAGAAGAAGGCAGCTGTGCCCTCTGGCTTGCCTCCTCCAACCCCACTGCCCATCTTCTGTTCCTTGAACACTGCTTCAGACTCTGCACTGGCTGTTCCTTTTCCTGGAAGATCCCTCAACAATTTCCCTAGCTGACGCCTTCATAAGCGCTGGGCCTTGGCTAAAAGGCGACTTCCTTCAAGAAACTGTCCCTGGCCCCCCCCAAATGAATTTCTACCTTTACCATTCTAGGAGGGCAGTGGTGGACTTCCCACCTTCCATGCGGGAAATCAGGTTCCTTGATGCTTCATCAGTGTACCTCAGCCACCTGACAGTGGAGACCTGCATGTTGTTATGATGAACGGCTTTCATTGGAGTGTCTAGATTAAGACTGGAAAGAAAAGCCCCATGACTTCCTTTTGAAATTCAACCAGGGAAAACCTATGGGGATCATTGGGGTCTAATCTGCAAACTGTCTTGGAAAGGAGAAAGGAGAAGGGGCAGCGCTGTGCTCCACAGTGCATGACGTCACCACGAGTGGGTGGCTCACTGGACAACATCACTCGCCCCTCTCCTTCTCTAACCTCCTCCTACCTCCAACACACCACCACCCTGTCACGCCAGAGTATTTTCCTATTTTCAGACCATCATTGTCTAAAGTTCCCTAACTGGGATACTTAGTGAAGGTAAGCTCTGTGAGAACAGGGGTCTGAGTCCCGTGGACTTCTTTTTTTTTTTTTCTTTTATTTACCCTAACCCTAACGCTCCTGTGGACTTATTTTCATCTGTCTTCAGGCCCTACCGTCATGTCTCGCACACAGTAGCTCAGCAGAGGTGGATTAAGTGAATAATGGATCTCAGAGACGGTTGAACCCAGTGCCCTCTGGGCTGGATAGGGAGGATCCCAAATGGAACTCAGGCTGCATCCTGGGCCCACAGAACCCACCCCTGGCTGGGTCCCAGGATCTAGCCTCGCAGGGCCCGGCTCACTCCACGCTACTTGTTAGAATACCTAGTTCTGTTTTTAATCAATTGTGATCATTTAGCTGGAAGCGGCATGATTAGGCACACACAAGCAAACAGCATGAGCTAATCCTTTAAATGTGCCCGCTCAACGCTGGGCTGACTGCGTTGCCACCACAGGCCCGGCTCAGAGCAATGCTTCCTGCAGCCCCTGATCTGTCAATGAGGGAGTGCAGATTCCAGGAAAGGAACGGATCCGCCAGTCGTCCCAGCTGAGCAGCGCCTCCTGGAAACAGTCATTCCCTCAAGGAGCACCCTGTGCTGGGCCGGACACCCATACTATCTGCAGGGCACCATCCGCTCTGCCACAGAGGAGATCTCAAGCCTCCACTCCCTGTTACAGCATGAAGTCAAGCCCCAGTTGCCATACAAAGTGTCAAGGAGGGTCTTGTTCACTCACTGTCTCCACGATGGAACGGACTCTTCCCCCGCCCTAGCTTCCGACAGCAGGAGGGTGTGTGGCAAACCCTCCAGCCACCAGCTCTCAGCCCAGCCGCACACCTGGCCCAGGGCCTTTCCACCTGCACTCACCCCAGAGCAGATTTTTTTTATATCCCCTGTTACTGTGACTTATGCTACCTTCTTGGCCCAACTACTAAAATAGTTTCTGGGTCCCCTGACAATGAAGGCTTTTTATAGTGCTGTACTGCAGGCCTCATTTAAATCTATTAGCTCATATAAATGGCAATTTATTTAAACTTCGGAGGGTTTCTGTTTGCCTTGGTGGGGAAGAAAATCGGGCTTAACCTCTGGCTCTGCTACATGCTCATGACCCTGGGCAAATCATTTCAAGTCTCCTAAAGCCCTGACTTCCATATTTGTAGAGGGAGACAAGAATCCCTGTTTCCCTGGGCTGTGGTAAAGCTGTCTGTGCAAATGCTTCAAGCAGGGCCTAGCCCATGGCACCCAGGTATTTCATGTCCAATTTCTACCTCCCCTGGGTCTCCTTGTGCCAGGGAGGGAGGAGTGAACCCTCAGGGTAAGGGGATCTCTACCCCACATCCAGGGACAGATGGTTAAAGTGATGTTGAACAGCGGGCTGTAGTGAGGCTCCTGGGAAGGAGGAAGGGAGGTGCTATCCATGCCATCCATGCCCAGCATCTGCAGATACAATGACCAACAGAGACAGTTGGGCCAGTCAGGCAGAGCCTGCCCCTGCCCTGGTGGGCTCACCCCTGGCAGGGGGCCAACAGAACCCCAGGCCTTCATCTGTTGAGGCCTCAGGCTGGAAATGCGTGGCCCAAAGTCCTGACATTTGCAGGTCCTCCCACACTGCCCGCCCACCGCCCTCCAGAGCAGGTGCTCAGCTGAGGAAAACAGTCCAAAAAGAGGGCTCCAGGCAATGGCGCTCCGTGGCAGTGGAGGAGGGAGACTGGAAGCCAGGGCCACCCGGTCTCCCTCCTCCAGTGAGGGACTCCTAGCACATGGCCCCGAGGCTTGGCTGAGCGCCACGAAGGAAGGACTTGGAGGCTGCTTTGCTCCAACCCAGGGAACTCCCACAAAATCATCTCTTAGAATCACTCTCTGTGTCCTCTAATTTTCTAAGAAACGAGCGTTGGTCATAGTGGCTGATGGCGCTTCTGGTGCCCTGGCTATGTGCCAGGCAGATAGGCAGGTAGGAACTGTCCATGCTGCACTTTACATCCAGAGACACCAAGGCTCCTAGCCGGTAAGTAGTGGAGCTGCAATTCAGTGACAGAACCACTCATACAAAGACTGTGCCTTATTGTGCAAGTGCAGTGGCGCACATCTACCAACAGGGGGTCCCCAATGAGGCAGCATTTGCCTCCCATTTCCAGAATGTTTTTGAAGTTGCTGACAGAATTTCCGCAGGCCAGGCTCCTCTCCCCAGAGAACACCCTCTATTTGCTGGCTTGGACTGTGTGACCCCACTTCTTGTCCAGTTCATTGGAGCAAGAGTGGACAGCTGACACTTACGTAAGCAATCATAGAGTCCTTATTCCAGGGATCAAGCTTCTTAGTTACCTAAGGGGCAGCTGCAATCTGCAATTAAAGGGGCCTTCAAAACGCATGTGGAAATAATTCATTATATTGTAATTCAGATTTGTCCAGGAACTTTTTGAAACATTCTTGTAACACTTCTGAGCTATCAGATGTTCCTTCTGATTGCCAATCCCCATGTTAAATCCCCTCTGTTGAAATACCCACAGTGAGCATGGCAGAGTATGCCACCTTCCACTTTGTATGGAAGAGCCCAGCAACTCTGGCTGAGGACAGAGAACAATACAAAATACAAAGAAGCATAAAGAGGGGACCAGGCAGTCTCGAGAGAAAACAGGAGTGCCATTGCCTAGGTTTAATTACACTTGATTCCTAGGAACAGGGTATTGGAAGATCCAATACAACTTTCTGCTCTTGTCATTCCAGAGAGCCTACTTCTTGCTGACTTAACTCCAGAGAGTGATGCCTGAGCCTTGATTACCACAGACCAAAATCCACGTTCCTTATGTCTGCCTCGTACAAGTCCAGGGTCACTCGAGGTATTTAGAAAAACTCCTCTATCTGAAAGAACATAATGTGCTTGAAGACCATGGTCTTCCATCTCTGCTGCAAGCCATGGGCATTTTCTCCGGGGATGTGGTAGCTCAGCATCCCAGGGTTGCTTGCAACCTTTCGTTTTAACTATGAGTAAGCAGAGGCTGAGGGAAATTCCAAAACTTCTTGCAGATCACCCAAGAAACTGGAGATGGATTAAAACCAGGACCCAGGCTTTCTTCCTCTCAAGCTGGTATATGAGCTACAGGAGACACCATCTGGCTACAAAGCTGACTTCAGGTTTCACAGCCACTGTTCCACGGGGGGGAGGGTCATTAGGTGAAGCTTCAGAGATGTTTTAGGTCTCCTGGTAGAGACTAATAATTTTTTTTTTTTGGTTTTAGGGCATCACTGCCCTGGTGGTGGGAGTAGGAGGCCCATCCTTTGCCCCTGTGGAGCTGGAATTGAGCCTCCATCCCAGTGGGCCGCAGTCCCATGCACAACCACTACGCCACCGGGGCTCAGCCTTTTTTTAAAGTGATTTTTTTTTGGTTTTGCTTTTATTTTTGAGACTAATAATTTAGTTGCCTTCATTTACCCATCCATTCATCCATCCATCCATTCATTCACCAATCCTGTTACTGGACAGATTCCTGGTTCACTCAGGCAGTGCACTGAGCAAAGCACAGACCGCATCCCTGTTGTTACAAAGCTTAAGTCAAATTGGGGAGTCAGATCACAAATAAGTCAAAACACAAACTTACTTATAATAACAGGGCCAGAGAGGCTTCCGGGATGCTCCAAGAGCAGCAATCAGCTCTTTGTCCTGGCTAAAGCCCCTGTTTTCATACTATGGTATGTGTGTGTATGTGATGGGGTAGTATAGATAAACCTCTTTTAATCTCCTCAATTACTTGCCCCCGACCTCTAGTTCCTGGCAACTACTTGTCTATTTATTCTGCTTATTATTGACTTCCTTCAGTATGTCAAGTAAATTGATCCATAGAGTAAGGAAGCTTTTGATTCTGACTTGTTGCATATGACAGCTGGGATTCAGACATGTTGGGTTTATCAGTAGTCCTTTCTACTGTAGGACACTGTGTGGATGTAGGTCTGGTCCATTTCCAAGAAAAGAGAATTCTCTGGTTTGGGTCCTTACAAATGAAGCTACTAGTGTCATTCATGTAGAGGCTATTGTGTAAGTCGTTGTGGGGTTGCTGGGTCTTATTTTATGTGTATGGTTCACTTTGTCAGAAACTCACACGCCATTTAGCCGTATGGCCACACTACCTGAATTTCCATCAGTGGCCTGGGTCAGGTCCAGTTTCTCTACCTCTTCATAATTCTTGGACGTTTCAGTTTTGACTTGGTTTGATTCACTTGACTAGGCCTGTCATATCTTCGCTTGGTGGCTTTCTTCTTCATTTAAGGACTCATGTTGTCTTTGGTGAGATGTCTGCTTAAGCTTTTGCTCACTCTTTAGTGTTGTTTCTTTTATCCACTTTATTATTGAATTTGAAGACTTCTTTATATATTCTGTATGTGAGTCTTTTATCAGACATGGAATTTGCAAACATCTTTCAGCATATGACTTTGCTTTCTCCTAACAGTGCCTTTTAAAGATCCAACTTCGTACATTCCCAGTCAGTGTGTAGATTAAGTAGTGCACCTCCCCCACTTTGTTTCTCCTGGTGATGGGAATAAAATCCTAAGTCCTAAGCTGTCGTAGCAATCCTTCCATGACCTGGGCTCCAGATCCCTTCTCTGCACTTAAGATGCGTCAACTATTTCCAGCCACAAGCCCAACTCATGCCATTCTCAGTTATTTTTTAATTCTCGGTTCCTTCACACACTCTCTATAAGTGACCCCTTTCACCACACAGGCCTCCACTCAAATATCACCTCTAAGAAGAGGCCCTCCCTGACCACAGACACCAAGAAGTGCACACCTTACCTCTGCCACACTACTAGAGAGTGCCCATCAGAACTCAGGAGCAGAGCTTCTCTGCCTGGTTCATCATTGTCTTCTTAGTCCTTATGAAAGTGCCTGGCATAGAGAAGGCCCTTCATACACATGCTGTGAACAAATGAACAGCAAAGCCCAGTCCCTTCTTATGTGACTAGTCACGACATGATGAGTGGTCCTGTCCCACCTCCTGTAAAGATATCTCCACTCAAACCTTCTCTAGAACCTCAGCTCAGAGTCACTTGTGCCCTGAGTCTCTCCACATGATCTCAAATGACCCCAGATTGTGAGAGCCAGTCAAGGCTTCCATACGGGCAAAAACTAGCCAGGTCCTGTGCCTCTGTGTATCCTGCCCAAATCCTCACAATGTCATCCCGGGTGACCATCTTAAGCAGAGTTTCTTAGTATAATGACTATGCAAACTGGAATGCCTGGAAAAAAGCATCCTTTCTCTCAAAAAAAAAAAAAATTAGAAAATTGCTATTCCTGCAACTTAACGAAAGCCATTATTTGCATAGATTTGGCATTGCTACAACACTTCCACATTTAAATGGTCTGTAATTAACATCATTAATTGCAGAAAATAGTGGCTCATTAAGGCTATAATTTACTGAGGTTCTCAGGATTTGAGAATATAACTTAAAGGTGAATGGGGTCACCCAGGAAACAACTGCTTCCCATAACCATTCTGGGCTTTGCTTCCTTCCATCTGTGTGAAGCCCTGGAGGGTGGAGTTGAAGTAAGTGCCCCAGCTCAGACCCCAGCATATCTGTGTGAAAGAGGTAGACTGCTGGACACTGCGGGCCAGGAAGTTCACAAGGCAAGCTTAGGGCACTTCCTGGGAGACATCTTCACACCGGTCTCCTCCCTCTCCTGGTGTGCAGAACAATGTAGAGGCACAGTTAGAAGCTGTGAAAATCAAATCATAGCTTATATATATGGATAGGAACTCCTTGGTGGCACAAACGCTTTGGTGCTAGATGACTAACCGAAGGGTTGGTGGCTTGAGTCTTTCCAGGAAAGAAAGCCCTGGGGCTCTAACTCTGAACACTCAGTCCTTAAAAACTCTTGAGTGCCGTTCTCCACTGACACCCATGGGTCATCTAAACCTGGAGGTGACTTCATGGCACCTTTAGAAAACATTTTTATAATGTGTTTAAAGGGAGTCTGCAGGGCTGGGCTATAAAAAGCCTCATTTGTCAGGGGACCCAAGACCTATTTTGGTAGCTGGGCCAAGCAGGTAAGGTGGGTAGGGTAAGGCAGGGCAGAGACCGTACTTGGCGAAGGGAAATGGGCATAGGCAGGCTATAAATGAGGAGACTGCTTGAGTGACACACAGATCAGGCATCTGGGACTCTTTCTCTTCCATCCATGAGAGGATAGTTGGCTGCCCCTGTGCATGTCTTCAAGAGAGAAGCAGAGCGGGTGCTCTTCAAGGTCAGAGGTCAGAGTCAGTCAACCCTCTGTATCTCCTCTAGGAAATGACTATTCTCAGCCCAGGCTGAGGGCATCACTGTGAGGGGGGCCTGCCCTGTCACGGGTCACAGGGTATGTGCCCCAGCCATGCCTCAGACAGGTGCCCATGACAGAAATTCTGTTGCTTTGTGGAACCCAGTCCTTAACTGCGATGGGTGATAGGTATTCCCTTTTACTGCACTTAATGCACTGGAATTCTTTCATAGTATATTGCCACTGGCTTTGCCACTGGGCCTCTTATTGTCTTCAGTGTACGGTCCTTGAACCTGATACAGCTCTTTTCCTTGCAGCCTCCCTCTGCTTTTTCCTGCTTCTTTCTTTTTGACAAATCATTGTGGAGCTGACTGCACATGTACCCAACTCCTTGCCAACTTCATGGCATGGCCTCTCCCAGAAACACATGACATCAGGGCTTCTATCATGGGAACCTGTCTGAGGCATGGCTGGGAGAAAGAGTTAGAGACCATAACTGTAGAGAATCAAGTTGATCCCAATGCATGGCTACCCTATAAGATAGCATAGAACTGCCTCCAGGGGTATCCCAGGCTGTAACCTTGACAGAAACAAAGTATATGGACCAATGAATACCAAGGATACTTCAAGCAAAATTTATGCAGAAGTCCAGCTGCAGTTTGTTGCTAATTTGCAGTGCCCGCACTCACTGGGTGACCTAGAGTTGAGACGGCTACTGTTCCTTCTCTGGGACCTGTGAACATCAAGTTCTACTTGCTGTGGGGCCGTCCTGCATGAGCCTTGAGGTCTCTTGCCATGCCTAACAGACAATTCACAAAGGTCCCATTTCGCTTACTGGTAATCTTGAAACTCCTTTGCCGCCCTGGGGGAAGTAAACACACCCACAGAGAGATGCGTGAGCCGCTGGGACACTCACCTGCAGCTCGGTCTGAAAGAAGAACTTCTGTGGGCACTGCGAGCAGTCATAGATCTTGTCCTCCTGCCCGTGCACAGCGAAGATGTGCTGCTGCAACTTGTTGGCCTGGACGAAGACTGAGCACAGACACAGAGGTCAAGGGCCAGATGCTGAGGATGCCCAGCCCTTCCCAGCCAGTGTAGCTGGGCAGGAGCACAGTTAGCACACAACGAGCGATGGGGCACACTCTGAGCCCCCCTGGCTTCGAGGGGGGCTGTGGAGCCAGCAGGTATGCTGAGTTCTGCCACTACCAGGTAAGTTACTTAACCTCTCTGTGGTTCAGCTTCTCCACCTGAAAAATCATGATCATTAAAGCATGTACCTCATGAGGGATAACCTCTTTTCCTCCCCAAAAGTGGCTAGTGGGTTTGACCTGCCAACCTTGTAGTTTGTAGCCCAATGGTAATCCCATATGCCACCACCGTCCTGATACCAAGTGGTGGAGAAGATCAAATAGCTTAGTACTTTTAAAATGCTTGAAAAGATGACAAGGCATGTAATTAACCTGATGGCTACATCAGTCCAGTTTCCATGGAGTCGGTTCTGACACGTGACAACCGCCGGCATGTCACAGTAGAGCTGTGCTCCACGGGGTTGTCACTTGGGCTGCAATCTGCAAGGTCACCAGTTCTTAACTACCAGCTGCTCTGGGAGAAAGATGGGCCTTTCTATTCCTGTCAACAGTTACAGTCTAAGAAACTCACAGGGAGAGTTCTACCCCGTCTCATACGGTCAGTATGAGTTGGCAGTGAGTTTCAAGGTTCAATTCTCTGGCAAAAGATCACCAGACTTTTCTTCAAAGGGGCTTCTGGGAGGACTTGAGTCACCGGCTTTTCAGGGAGCAACTGAACCATCTGTACTAGCCACGAACGAATGAATGTCAGCTGCCAATATGAAGACAATCGTCATCAGGTACCAGGTGCTTTCTGCTTGTGAACTCCTTCAAGACAGCAGAGCCCTATAAGGTAGGCACTGGGGCCATCCCACTTTATAAAAGCGAAAACTGAGGCACCAGGGTGAAACGTCTCACTAAGTGCTATTGCCAACACGTGGCAGAAGCAAGATCTGAATGAGATAAGCTGGGCACGGGGTCTGGTACCCAGGGGTGCGCAACACATACCCACTACTATTCCTGTTGCGGAGGTGGCTGTCAGTGACCTAGATTGGCAGACCTGGCAGCTGGAGCTCCTTGGTGGCAGCCCCCAGCTACCTCCCATGGAGGGATGCTAACAGATGGGTGGGGCCTCTTGAGATAGAGAGGGAAGAGGTACAGGATGTTCCAGGCCCCCTAGGACCATATGGGAAGGGGGCTTCCACGGCCCTTCCTCTACTCCAACATGAAGCAGGTAGTCGCTCTGACTTTACCGTGGAAGGAACACCCAGCGTTCAGAGCCTGGGTGAGCACAGGAGGCGGCCCCAAAGCATCTGTGTGTCTGGGAGGTGAGCACTTTAGGGCTGCCCTCCTGCCAGGCACTCTCCCCAGGGTGGGTTTCCCGCCGCGGCAGACAACAGATGTCAGGGAGGCAGGGGAAGGCCAGGCTCCCCCACGCACACCGGCTGCCATCTGGGCAACCTGAGGGGCCTCAGAGCCCCTGAGATTTGTCTTGGGCCAGGACAGCCACTTGCTGGGCGGGCCGCCAGTCTAGGGTTGGGACCAGGCACTTAGCTGGCAGGGCTGGCCTTGCCCTCTCCAACCTGGATTGGGCAGGAACAGAGAAGGAACTGAGTTACGATAACCAGATTAGAATTGAAAAAGGGGCCACGTGGTATGCGCAGAGGCTGGAACACCTCTGGAGACAATTGTGGCCCCTGGTGAATCAATGTGAAAGAGATGAGAAAGGACTTCTAGCCATCCTGCTCAAGGTGAGACGAGTAGCCAGAGAGCAGGAGAATGGAGAGTTCGTTCTGTAAGGAGGGAGGGAGGCAATGGGCCTATTGATCTGGAGAAATCCCCACAGATCCTGGGCCTCAGCAGGCTCCCAAAGGGAGGGGAGGGGGTGTGCCAGAGTGAAGGGATCAATGGGCTGGGTTTCTGGGCTCTAGTCCTTGTCCCTCTCCCTTCTCATGGGTAGAGTGCCTTACCTGTGAAGCACACAGGGCACTTGAAGGTGCCGCCCATACCCTCGAAGCTGTGCTCAATGAGGTGGCAGAGAAGCTTGGCTGGGGAGTCGAATGTCTGGTTACACAGCTTACACTCGTGGTTGATGCCTTCCTCTGCAACAGAAACCAAAGGTGTCAGTCTACCAGCCCCCCCAATGGCACCCTAGTGTCAACCTCTCCTTGGTCCACGTCTGAGTGGCCCAGCCCCCGGGGGGGGTCTAGACCCCTGGGGGACTGACTCCCAATACCTGACTTGTGAAGGTATCAGTGGTTCTCAGATCTCCTACAAATCATGCGGACAAGGTCCAACAGTTAGGAATCCCAACCTCATCACAGACCTTTATTATTCACACAGTAACAATCCCGTAGCTCTGCACTCAGGGACATCTGGGGATCAGTGGTAGAATTCTCACATTCCATGCAGAAAATCCACGCTTGCACCTCAAGCGCAGTCCCTCCCCCACCCCCCATGAGGCTGGGATGCTGGATAGGCTCAGTGGAATGTCAGGACAAGATGGACTAGAAAGAAAGGCCTGGCCATCTATTCCTGAAAATCATCCCATGAAAACCCTATGGATGACAGGTCTCCTCCTTGACTGGTCACAGAGATGATACAGGACAGGCGGCTTGTAATTTTGTGGTGTGTGCGGTGCGTGAACTGGGGGTTGGCCCAGTGCAGCTAACAAGAGATACCTGGCACTTTGCTATGAGGTGGGGATTCCACTGGAAATGAAATTGATCATGCCCTTGTCTACATCCTAGTGGGGGGGACAGAAATTACAAAGATAAATGACCACTACACAAAACAAGGACCAGAGCAGCTGGGGTGTAAGCACTCTGAGAAGACGGGTGGCAACAAAGGTCTGCTCGTGCTGGGACTTCAAGAAGCACCTCCAAGTCCCTGTGTGCCTGGAACCTCAAGGGACAGTGGGGGCACCCGGTAGGGGTAGGAGGGAGGTGGCCACAGGAACACTTCAGGTTTTTATTGTGTGTGTGCTGGGCAGCCACCAGAAGACATCACAATAAAACAATCATATGCGTTCTTCCTTTTGAAACAGTCAGCAGCCCCATGGATTATGGACAACGAACAAAGTCTCCCATTCCTGCTTTCAGATCCAAACAATGCTCTGTCTTCCCAACTTGAGAGTTCTTGTGACCCCAAACCTTCACACAAAGGCACTGAGGGTCGTCATCAGGTCAGGGTGAGGCAGCTTGGGGGTAGGGAGGTGCCCTCAATGGAACCAAGCCAGCCTGGGCTCAAATCCCGACCCTCCCCAGCTAGGTTCCCTGAGTATCAGCTCATCTTCAGTACAAGGGCAGCCTGTGTCCTTGGCACAGGGATGTGGGCAGTGGCCGTGAGAAGGTGCCTATAACCCATGCGGTCCAGTGGTCAGTGCATGTGGGAGGGTCTATGCCAGGATTATAACTGCAAGGATCTCAAGCAGGCGACACAGCCTCTCTGGATCTCGCTTCCTCTTTTCTAAAGCACTCGGGAACAGACGTCCTCCCCTCGTTCAGGTGGGAATGCAATGGGTTAATAGCTCTGAAGACAAAAGAGGAGGGCCTGGCATACAGCAAGTACTCAATAGGTGTTTCCAGCCGGCCGTGGTGGTGCAAGCTGGAATATTATCTGGGGCAGTCAAGGACGTGGGCACTCCCTCAGCGTGCCCTAGGGGCTCAGCCTTGCAGAAGGCACCAGGTGCTCTGACTCACCCTCAAAGCCAGGAATTAGGCAACAGAGGGGCTCTGCCGGTGGCAAGACATGAACACAGATGGGCTGAGGCTCCTGGCGAGTCCCTGGGTCCCCAGGCCCTGGCAGGGGCTGGCAGGGACAGCAGGCACTCCCCTGGTCCAGCCGTCCCCATGCCCCAGGGTATCACACCAGTGAGGCACACACACAAATGTGTGCAAGTGGGCCTGCCCCACATAGACCACTGGCTGGAATCTACCCGGTGGTTTTCATGCCCCTGGAGCCCTGGCAACTAGGCCACATGCACCTGACAGAGACTGGAGCACAGCTTCCATTTATACTCATGAAAAAAGAATTCATTGACAAGTTTTGGGACATGGGGTGGGCCTGGTACACTTGCCTGCCGCACAGGCCCACGCACGTCCTCCGCTTCCCTTGGGGAGCCTCCGATCCTAATTAGAGATGGCCTACAGTGTGGAGTCTGCCCCAGAGACCCCTGACAGGCACACACGTGCACATGCACACACGCACACACACAAATACTGCTTTCCTGTGCTACCACAGAAGGGCTCAGTGAATGAGTGAGGTAGCCCCAGTACATCTGGTGTCACTGCTGTACTAGCATGTGCACACTCTTGGCCATGTGCAAGGGAACAACAGTATTCAAAGTGCTACAATGCGATGATCTATATGAATGCTACACTAATTTATGACAAGTATGTTAGGCGTCAGAGCCTAGTCTGATGCACAGTGACCTGTGTGGCAGGGTCGAGCTGCCCCACGGGTTTTCTTGGCAGTCATCTTTATGGGAGTAGACGGCCCGATTATTCTCCCATAGAGTCACTGAGTAGGGTTGGCAGCAAGGAGATGGTTTGAATCCTCACACTTCTTTCGTATCTGAACATTCGTACCAACCCTATTTGCTGAGAACACGGTACTGATCAGAAACAACCACAGGTTCAGGGAGGTCAGATCACCTGCTAAAATGCTCTGAGTAGAACAGGAAAACACCCCAAGTGTCTGAATGTATTAGCTGTACCCCGCCTCCAGGCAGCCAGCCCTGGTCTTCCCCGTACACCCCTTCACCCCTCCTTGGACAACACAGGCTCCTACTGGGCTCATTTAATTATAAACTGTGAGTGCTTCTGATCCCATTAACCAAGATGTGGGCACAGGTGAAGGCTTCTCCTCCTACAGCCCCCAGCGGGGGCCTGGATCCACAGAAGAGCTGCCCAGAGCCTGCCCTCATGCGAGCTGCCAGTGTGGATTGGTAGCTCTGCCGGCTAGGAGGCACCCCATCCCCCAACCACCCCCTTCTCCCCTATCAATACACTAACAATGCAAGGACAAAGAAGGCTCCTGAAACTTAGAAGCCAGAGAAATCATGTCTGACAGTTACTTCCCATTTTCTGAGTGCCAAGGCAATTCATCAGTCGCTCACCATTGATTCATAGCTACAGCTACGCCCGATACCCACGTTCATAAATCTGTGCACAGCCGGGTAGCTGTGGAGTCAGGCTGCACGGGGGCCCAAACCAGAGTCCAGGTTAAGGTTCTGCACTAATTAGACCCCAAGCCCCACACACCGCGCTACACACACATTGCCAGCCCTTTCCTCTTTGTCTCAAGAAGAGGACAGTAAGAGAAACTACAGGTAAAAGTGGTGGCAAATGGGGGAAGCCTTGAGGGGCTCCCACTTCCCCTTGAGGCCAGACCTTTTGATTTGCAAATCTTCTTTCTGAATGATGAGGCTTCTTCAGCTGGAGGGGGCTCTGAGGGACTCCCCTGGGTTTCCATTATGTGCACCTCTGCCTATAAAACTACAGGGGAGGGAGGGATGGGTTGTCCTAGTTAGTGTGACAAACACTCGTCCACCGCTCAGAACGTGCCTATGGTTATATATGGGGTCCAGCCACCCTCACTCCTCCTGCCAGGACCAACAGCCGCTCAGCCCATCCTGAAGACATGAGGTCATGCAGAGGGAATAACTTTGCTGAATTCTCGAGGATCCGAGGGTGCGCACCCCCAACCAGACACCTCTCGTGCAGCATGGGAGGGAGCTGGCAGATTGTGGGAGCTAAGATACACAATCACATGCCCTCCTTTCTACTCTATTTTATTGATATTTATACACACGCATGCGGCACATGACAGGCATCCGTAATAGAGACCCCCATAACTCAAGTGAATTATGCAGCCTCACCCATTTGTACAGTGAAATGCAGATTTCAACAGCTTACTGTGCCCGTGCTTTCCTCCCGGCCCCTGTAAGTTGGGGCTAGTGCAAGGAAATGTATTGATTTATGATGATTTTAAAAAAAAAGAAAGAAAGAAAGAAACCCCAAACTGCCAAACACACAACGCAGCAAGCACAAAAATCCCAGAGTCCCTCTCCTCTCTCTTTCATCCTGTGTGCAGGAATAATAAGTGTTAATTTTACACTTCATTTCTCAAAAAAATAATAGGATATGCTTTTGCTTAAAACCAAGTCAGTCTGCTGGAACCTTTCAGGCTGAAACTGTGTCAGCCCAAAAGAGGAGCGGAGGGCTTTGTGGAAGAGCATCGTGCCGAGATGATAGCTCCCTGTAATGTCCCCAGTACCGACTTTTGTCTCCGAAAGCATTTGATCCCTGGCAGACACATACTTATTTCCATACGGGTCTTGGGGGAAGCCAGAAGGAGAGAGAGCTGATTATCAGAATCCTGAAGGTGAAGCTCAGGTGCGTCTCACTGATGTCAAAGGCAGGCCCGTGCGCACATTCTGAGGCCATAATTTGCTGCCCGGGAGGGAGGAGCAGCAGGCTGCAGGGGGAGTGGGCAGGGCATTGTTCTTGGGTTCTGCTGCGCTGAGTGCAATCCCTCCTCCATGCTGGTGGGTCCTGGCTGGCCCCTCTCGAGCAGGGCCCCCACGGAGGGCAGCTCGCCTCAGAGTGGTGTCACAATGCAGCGAAGACTGATCTGGGAGAGAGAGCCGGCAACAGTGTTGGTGGGGTGCCTAATTGGCCGGCTTGAGGCAGGAAGCAGCAATTCAGAGCACACAACCTAGAACCAGCGATCCTTGGGGCTTGAGACCCAGTTCCATCCATCACTCAGTGTGTGTCCTTCTCTGAGTTATGTAGCTTCTCTGAGTCGTGGATTCTATGAGAAAGAGGGGAAGGAAGCAGCTGGGTGGGCTTCTCGACGCTCCTTCCACCCCGCCCCAGACATCTGCCTTGCTGCTATCACTGTTCCTTCCCTCTTCTTCTAAGTCTGCTACATGATCTTGCTCATAGGCCTCTGTGCCTTTCTTACCGACAACAACACTCCCCCATGCTGTCTAGCACCCCACTGGGTTCGTTTCTGTCAAATTGATCCATAATCCTGGAGACTCCACGGGGAAGGTCATCGCCAGGCCTGTCTTGCGAGAAACTTCTCGGTGGATTTGAACCACCAACCTTTGGACTGGCAGCTGAACACTTAACCATTTCTCTCACCAAACAAGGAGTGGATGAGCAGAACTGACATCGGAGCTAGTGCTCTGGTCGTGAATGCTGCCAGACTTAAGTTCTACGACTGCATCATCCACACCAGCGCCAGCCATTAGGGCAGTGGAGATCTGGGTTCAGGCATGGCCAACAGGGCCCAGCCTGCACGGGGAGAAAGAGACAGAGGGCTCGGCATCTGTCCAAGCAAATGAGGAAGTGAGGGGGCGCTGGGTAAAAGGGGTCACCCAGGCGAGCCCTCGGACAGCATCCCATTAAATAGCAGGGTACAGGTGAGGAAAAGAAATCAAGGCAGGCTGATGGGAACACAGGCTGATGGGAATGCTGGTCTTTGGGCTCTGCACGGAACAAAGGCCCTTTGAGCACAAGGGAAGAAGGTGGGTGTTAGGCCAGCCTGTTTCTCTCTTGATCTGTAGTCAAGTATCATATAGAAATTAATCAAGCCTGGACTGAGAGTCCATGAGGGTCAAAATAAAATGGAATGAGTAGATTGTCTGTCAACAGAAGCAAGACCAGAATGGGGAGCACTTAACTAGGGACAGGGACTCATCCTGGGACCCCAGGGCTTTGGGATTCCAGGCTTGGCAGCTTTCTAGGTGCGACATCCAGCTTGTGAGAGTGTGGTCCTTGTTCTAGCAGCTGAAGCGACACTGGAGACCGGGCAGAGAGGTGGAGTTCCAGACCTCCGCTCCAGACTTGCACAGTTGGAATCGACATGCTTTCAATCACCAGCGATTTCCATGCACCTTAGAGTGTGAGGGCCTTGGGCATGCATAAAAGGAGCATAGGCCACCAATCTTGTTTGACTCTGGTTATCAAGAGCTGTGCTTCTGTATCCACCGCACTGTTTTTACTGAGACTGAACCTTCAGGATCTCAAAAAAAAAAAAAGGTAGAGCGTCTTCTTAAATCCTTTTTTTTCTTTTTTGTTCACGCTTTAAAGAAGAAAGAGAAATTGTGACAGTGTGAAATATACTATTATTACGACTGGGATGAAGATGATGTGGAGACTCCGAGGATGGCCGAAGGCCTCCCAAGCCACCCGCAGGACCACAGCACAGACCCCCAGTGCTAAGGTGCTGAGACCCCTGCTCACTCCAGAGATCCCAGCTTAAAGGCATGCACCACCACCTCTGCCCCCATTCTAGGTTCATATTTTCCTAATTAATCCTGGAGGATGGGCTGTGCCCTTCCTCCTCCCCCCGGGGCCACCTTTCCAGGCCTTTCTGGCCTGCAGGGACCTCGCACATGGTCCCCCGTGTTTCAGAAAGGCTTATAAATGAGCTCTGGCAGCCTGAACTGGGGCCCCACAGGGGCTGCGGTGCCTCTTCAAAACAGAGCCCTGACAATTAGGCAGTCTGAGTTTTGAAAGGCTTGGGATTGATGGCGTGGACAGTAAAAATATCACCTGGGGAGCTGGGTGTAGTCCTCCGAGGGTTGCCTGAGGTCAGTTGTCATGGCAACAGAGAATGAGCTCAACCTTGTAACTGACCCTTATCTTTTTTTGATCTGTGGGCCACTTGGGGCCAAAGCTTGAAATCAACTGGAAAATAATCCAGTCACATATCAGAAAGAAAACTATTTATACTTATTTACCCAGGTCCCTACTAACATCCCCCTCTGACCACACGCCTGCCCCAAGATGCCCACTTGGTATGTCCAAAGGCAGGTGGCAGGGTGACAGGAAAAGGAGAGAGGGCAGCATTCCCCATCTTGGAGCAAGATGCTGTTCTCTCCCTGTGTGGACAAACGAGGCTGCTCTCTCACCCCAAGCCTCCTCACTTCACCCCTGCTGGCCAGTGCTGGACTCTCTTGCCAGCAGCCAGCGTGCAGCTAAAGTTCACAGAGGAATGGACTCTCAGCTTGACGTGTGGGCTTTCCACCTGCCTGTCTTGCGTTCTTCATTTCAAACTATCTCTGCCCAAGGTGTGTCCCAAGCCAAGCAGCTAAGTGGAGGTGGGTGCCCGTGGGGCAGGTGTCGAGGTGGTGTTTTGAGAAGGCAGGCCGAGAGAGAGGGCAGCTGCAGGCCTGTCTTCCTCATCTGCGCCCCCCTCCCCCATTTCCCTGGGGCTTTCCGCCACACAGTGGCCATCTGCCCCTGCACGGCTCTGGGGTCCTGCATGGCTCTGGGGTCCTGCTGTCTGAAGTTAGAGAACCTTGCTCATGCGTCTCCTCCACCACACCAATCAGGAGACTCCAGGTGGTTCCCTGACCAAGTGCTCCCAAGAGTCCCGTTGGGTGCATGGATGTTAGCCAGGGGTCAGTTCAGCTTGATAAGGATTCCAGGTAAACTCCCTGGAGGGCAGCAAACAGGACTGTCTCCCGACTCTCCCACTGCCCTCATTTCATCAAGACTCCGTGCTCTCAGGGGCGAGGTGAAGAATGAGGTCATTGGGAGGATAGTCCCAGCTCCACCTCAGACCACACTGAGCCAAGCACTTTCCCTCCAAGCCTCAGTCTCCTTGTCTGTGGAACAGGCAGAAAGCCTTCTACGTCACATGGCTGTTTTAAAGAAACATGTGAGGACAATCAGAATGGACTTAAAATAACCAGACATCCCGCTTCTTAACAATTTTTTTTTGTTTTGGGGTATCACTGCCCTCTGGTGGTCGTGGGAGCTATCCAGTGGCATTCCTGAGAGCCGCCGCTGGATTTGAACCGCCAAGCCCGCGGGCTGCAGTACCGCACTCCACCACTTATGCTGCCGGGGCTCAGCCCACTTTTTTTTTTTTTTTTAACAATTTAACAACGTTCCGTGGCATTTTAAAATTAAAATATATTACAATATTATTTTTGTGTTTTATGAAAATTTTTGTTGCTTCATATAGACCACATTTCTAATCAAGAACTGCTCCCCCACCCCACCCCCCGGTCAATGGTGTCCTGCTTATAAAGTGACCAGATTTAACATTGGTAAAGTGGGACACCATTGATATTCCCTTCCTGCTTTCCCGCCATTCCCTAGCTTACAGTGCATTCTTTTCAAAGGGACTTTTTTAAAACACCGTGGGACTGGGAGGAAATTGTTTAAGATCGGGGCTGCCCCGCCAAAAGCGGGACATCTGGTCACTTTACTCTAGTGCCATCGCCAGCATTGCTATTACTGCTACCATGCTTCTTTCTGGCATGATTTGACCCCCACACTTCACGACAAGGTCTGATGAAATGGCTAGCACACACAGGCATTTATGAGGGCACTGGGCAGGGGATTCCTCTTCTGGGGGTAGTTCAATTGACTTATGGGTCTACCCTCATCCACAGTCGATCGTTAGCACCTTCTGTTTTGGAAATGCCTCTGTGTCCCTTTTGCCTGTTTTTCTTCCTCCGCCCCCCTGCTGCTGCCATGAGCTGAGTGGGTCCCACATCACGCTGTCCCCACGCAGTGGCACTAAACGCTCTCCGGTCCTGTGCCATTCCCAAGATCTGCTGTGACCCAATGGCGAAGATTCATGGACTACCTACTGGCTGACTGCAGGAAGCAGTGCACCAGGCCTTCCTTCTGAGTGCACTTTGGTGTGGAAACGCCACCGAAACCCTGTTCAGTGTCCTAGCACCACACAGGGCTCCTCTGCCACCGGCATGCACAGATGTGGGGCAGCTGTGCATAGGGTGCATTGGTTGCCAAGTAAACCCAGGCCACCCATGTGCAAGGGGAGAAGCCTCAGTGTTCCTGTCTGCTCTCCCTCCTGGGAAGGCAAAGCTTGCATCCAGACGCAAGCGCTATTGCCCAGGTGAAGCTCATGCCAGCTGACTTTGTAGCCTCTCTGGTACTCTGAGGAGCAAAGCCTTTTCTCCTCTGCACCACTCACTAGAGCACCTCTAGATGTCAAAGCGGGCCTGAGATGTCAGTGTGACTCAAGTGCGCACAGCCTTACCCGAGCCTGGGCCAGCCTCTGCCCACACAGGAAGGGCCTACCTTGAAAGGCCCCAGAGCACCAAGACCTTCAGAGGCTTAACTACCCCGACAAGATTTGTGATGAAGGTCTCTTGGAGTTAGCAATTCCACACTGCCAGGGGCCCAGCCCTGAGGCAGTACCAGGTGGCTAATGAGGGCCTCGCTTACCAACTTCCCAGGACAGCTGACAAGACACACCCTCACTCTCTATGTATGGCGGACCTATAGCCTTCAGCTTGTCTTCGACAAAAACAAAAACAAAACAAAACAAAAACCCAGATGCATAACCAAGAGACTGCAGGTAACTGTCTCACATACTTCACGGGAAAAGGGGGAGAATTAATGAGGGGATATTTGAAAGGTGACAGCTAGGAGGAGAGAAGAGGTCTTCACAGAGAACTCTAAAGAAAGAAACATCATCAAGTTCTGAAGAGGTTAGAATTTTGTGGTCTCGGTGGTTTTCAACCTTCCTAATGCTGTGACCCTTTAATACAGGTCCTCATGTTGTGGTGAGCCCCCCCCCCACCGCCCCCAATTATTTTCATTGCTACTTCATAATTGTCATTTTGCTACTGTAATGAATCAGGCGACCCCTGTGAAAGGATTGTTTGACCCCCAAAGGGGACTGGACCCACAAGTTGAGAACTGCTGCTTCTAGAACAGGAGGCTTCTGGGCTCAGTACATGCTGCACTAAAGGCAGCCAATAGCCCTACATTCACACACACACACACACACACATACACACACACCTTTCTCCTTCACAGGACCGACACTAATCACCACATCCTTCCCTGAGGAGCAGCGAGTGACTCTTCCTTAACACACTAAAGACTTACTACCAAGGAGCTTCAGATTCAAGTTTTTGACAAGGCAATTTCCTAAAAATCCTTAGAATTAATAATCCCCTGATTAATGGCCTATAATAATATACAATTAACGTGACAGGCAGATGCAAAACCATTATTGTCACCGACCCTGACAGGGAGGCATGAATTACCCCTGCTTCCACTATGAGGGTTTTCTCTGCTGCCGACATCACTTTTCCTTTAGCAGAGTAATTTTTAAAAAACTGAGCAATGGCAACGCATCCCAAATCCAGACAGCTGTGCACACGCACTCATATGAACACAACACAACACACACACACAGTATGCCAGCAGTGATCATGTTCCTATCGAGGCACAGATGGGGATTCTCCCCACCATTATTAACATTTAAAGTATGAAGACTTCAACTTGGAAACTGAAATTCACCACTTTCTAGAAGCGATCAGTGTGTATGTGTGTGTGTGGGGTGTGGGGTGTGGGGGCACGGCACTGAGGACTAAATAACGCCTGGTCCAAGTCAGAGTATTCCCAAGGGCTTCAGATGCATGTGAAACCTGGACAGTGCAGAAGGAAGACTGGAGAAGAAAAGGATAAATGTGAATTACAGAGCTGGCTGAGAATGCTGAAAGTACTACAAACTGCCAGCAGGACAAGCAAATCTGTCTTGGAGGAAGTACAGCCCGCAGGCTCCTTAGAAGTTAGGGTGGTGAGGATTGTTTCGTGTTCTTTGGATGTGCTATCAGGAGGGACTGGTCCGCCTGGTCTTCATGCTTGAGCAAGAAGAGGGTCTGCAAACGTGTGGAAACTAACCAGGAGAGGGACTGACCCTGTGCACGCCATGCCTCAGTGAGCCCAAACACAACCATGATGGTCATGCAGACTCAGGGCGAGTAGGTGTGTTGAGTGGCTCTGAGTCGGAAGTGAGACCAGGGCCCCTAACAGAGACACTGCGTGTCCCCCACTCTTCAGGACCCCCACGCAAAAATCTATGGGGACTAGGAAATAAGGACAGAACTTTACTGAGAGGTTTTGAAGGGCATGCTTCTGCAATATTCTCAATGTCCAAACTGGTAGTTTCTGGTTATTTAAGTTGAAATTAATTAAAATTAAGTAGTACTTAAAATTCAGTTCCTTGGGCTGAGCCCCAGTGGCGTAGTGGTTGTGCGCAGGGTTTCTCGGCCCACTGGGATGAAGGTTCAATTCTAGCAGCGGCTCCATGGGAGCAAAGGCTGGGCCTCCTACTCCCACCACCAGAGGGCAGTGATGCCCCCAAAACAAAACAACAACAAAAATTCAGTTCCTCAGACAATCCACATTTCAAGTGTTCCCTCCCTACCCAACGTGGCCAAAAGTTACAGAATTAAGTATCACTCAACAGTTTTGTCCTTCCAGGATGTTCTACTGGCAGCAAACGTGGTGATCGCTCCCTGTCTTGCTCAGCACAGCAATACCAGAGCCTACAACATGGTCCTACAGTGAGCCGCAATTGAGCCAGCCCCCACGTCCTGGTGGCCCCATGAAAACGCCATTCTCAAAAGAGGTTGCAAAAGGGATCTTTGTGACGAGATTTCTCGGGCAGTATATTCAGAAGATTGGCAGGCCTTTCTTCCTAAAATACCTTAGTCTAGACCAGTGGTTCTCAACCTTCCTCCACTCTTTAATACAGTTGCTCATGTTGTGGTGACCCCCCAACCATAAAATTATTCTCGCTGCTACTTCATCACTGTAATCCTGCTATAGTTATGAAGCGGGTGATCCCTGTGAAAAGGTCATTCGAGCCTAAAGGGGTCTGAACCCACAGGTTGAGAACCCCTAGCCTAGATGTGCCACTGAAGCTTGTGAAGCCGCACAGTGATACACAGACCTCCACTGACAAGACGGCTGGTGGCTGTTCTTGGGTTCACTGGCTGGCAGTCAAGGCTGAGTCCCTTCTATGTAAGGCAAGAATTCTAAAACTAAACACCAATAGCTCATCCGGCACACCCAAGCTCATCACTGTCAAGCCTGTTTGGACTCATTGTGACCCTGTAGCAGAGGTAAAACTGCCCCATAGGAGTGCCAAGGTTGTAATCTGCATAGAAGCAGACTGCTACATGCTTCTGTCACAGAGCAGCTGGGGGGATCAAACTGCCAACATTTTGGTATGCAGCCAAGCATTTAACCACTGCGTTACCAGGGCTCCTTTTTGTCTGGCACGTAGCAGGGTGCTTTATAAATGTTTGCATGTTTCAAAATATAATAAAATATTATAAAGGATTCCTAGTTCTATTTACTTGTTCACACTTACAATTTATTTCCCTGTGTGGGGAAACAGCTTAGATGTGATTGTCTTTGAACTTCAGCGTAAACCTTTAACTGAGAATTATGTGGTCAACTTGCCTAGGGCAATGAAGAATATGGCAAACATGGGTGTGTTTCAGGGTGATGCTGTTTCTCTGAAGAGTGTCACCCAAATAATATGACTTTGTATTGTGACGTGAATCAATAGCTCTTCTGGAAGCCCAGCTGGCCACACTCCCACAGAGCCACCTCTCACTAAGCTACGTCTCTCTGAGAACTATCAGGGTGCCAGCAAGCAGAGGATGCCTGCTGCTGTCAAGGCTGCGAGAGAAAATGACCAAGTCAGGAGCTCAGCCTGTTACGCCTTCCCTTTGTGAGGCAGCTTAGCCACACAGCAGTCAATCAAGGGCAGGAAGAACATTTGGATTTGCCAGGCTTGACTAAGTGGTATGTGTGGCTTCTTCATCCTGCTTCTGCAGGCTACAGCCCACAGAACCAGGTTTTGACCGTGAACCAAGTGAAATTAAAATTGAAGCTAAAATTCGAAGTCTCAACGCAACATGGAATAAATGAATAAATTCATATCAGTGATACTTCCTTCAAAGCAGTCACATGATTCCAGTAATAATACAAGTACTGAATCAATGATGGGGGAGCCTTTCGCAGATGGACTGAAAAGTCACAAGAGAGATAGCAGGGCTGACAGTCACAGCACATACAGCCTGTAGGCCTGCTGCTCCTTGGTAGCCTCACTCACCCACTTCTTCTCTCTCCAGCCCTCTCTAAAATGTCACCTCCTGGAAGGTAAGTATGTCAGACCCAGAATTGAGAACAAGTGAGGCTGAATGGATTCCCTCCACCATATCCCTGTGGCAGTTTGTCCTACTGTGATGGTTTGCATTCTGCTGTGATGCTAGAAACTAGGTCACTGGTATTTCAAATACCACCAGAGTCACCATGATCAACAGGTTTCGATGGAGCTTCAAGACTAGGAAGAAAGGTCTGGAGATCTAGTTCCAAAAATTAGCAATGGAATCCTTAAGGATCACAACAGAACATTGTCCAACTCTGCTTACTTTGGACACATCATCAGGAGGGACCGATCTCTGGAGGAGGCTATCATGTTTGGTGAGACACAAGGCCAATGGGGGTCCAGGTGAGATGGGCTGGCACAGTAGCTGGAAGGATGGGCTCAGACTTGCTAATAATCATAGCACTGAAGCAGGACCATGCAACATTTTGTTCTGTGATTCTACGGTGACTATGAGCTGGAGCTGAGTGGATGGCAGTTCACCCATCCATGCATCCATCCATGCATCGATCACCCACTCACACCTATCAGTCTGATCCCTCAAACTTATATTCACTTAGAATTAACTTAGTGATTTACCCAGGGTGGCTTGGGTCTGACAGGTCAAATGGAATGCCGTCTCTCCTGGGGAAGCCTACCTCCCAGAGGTTTGTAGGCTGGTTGGTGTCTGTCCCCGAAGCTGAAGGTCTGGGTTGCCCCCACCCCCAGTCCAAGGAGACAGCACTGACAGCCCCGACAGCCCCACTGAGAGAAGGGGAGCTGGATGAGTGGCTGTGAGACTGGGTAGTCCCCTCCATTCTCCAGGATGGCTCAGCTAGCAGAAAAGCTGGCAGTAACTGGGATGTAGTGTAAGTGGCACCAGGTCCATCTATTCCTCTGCAGGGCTCTGCCTGGTAACCTGCTTGCCTTCTTCTTAGGAAAGACATCTTCACATAAAAGCATTTTCAATGCCAGGCACGATGTACTCTACCCTGTCTGCCCTACCTCACCACACCTTGCCTCCAGGGCCTCTCCTCCTGAGACCCATCCAACACATATGAACCCACTAATCCTCCCAGACCCATGGCCACTCTTTTATTCTCTTGGTGTAACTTTTACGGATTGAGTTGTGCCTATCCAAAAGAGCCTATGCCTTGGGATCTGTAAACATGATGCTGTTTGCAAATATGGTCTTTGAAGATCACTGAAGTTAACATGAAGCCATACTGGAGGAGGATGGGACCTAATCCAATCTGACCGGTGTCCTTCTAACACAGGAGGACACAGAGAGCCACAAAGAGGAAGGCCATCAGGGGAAGAAGGATGCACTGCGAAGCTGAGGAGTGCCTGGGGCTACAAGTAGCAGTTGTGATGCTGAACAGGTTTCTGCTGAGCTTCCAGATAAAGACAGACTAAAGAAGACAAATATGAAAAAAAAACATATTCACACCCATTCCAAAGAACAAGGACCCCACAGAATGAGGCCATTATTAAACAATATCATTAACATCACATGCCAAGTAATAATAGTTTGCTAAAGATCATTCATAATGGGTATAGTAGCACCCTGACAGGGAGAGACCGGAGATTCGAGCCTGATTCAGAAGAGGATGTGGAACAAGAACATCACAGCGGATGCCAGAAGGATCTGGGCTCAAAACAGAGACTATCGGAAAAACGTTTACTTCTGTCTTGTTGATTGTACAGATCACAACCAATGATGGATAACATTGAGAAGAATGGAAATTCCAGAATGCTTCATTGTGCTCATGTAGAACCTGTACATGGATCCTGAGGTATTTGTTTGAATAGAACCAGGGAATCCTGTATGATTTGAAATCAGGTGCATCAGGGTGATGCACCTACATATTCAGTCTATATGTTGAGCAGATCATCAGAGAAGCTGGACTATATAAAGAAGAAATGTGGCATCAGAACTGGAGGAAGGCTTATGAACACCACTTCAAATATGCTGATGACATAACATTATAACATAACATAAATAGGCTGAAAGGGAGGAGTTGAAGCACTTGCTGATGAAGATCAGATTATGACTACATGTAAGTAAATTCCAAATGTGTACAACTGGCCCAATAAGTAACATCACGCTGAGTGTGGAGAAAAGATTGACGTTGTCAGGCCTTCTGTCTTGCTTGGAGCCACAATCAATGCTCGTGGGAGCAGCAGTCAAGATCTCAAACAACTCATAGCACTGGGCAAATCAATCCAACAAGATCGCTATAAAGTATTGAAGAGGAAGACTGTGACCCTCTGAGGGTCAATGGGCGCCTGACCTAAACTGTGGCATTTTTATTTGCCTCATATGTACCCGAGAGTTGGGTATTGATGGAGGAGTAAGTGATGCATTTGGTGAAGAATACTGGAAGTACTATGGGTTGTCAAAAGAGATACTTCTTGGAAGAAGTACGGTCAGAAGACTCCTTAGAAATGATGATGGCAAGAGGTCATCTTACATACGTTGTACATATTATCAGGAGAGGCTCGTCCCACGAAAAAGGCATCATGGGTGGTAAAGTGAAAGGGCAGTGAAAAAGAGGCCTGGATGAGATGAATTCACGAGTGGCTGTGACAATGGACTCAAACATAACAATTGCAAGGATGGCACAGGACCAGGGGATGTTTGGTTCTGTGGTGAATCAGAAGTCAGCACCTCCTCAAAAGAAGAACAACAAGAAAGACAGGCCTAGCCATTTACTTCTGAAAACAGCCAATAAAACTCTACTGGGCGCAGTGGTCCAAACCACACTCCTCATGGGGATAGTGCAGGGCTGGCCAGTTTTGTCCCAGTGTGCTCGGGGTCTGGTTCAGGCAGAGGCAAATTGGGTGGCAGCACTCAAAAAAACCAGACTCCAGGAGAGATAAGAAAAATCTCCCCCAAGATATTTCCAAGGGAGCACAGTCTGATCAACAAGTTACTTTGGATTTCTAGTCTACAGAACTGAGACAATAAACTCCTTTTTGTAAGTTACCTGCCTTAGCATTTTGTTACAGCAGCCCTAGAAAATGAACACATCCCAGTTTGCTTCCACATGGTGCCCCCCAAGCTCCCTTCTTACCTGTCTTTCCACCCATCGGTCCTCCTGGCCTACGAGCCTCGCTTGTTCCTGACTGCCCTTTTATGCCTACCTCTGCCCTCTTAGGCACATGTTCCTAAGAGTTACACTTAAAAGATGTTGAAAGTTACCTATTTATGTCACTTGTAACCTAAACTGTCCTAGGCTAAAAATTCTCTGAAAACAGAGATCAATTAGCTTACCTATCTGTATATTTTACATTGTCGGTGTTCATTGCTTGGGTCAGTTGCCTATAGGTTCATAGCGAGTCTAAGTACAACAGAAGGGTACACTGTCCAGTTTTTCTCACAGGACTGGGCAAACAACGTTTGATTAATAAATTCATGTCCCGGCCCCATCCAACTCCTCCCTTCTATGTGACTCTGGACACTGAGCCTTGGGGCTTCGTGCCCGTGGCTCTGGTGGACAATGCCCAGACACACAAGTTCAGGCCCGAGGCCCCAGGAGCACAGATTCGGGCCTGCTTTGAGAATCCCCCTGGTGTCCTCCCCCTGGCCATTCCTGAGTGGGTGATGGAGCAAGGTAGTCTTCCTAGTGACGCTGACTGCTCAGCTCAAACACTTGCTCCTGTCAAAGGCACCAGTAAAGGTGCTCAGTGATAAGGAGTCTGAGAGGCCAAGCTGAGGAATCGGTTGTGTCACCCTGGCTTACCCAGCCCTCTGAGGCCCCTGGTGGGATGGGTGGCAGCAGAAAACTTTCCACCTCAAGATGCCATTCCTTCTCCACTTAGCACTTGACTCCACATTTCTCCCTCACAGTCCAGGCTGCCTCCACAGCCTATGTGGGCAATACAGGGCCCAGCGAAGGTCCTCAATAGGTGTTTGCAGTGAGTATAGGTAAAAAGAATACTTTTGAGACAAACCAGCAGTACATATCCACAACCCAGGGACCACGTAAGGCACCTTTTCTGAGAGGACAGCAGTTACCTTACACTAACCATCTCCCACCTCACAGACAGGAGCCTATTTCCATGAGAAAAGGGGGCAGTGAGAATAACTGTATTTGAGCATAGGTCCATGTAAATTCCTAGAAGGACAGGCACAAGAGTGTAACGAGGGACCTCCCTGGATACACAATATGGTTTTCTTATTTTTGCTTGGTTGCATTTTTTAGTTTACCTGCAATAAGCACAGATTGTAATTTAAAAAAAGGAAAGATGTATATTTAAAAAGAGTGAATTTTCTAATTAATGATGGAGACAAGTGGGATGATGGTAACCCCTCCCTGGCCCTGGTCTTCCTCATCGAGAAGTCTTGGTGACTAAGGAAGACCATCACCATGGTCCCCCAGCCCTGCTCTTGACTTTTCTTTCAGGGCAGCAAAGATACCCTCACTCACTTTCAGCTGGGCTGAGGCCTCGGCAGAGCCACGCATCTCCATGGAACCCTAGGGAAGCACACTGCTTCTTCTGACTGGGACTTTGTTTCACTGCCTGTGGAATAGATGTGCATGCAATTTTTCAAGTGTGAGATCTTTAACTGTGTGACCCAGGCAGGTCCCTTCTCCATGTCCCAGTGTCCCCAACTGAAAAATGGGGATAAAATTGTGCTTAACGAGGTCCAAGTCCACCGCTCAAGTACTCCCTCAGTGCAAGACATTTTGTTCTACCAATCCAGTATTCTGTGATGCTCACCTTCCCTGACACAATCGCTGAAGACAAAAGGGTGCATAAGCAAATGTAAAGATCGCTGATGGTGCTTGGCTATCAAAAGATATAGAGTCTGGGGTTAAGAGGTGTTGATAGGATCAGATATCAGGCATCAAAGGACAAAAAAAATCACATCATTGTGAATGAGAGTGGAGACCCAAAGTGCATGATAGTCAGTTGGACAACCCCTCAGAGAAGGGTCATAAGGAAGACACTAGCCAGTCAAGGTGCAGTAGAGGACCAATGAAAGACACAACCTTCCTCTAGTTCTTTAATGATTCTTCCTCTCCTCCCCCCACTAGCATGACCCCAATTCTACATTACAAATCTGACTAGACCAGAACATGTACACTGGTACAGATAAGAGCTTGAAACACATGGGCTGAGCCCCAGTGGTATAGTGGTTGTGCGCGGGACTGTGGCCCACTTGGATGGAGGTTCAATTCCAGCTCACAGGAGCAAAGGCTGGACCTCCTACTCCCACCACCAGAGGGCAGTGATGCCTAAAAAAAATTAAAAAAAAAAAAAGAAACACAGGGAATCCAGGACAGATAAATTCCTCAGTACCAATAAAGGGAGCAGTGATACTAGGAGGGTAAAGGAAGTGCGGGGATTAAGGGAGAACCAATCACAATAATCGACCTATGGTCCCCTTCCCAGGGAGATGGGAAACAGAAAAGTGGGTGAAGGGAGACAGCGGTTGATGTTAGACAGAAAAAAAAATGTTTATAAAGTATCAAGAGTTTATGGGGAGAGAGGAAAAAATGAGGAGCTGATACTCAAGTAGGAAGAAAAATGTTTTTAAAAAGATGATAACATGTACAGATGTTTTTGACATAATTGATATACGGATGGATTGTGATAAAATCTGTAAGAGCCCCCAGCAAAATAAAATTTAAAAACAAACCAACAAAAACAAGGTCCAAGTGAAACAATACAGTTTGAGAGCTCAGAGTGCACTTAATACATGCTCAGATAATGTTAGCTCTTATCCTCACCCATGAAAGTACTTTGGAAGAAAAAAAGTACTTTGGAAATGTGTGTATCCCTCTCCACCTTCCCATCATCCCTGTCTCATGACTAGCATGAAGCATGTGCAAGGGAGGCCACAAGAATATGCCTGGCCTGCCTCTGAGAGACCACGAAGTTGATAGAGTGGGGAGAGGTGAAGACCCAGGAGGTAGAGATGAGGAGTGTGCGGAGATGAGGTGAAGGTGCAGATGGTGGGGAGGTGTGAGTAGAGGAGTTGAGGTTCAGGAAGTGAGGAGGTGAGGGTCTAAGTGTGTGAGGCAAGGCATAAGGGCTTATGCCTTCCCTGTGTGGAGACTTACATAGTCATACAGTCAGACACTTAGCAGCTGCCTCCTCTGGCTAAGTCTAGGTTGGCCCACCTTCAGGTGGGGGTAGCTCCAGAGGCTCGCCCGGTCAGATGTTGCCAGCTCAGATCTACCCTAATCGAGACGGAAGAGGACAGGCTTGGGGGGGCGGGGGGAGACTGGAGGAGTGGGGTCAGGGGGAAATAGCAAGAGAAGCAGCTGGGCTCAGAAGCCCTGCAGCCCCACCCTTTGGAGGCCCCAGGAGGGCTGTCCCCTGCACCCTGCCATCTTTAATGAGTTTTCCACGTCTCTCACCTGAGGCTGGGCCCCCACGGCTGCCCTGTCTATATCGCCAGCTTCCAAAGAGAGAGCAGAAAGTGATCCAAAGATCCAATATTTGTATTTTGAATGTTAATTTGACATAGAGGAGTGGGCATGGGGGAGTGTTTATAATCAGCACTCCAATAAACCCACAAATGACGCCAGTATTTTATAAGCTTGTTAGAAACAAATCACTCCCTCAGCTTGTATTTACTTACTGATGAATCATAAAAGGGCTCAATACACAAAGAGTAAATCCAAAAAGAACGTCTTTCTTGCTTTAGCCGCATCTTCGGTGACAATGCTGGGAGCTAGGCCTTGCTGTGTGCAAGACCTCCCCAGTGCCTGTCCCCGGCCCCCCACTCCTGGAGTCTCCCTAGAGGGGACAATTCCTGGCCCCCAGACCATCTCCACGCTCACCCCCGCTCCACCCATCCCATCGGCTGGTTTAATCTGGGGCTCAATCCCCGCTACGGAGGCAGCTCTGTCCTTCTGCTGCCCTGGGAGTCCTCTGCGGAGCAGATCCAATCCAGCTAATTTGCATAATGATGAAGCCCTCCAGTGCAGGCTGGGTCTTCAGAGGCTTGGAAAGAAATATGCCCTGTCCTTTGGAGAGGCTCGGGGAGGGCTCAGCGTCGGTCGGGAAAAGCGAGGCTCCTTGAGGGCGGGGCTGCAGCAGGGCTGTGCTCAGCGGCCCAGAGAAGGGGCCGCCCAGGGCTGTGACCCAGGCAGGAGGACCGGCAGCCAGTGCCAGGCTTAGGCCAGGCAGACCCAGGCCAGGGCAGCCGCCACTCAGCGACTATTCTGATCTGCAGAAGCAGAGGAACTCTACCCCCAGCAGGTGCTGTGAGGGGCCAGAGGAGCCGGCCCTGATCAGAACCAAGAAAGAATGCAACAATGTCAGGCAATATCCTGGTAATTAACTTCAATATGATTGTAGTAATTATGAATTCTCAGTTATTAAGTATTCGGTGGCCAACCAAAAGGTTGGCAGTTTGTGTCCATCAGCAGCTCTGTGGGTAAAATATGTGGCCATCTCCATCCATGCAGAGTTCCATGCAGCCTTAGAAACCCTATGGAACCGTAGGATCCCTATGACTCGACTGGATGGCCATGGGGATTTTGGTCCTTATATCAGTATTTGTCCTGCAATGGCATAACTGACTAACATGCTGGGCTAATTACAGAAAAGCTGGAGGGTTGTGTAGACCCAAGAGTACATCGGAAGAAAGGCCTGGAGACCGATTTCTGAAAAACATCAGTGACTGAAGACTCTGTGGAGTCCAAGCTTTACTCTGGCACCCCTGGGTCTCCATGAGTCAGAAGTGGCTCCACAGCCAATTGTTTAGAAAGCCAAATGTAAGTCATTACCATCAAGTCAATTCCAAATAATAGTGACCCTATTATATTATTATAATATATAAGCCATTGCAGGTGGTGACCATGGCATCAGAACAACTTCATTGGGCTTCAAAGGCTGTCAATCACTATGGGTGCACACAGCCTCATCTTTCTCCCTCAGAGAGTTACTGGATGCAGTCAAACTGCTGACCTTCACCTTAGAAGCCTAATGTGCATCTCATCACACCATAGGCTCATAACCCTATATTATGTGGTCCAGGCCGGCACTTTCATCCACATGCACATTCATCCTGCACTACCCACTCGTGTGTTTAACAAATGCCAAGCACTATGCTAGGGACAAAATATTCTCTTTTGCAGAAGTGAGGTTGGTACTTGCCTTTGAGGGGTGTGGCGTGCCGGGGGTGGGGTGGGGCGGAGGGGCTAGTGGAGAGCCATCATGTGCTGTTTCTTAATCTGGAGGATGTGTGGGAATTCATTCAGCTGTATGCTTACAATCTGCATTTTACTGGATGGATGCTAGGTTTCAATAAAAAGTTTTAAAACCCCTCTGGTCCACTTGGGAGATCAGCACAGAAGCAACCATCAGCAGGAGGGGGTCAGGACCGTAAGAGGATTGGATACAACACGGGGCCTGAGGCCAAGCAACACAAGAAGGGAGAAAGTCTTCCCATAAGACGTGGGGACAGTCTGAATGAATGAATGAATGAATGAATGAATGAATAACTTCCTGGGAGAGGTGGCCTTAGAGGAGCGTGTTGAGATGCAGGTGTTGGGAAAGTCTTCCAAGGATGGATCTCTGAAGGAGCAAAAGCTGCTTTTCTCCAGCCAACAAATGCTGCTCTGGCACTACCAGGTGCCAGGCCAGGCTGGGTGTTGCAGTGACCCAGGGGGAAGGGGCGTCTCCCAGGCTCAAGAAGTGAGTTGAAGGAGACTATGTGCTTCATCTACTCTGCATAGACTATCTACATGCAGAGCAACATGCTGGTGACAGGCAGGTGAACGAGAAGACATGGTTCCCGCGCTCTCCAGCTTACCACCTCCAATGGCTTATATATTAGCGGTGCCACTACACCAGCTAAAATCACCAGTTATTTTTCACAGTAACACTGTTCTTCGTTCTATATTACAGACGAGAAAACTGAGGCAGTTGAGGTCACAAAGTTTATCAAAGTGCCAAAGACCATCCTTCACCATGGCTTCGACAAGACACGTTTGCATCCACGTCTCTCACAGTTCTGTGAATCAGCTGGACATAAGCACACTACCTAATCCCACTCAACAGATGAAAATACTAAGATGCCAAATGTCAGGTCACAAAAGTGAACTGTGGCAGGAGAGGATCACAGAGGTTGGAATCGGTGTCTCCAACATTGTGGGATGGAGAGTGGAGGCTGTTAAGCAGTGGGGAGGCAGGCTTGAAAGGGTAGCCCTGGGATATGACAGGGTGCCCCAGCCATCTCGTCAACTGTGCTTTCAGTCCATGAACTCTGCATGGACACCACTTCCAGCCCTGTCGGCTCCGTGCCAGCCAGGATGAACTGTCATTCCACCCACCACCCACCTCTTGTGCCCAGCTCCTGAAAGAAAAGAAACTTTAGGCTAATGCAAGCATTCATGTAAAAAAGGTTTTCCAGTCGCTTCAAGTGGCAATGTTGCAGTCTACACATGGAGGGTGGGCAGAATGGATTTTCCTGGGCTGAGCTGCAGTTCTGCACCCTAGGAAAATCTGAGGTGGCCATTCATTCTGTGGCCTCCTCCTGCCTCACAGTTAATTTTGGCTCCACCAAGCTTGGCTGAATCTGAGCTCAAAATGCCTCTGCTGCCACAGCTCTAACACAGTCCCAACCAGCAACCTTGGCCACCAAATCAATCCCACCTCATAGCCAGCCACCTTACTGAACAGGGTAGAAGGGCCTCCAGGGGGCTTCCAAAGCTATACATCCTCACAGAAGTAGAACATGGCGCATTTCTCTCACAGAGAAGTGAATAGATCGGAACCGCCAACCTTTCGGATAACAGCTGAACATATGAAGCATTGCTCTTTGACATACAAAGGACAAGAGAGCTAAATCATTATCAACTTATCTTAAGTGCCAACTATGTGCCAGGTATGTGCGAAACACTTTACACCTGGGATGAGCTGAGAAACTCAACAGAGAGGTGCCAGCCACACCTTCGTTCAGTGAGTGGCAGGCACCAGGCCTTCCAACCACAATGCCAACGACACCAGCTTCCTGACTATTATCGATCATTTCCATTGGTAGTATAGTGATAAAGGTAATTAAATAGGGTTATGCTTGAGTATTGAGCTTGGTGCTAAAATTATGAGCAAGTATTAAGATCTGAACTCTGTCTGGAAGAAATTTCAAGTTATTACACCTACAAATAAAAGATGATTTTTTATTTATTTATTTTTTAGTGATCAAGACTTTTCCCAGTGTCTTGTATGCAGAAGGCCCAGAGTAAGCAGCTTCTAACCAAAAACAATTTCAGTATGCTTAAGGAGACCTCCTATTCCTTCTTCATCTCTCCATCCTAATTCATTCAAAGCATTTCGTCTCCAATTCCAAACAGTAGCTCTTTAAGATACTACTAGCCCGGGCTGAGCCCCGGTGGCGTCGTGGTTGTGCGCGGGACTGCGGCCCACTGGGACGGAGGTTCAATTCCAGCAGTGGGGCTGGGCCTCCTACTCCCACCACCGGAGAGCAGTGATGCCCCCCCCCCCCCAAAAAAAAGAGTATCACCAAGATACTACTAGCCCTGTATTCTTAGGGAAGTTGCTCATAGACCCAGATATAAATGAAGGTGATAGAATTTATCCCTAATGTTTCTCGGATTTATGTTGTTAAGGGTTGGTTCCCATGCCCAGCACACAGAGGATTATCAGATAACTGGAGAATATAACGGAATAAAAATGTGAGAGTTTCTGTAGCTAGGTCAAGATGTCATACAAAGATACTCATACTGTGAGAACATATATGGTTAAATAAATGCTGCCCTGAAGGGGTTACTCATGGAGTCCTGACAGGACTCAGGAATGTGCCAGCTTGCCAAAGCAAGGGATACGGAGGGAGGCGTCCTGCTCTGTCACTCCTAGGCCAGCTTCAGAGTGGCAAAGGGGCCCAGACAACATATCTCGAGGGCCCCTCACCTTCTCCTGGAGGTGGAGGGTGATGCTCTTTCCAGCCTCCTCCACGGCCACCTGGCTCTCCAAAGAGCACACCAGGTAAATGCCACATGGTGTCCTGGGGCTTTCTGCACAAGCCGCTCACCACGAGAATGGCTTTAGGAGACTATGCAACTGCAGGGCTGGCATCCGAAACCGTCAGAGGCCAGGTGTTGCATCTCTAATTAGGATGGGGATTTTTTTTTCACCTCACACAGAATTTGCATAATTGGGAAGGAGGTTACCATGAGGACCTTCCCTGCCGATGGTATGTTCGCCACGCTCTCCTTCTACTTTCCCTGGCATCCTTCGAATTTAAGGGAGAAATGAGTCGCTTTGACTTTTTTTTTTTTTTGAAATTAATTATCATCCTTGCAACGGAAAATGGATCTGCTCCCTTCCTTCCTTCGGGAGTTGAGGGAGGAGGGGGTGATCTTGTGTGGAGAGGAGCACTGGGAGGTGACACACGTCACCTATTGTACTCTTAAAGGAGGAAAAAAAGCGCCAGCCTCACCCACTTCTCAGGGCATCTCCCAGATCCATTTAAGCATTCCTCAGATTTTTTTAGCACCAAAATTAATGCTTTAAAATGTCACTTGCTACAGTAAAATTTATCAACATTATTATATACCATAGAAACTGCCATCCCAGACAAATGCACGACATTAAAATTTGGTCTAGAGCTCCCCAGAGGAAACGTTTGCTGCAATTTGTATAACAGTTTATATATTTATGCTATTTAATGGTACAAAGCAATAATTATGACTTCATTCACTGATAAGCAACGGCATTACATAAATCTGATGCGGATTTAGAACATGCCAACTATGACACCAGTGTACTAGTTGTAAATTATGTTGCCGTTAAAAAAAAAATCCAAGCAAATATGAAGGAGCAGCAGGAAACTAATAATGCATCTCCAGCTGTTCCAGTTAACCTGCAAATGTGGCCATCTGCACCTCAGAGGAGAAAGGGAGAGGGATGGGAGGGCCCGGCAGAGAAGGAAGGGAAGGCAGGCACCACCTTCTGGGAAGCGTACAGTCTTCCCTTAGAATGGAACCGGAACCACTGACATTGCTCCTGAGACAAACGCAGGCCCGAACCAGAAAAACGTGTGAAGGGCTCCTTCTCTGTTGGCTGCGCACTAGAGCCAGGCCCTTGCTCTAGCTTCCTGGCTACAATTTCAGCTCTTGTGAATTCTTTTCCTTCCCCTGCCTTCCCACTAGTTTCTTCTGAGGCCCCATTTCCCGCAGCACCAGCCTGACTCCACAGCTCCCTTACAACTAGTTTCCTTTCTGGTTTTTGTCAGAGATGTGGGTCCGCTTCAGATGGTTCAAATGGAGCCAATGGGGCACAAGGGCTCAAATTATCAAAGGCGACTGAAATGTTTACATAGTGGCAAGTCACATATCGTCTGCTGTGTGAGATCACGACCAGGGCTGAAGGTTCTCAGCTTGCCCAGTGAGCACCAGGTAGCACAGACAGTTCTGGAAGTGGCCCCGGGCATCATTCCTGGGGGAAGGGCTAGAGCTCTGGAGAAGTGAGGTTGTTGGGAAGGAGGGGCTGAAGACGGATCTATCCCACTACCTCCTCGCCTTCTCTTTCAGCAAAACCAGTTTACAATGCAACACTTTGTGGTGGCTGTTGTTCTGTTATCATCCCCATTTTATAAATGAAGAGAATTTTAGCTTGATTATACTAGTTAGCTTATGAGCTCAATCACCAACTACAAGGTTTAGAAGAATGACTGTAGGTCTTTTATCCAGCATTTTGCAAACATTTAGACTGACACACACACACACACACACACACACACACACACACACACACACATTAGCCCAGTCACATATTACCAACTAATTGCCAATAAGTGGATTCTGACTCAAGGCAAGCCTATGTTCAGAGTAGAACTGGGCTCCTTAGTTTTTCAGGGGCTAATTGCCCACCAGCCCTTTCTTCCCAGGTGCCTCTAGGTTAACAGTTCTCAACCTATGGATGGCAAGCCCTTTGGGGGTCAAAGAACCCTTTCACAGAGGTCATGTAAGACCTTTGGAAAACACATTCTTTCTCATGGTCGTAGGAACCGAGAAACCACTCCTCCTTCCATTTCCAGGTGGCTCTGCCCACACGCAGAATCTCACACATATGAGTAGCCGGTGTGAAGACTGTTACCCATGCTACAGCATGCTTCAAGACAACATTTCAATTGTCATTAGAAATAAATGTTTCACAATATATGATTCCATACTACTTTTGTGATGAATCACTCTGCTTTAATTATGTTCAGTTTGTAACACAGAAAATACATCCTGCCTATCAGATATTTACATGACGATTTATAACTAGCAAAATGACATTATGAAGTTGCAACAAAAATAAATTCATGGTTAGGGGTCACCACAACACGAGGAACTGAATTAAAGGGTTGGAGCATTAGGGAGGTTGAGAACCACTGCTCAAGGTAGAGGTGAAACTCTGATCTTTTGGTTAGTAGTTGAGTTCATTGGCTGACTCCATTCTCCAGGGTCTGCAATGTCAACTATCACAAACCCAGAAGACCAAAACAAAAGCTTTAGAACACTGCACTGAAGCTAACTGTGCTCTACTTTGCTGTTATTTTCTTCCTCTTTCTCTTCTTTCCCTTCTCATCTCATCCCACCCTTTTTCATTTTGTTGCATGTAACAACCTAAACTGATTTCAGTATTTGCAAATGGGCTGCTACTTGCTATTGAAAAACCAGAGGTCGTTTCGACTCCCTCCTTGTTTAACTAAAGGAAAGCTGAGGCTCAAGAAGGAACCCGCTCAGTCAATTTCCTATGGATTGGCGACCCCAAGCTAAAGTCCCAGCCTCCAACCTATGTTCTATCAAAGCTGTCAGTCCCCATTTTCTATAAGCCTTCTCTTCTGGGACTCCCCAAGGTTCACTTCTGACAAGAGGGGACAACTTGTCTCTGGACTCTCAAGCAGCTCCCTGCTCATATTTTGTCACAAAGCAGGATTTGCATGAGGACAGGGGAGCAAGCCATGGGGGTAGCAAAGGGCAGGTGGAGGGAGGGCCGTACACTCAAGAGGAGTTACCAACTCACTCAATCGATGATTTGGGGGTTGGGGTTGACCTAACAAGTCTCCCTCCCAAGGTCACTATTCAGTTGCCCCACAGCCCTTCAGAAGACCCATGCTCCTTCCTCTAAGCACATCCATGTTCTCCATGAGCTCCCTTCTCGGCTGCTATGAGTTAAGTCTTTCATGGTTGAGAAATCTATCTGGGGGGGCTGAAAGCGCTGCCATAGATACAGGCAGAGGCGTCACGGGGCCATCAGTACAACCTCCCCGAAGCATCGTTATGTCCCATACAGAATGGCAATCCAGAGTTCCCCTGTCCCATCTCCAAAAGGTCCCCAAAGGAAAGACGATGGGCAAGACACATGACACACACCAATCTTCTTTCTCACTTCCTGCAATTCTGACAAATTATTTTCAACTGCAAACTCAACAGTTACTAGCTTTGCCGATGCTCACAGGTTTTCAGTAACCCTATTTCTCAGGCTCAAGGATCCGCTTTTCTATCCCCTAAACTCAAAAGCTCTCCTTTCAACTGCCGAGGCGTCCTTCATTTTTCCAAGCTGTGGGCATCCACCCCCATCACATCTCAGAACTCAACACCACCACACACGCACACACACACACACACACACACACACACACACACACACACCAGTTTATTTACAAGACACACTCAAGTATCTTTTACTGTTATGGTCTAAAAGAGCATCAATTCCAAGAGCTATAAAAACAATCCCTCCATGGGAAACTATACAGGGGCAGCACAGAAGGTCCTGGAGTCTAAGCTCTCTGTCTTCTTATCAGACAAAGAACAAAGTATGCTTGCAGGGGTGGGGTCAAGCCTGCACAAGCTTCAAGACACCAAGTGCATGGAATCAAGAGAGAGGACTGGGCGGAACAGCGGTGGCTCTCTCCACTAGCAAGGCAAGGAACCCGTCCAAAGCAGTAGGGGCCTGCTCCAGTGGGAGGGACCCAGTAAAGTTCTCCGGGTGGAAGGTATCTGGAGTAGATGAAAGGCAAGGTGCTCAGGCATGAGGACCAGTGAGAATGCCTAGAGTTCTGGCAAAGGCACATGCGTCGCTTGTCCCAACCTCAACCCGTATTGCAGTTCAAGTGTAGGGGTCGCCGTGTCCTTGTCTCATATTTAAAAAGCAAGGAATTGTATGATAGCATTGGGGTTGGGGGTGAGGTGGGGTTTCTCTGGACAACTCAGACTACCTGGACCCTCCAGGATGCACTGCTCCATGACAATAATGGAAGGGGCATGTGTCCTCCGCTGGGATACCGTAACTCTCACTCTACCTGAACACTGTTCCCCTTGCTGTGTGTGTGCCGCAGACATGGAGGTGGGGACCTTTGAATTCTCAGGCAAAAGAGACGTGGGTTCCAGTTGGCCTGCCACAAACTCAAAAGGCCTTGCCCTTCCCTGGGTCTCAGTCAAGGAGTGCAGTGCAGAGTCTGAAATAAACTGCTTTTTCAAGCTGTACCTTCAGGACACTCTCTGCACTCGCACCTGCTGCTGTAGAGTGGAGGCCCGCTCATGGTCACCCCCTCTGTGTCAGTGACCAGTTTTTCAGAAGTCGCCAGACAGTCAGCCAGGTGGTGTTTCTTCCAAGGTGCCTCTGTCTGGACTTGAACCTCCGACCTTTTAATTCAGTCGAGTGTGTTAATTGTCTGTCATCCTAAGCTCCTTTCCTTGGGGTTGGTCACGTGGGGCTTTCCCATGAGACGCTAGGCTAGAAGCAGAGAGAGGTTCCAGCAGCCTCCCAGGCAGTCTGACAGGGCGCCATGTCCAGGCGCCATCCCTGAGGCTGTGCTGACGCCACTCCTCAGGAGCTTGATGTGAGTATTATGTCAGAGACTTGAGATATTAGGAATGACAATGCATTATTACTGCAGCCGGGAAATCTCATGAGTCCTACAAATAGGATTTCAAAATCCTCAGCCAAAAATCAATAGTAATGCCCAAGAATTTATAAAAGAAGCACGTCAGTCTATATTTGAGAAGACACATTTTCGCTTTCTGCCTAAACTAAAAGGGCAATTAAGTGTGTGTGTGTGTGTGTGTGTGTGTGTGTGTGTGTGTGTGTGTGTTCTGGAAGGGCAGGAAGTGAAAACAACATGCAAAGGGCCTTGTGTGTATGCAGAGAAACCGCAGGTGTACAAGGGTTCCGATCCTTCCTGTTCCTGGTGCCCCTTTTGCTGGAAAACCTGCAAGAAAAGATAAGAAGAAGGTCCAGGACCAGGGACTCCAGCAGGTCTGTGCCCAGCTGTAAAGTGGGTCTAACAATGGTGTGTCTCCCTCCTGAAAGAGTTTTAAGGGTCAGCTATTCATTATCAAATTCTCTCTTTGAGAACATCAAGTACCAAGAGAAGGATACAGATCCTGAGGGCAGAGGGGGCTTGGTTCACATTTGAGCTCCCCCAATGGAAAAAGATGAGAAGGTTGGCTTTTCCTTCCAGAGCTGTGATGAGGATTAAAGGTGGTGTCTGTGCAGCATCTGGCACCTTATGGATTCAACTGGTAGCGCTTTCAGGATTAGGCCACTATTTTATTATAACGCGATTTTAAAGTGTAAACATTTTAAAACTAGCTGCTTTGAAGTCAATTCTGACTCACGGTAACCACACCAAGTGTGTTAACGTACAATTATGCTCTGTGAGGTTTTTGATGGCTGGCTTATTGGAAGTAAATGCCAGCCCATTCTTCTAAGGTGTCTTTAAGGAGACTCAAACCACCAACTTTTCGGTTAGAGATTGCCTGTGTTAACCACTTTGGCCACCCAAGGATTTCAAATAAATATATGATACCAAACAAATATGAAATTCATGGAAATATCCTGTTCTCTCTTAATCCCATTTTCTACACACTTGAAAGCTTCCCACATACTTTGGCCCTGGGTGGTGCAAATAGCTAAGCACCTTGCTACAAGAGAAAAGGAAGGGCCCTTCCTTCCAGGAGGGCCCTGTTTGCCTGTACCTGAGCACTGTGGGCCGGCTCCTGGGATAGGCTGGGCACTAAGGAATTATGTCCAGGCTGCGTGTGACAGCCTGGCATATAAGCAGTGCCAATAAGTATAAGCAGTGTTTACAGAGCCTTAGGTGCCAGGTTCCACACACTAAGCACTTTGTATGCAATACTTGATTCCATTGTTAAGATACGCTTTTGTTATTCTCTTTATTTTCCCTCATTTTCCAGGGGAAAGGGTCAACACAGGGATGAAACAAAAATGATGATGGAGAATCTTAATGCAGGGAATCTGACTGTAGTATTTCTCCTTTTAATCCCCAAGCTATAAATGTAGTGGGGGCTATGAGGTGTGGATAGGCAGAAGAGTGGAGAGATGGTGATGTGGAGAGAATGTATGGCCGTTGCACAGACAGATATACGAGTAGATGGCAGAGTTGATGGATGAATGAGTGGATGGAGGGGTGTGTCAATGGACAGATAGAGGGACAGAATAGATGGTGATAAATGGATGTATGGGCATGAAGATCAGTGGGTGAACACAGAGAGGTTAATGGATAGATGATGGATGGTGAATGGCAGATAGAGGGGGTGATGGATAGAATGGATAAGTGAGTGAAAGGATGAATGGAAAGGAGAGGGTGATGGTAGAAAATAGCAGACAGATTAAGTAGATAGATGAATGGCTGAAAGTCTGGATGGATGGTCAGATGACAGGGTAAGTGGGGAAAGGATGATGGTGATAAATAGGGCGGTCGGTGGAAGAGTAGTAGATGGTTAGAAGGGTGGATGAAAGAGTGCTATGTGGATGTATGTGAGATAAATCATGGTCACATACCAGCTCAGATCCACCTCCGTCCCCTTCACTCAGTGCCTCAAGACCAGAGCCCAAACAAGGAGGACTCTTTCCACTGCAACTATCGTAAGGTGAAAGAAACAGCTAGTTCCTTCTCATCTCACATAGGAATTGCCCTCATCCAACCCATCCAAGGGCTGAATTTTCAACCCCCCTAGCCCATTGATATCTTTTTACCCCATGGATGTTTAGCTGTGTGTCGGGTGGGACTCAAAGGGCACCAGGGAGAAGATGAGCCATGCACAGACTCAGGGCAGTGAATCTGGCTTGCCTAGAATTTTTGCATCCACACTGATGTATTATGTTCATCTCCAAATACACCCCGTGGCTTTTACCACTCTTCCAGTCAGAGGAGAAGCGTCACCTTTTGTAGACAGTTACACACTCCCTTTCTTACTGCTCCCACAGAGATTTCGCCATTCAAGCAGCTCTTGCAATACTGATTGCGTGTTCTCTCTTGGGGGAAAGAAACGTGAGGGTGCAGTTGTTACTCCATCAGTTCTGAGGCCCCCACAAGCCCTCAACACCACACTTTGTACATAAAGAAGGTTCAGTAAACACATGTGGAATGTATTACTATATTACGACTATACCAAGATGTCCATCACCTTTTCCATTCCCGGCCATAAGTAAACCAAGGTCCGGCCATGAGGCCACAGAATCTGCAGCTGCAGTTGCTTCTTTATCCACAAGAGAGCACCGTGTCGTGAAGCTCCAGTCAAGTTCTTTTGTAAATGCCTGGTGTACTTACAGAACACTGCATAACTCAAAAATTATAATTAAAATGTCTTAGCTTCTGTATTTATAGTAACATTTAAACTACTTTGCTTTCTTGAAGTCAGTCATTTACTTGAGAACAGCACACTTTTCGGTGAACAGCTCTTTGAAACAGTACCACGGGGATCTAGCCCCGGCACATGTAACTCAATATATGTCAACAGCTGTAAAAATATTGGTGGGAAGAACGCAGAAAAAAAGCCATGCGCCCAGACCAGGTGCCCAGCCTCTCCCATCTGACTGTTGTCAGCTGCTCTCTTCTCTTTCCAATAATCGGCCCATTTTGGTGCCCACAGTCAAACAAGATGGGTCTTCTGTGAGCCTGGATGATCAAAACCGTTATAAATGAGAATGATTTCGCTATTGGCGGCCTGGAGAGTGACCAGGGCGCGCATGGTGGCAGAAGGGCCTGTTCTAATCTTACCAACTGCACACTGCCATCAGAGTGAATTCCTAGGGTGTGAGCAGTTCCCCAGGGCGAGGCCATGGTAAATTCCACCTAATCCCTTCTGCATACAAATGAGCGCCTGGCAGGAGGAGCTGGGCCAGACGCTGCAGCCCAGCCGGCTCCTCCTCCCCAAGTTGCCTGTCTCAGCTGAACAATTGTCAGGCTTGACAGTGTGCATGCATGTGTGTGTGTGTCGGGGGGAGGGGGGGGCGGTGGAGACTGGGCTGCGGGAATGAGAGGAAAGAACCCCATGGCTGGGATCAGGGAAACTGCTTTAGGGGCTTCTGCAAAGTGGTCCTGACCCCACAATCTGGCAGTGGGGTCAAGGGATGGTATAGCTGTAGGGGTGGGAGGGAATGGAATTCCATTGGTTGAGGACTGGAGGAGATATGAGGTGATGGGTGATTTCCGTGGGCACCTTCTCTGTAGGTCCGACCCTAGGGTCAACTAAGATGGGCACATGTGGGTTAGGGTCTGTTGATAGTCACCTGATGGGGTAGAGCAGAACTGTTACAGAAGGAGATCCCGGGTCCTTACCTGGGTGGGGGGTTCAGTAGGCATGGAGGCGGACGAATAGGAATTCCAGGGAAAGAGCTTCCACTGGAGCCTGTCAGCCCTAGTCCCTGACAGGATCAGTGCCTGTCCTGAAATTGAGTCAGTCCAGTAATCGAGGCCACATGGAGGAAAGGGGGCCTGGGCCTGAAAACCGAGGGCTCCAGTGTAAGTGCAGGTCCCCCCAGGACCCTGGATCTGCACATGAGGAAGCAACTCAGGATGGGCTGGGAGAAAGCATAAGGTAAGTAGAGTTCCCAGAGGTGGAGTGGGAGGGTCTCTGAAGTCAGACTGTCAGACTAGACTCCTGCTATCTCCGTGGTCACCTCGGCTAGAATCCTAGTCAACGCACTTCATACACGACCACCAGTCATCTTTCAGAGGAGGTGAGATGTTTTCAAATGCAACAGGCTTCAGTCCACATTCCAGGCCAAGAAGGATTCAGAAGAAAGGCCTGGTGATCGCTTTCTGAAAATTGGCCAATGAAAACTGTGTGGATCACACTGATCTTCGATCTCAAAATGGTTTGCCCAGTTCTTCCCACTTTGTATCAGGTTTTAAGAGCAAAAAGGGAGGAGGGACTGTTTTTAAAGAAATGAATGTGGGGCTGAGCCCCGGTGGCGGAGTGGTTGTGCGTGGGTTGTGCGTCCCCCACTGGGACGGAGGTTCAATTCCAGCAGTGGGGCTGGGCCTCCTACTCCCACCACCGGAGAGCAGTGATGCCCCAAAAACCAAAAAAAAAAAAAAGAATGTGTGTCCAGTCATTTCTCTCAGACAGATGTTCGTAATTGGGTCTGTATATGGACCTCTGCAACTATGGGCAAGGTTCCTGGATATACTACACTTAATTATTCCAGCCTCTGAGTAGTATCAAGGTATGATTTTAGAAGCCCTGGTTCCACAATGGTTAAATACTTGGTTGTTAAGCAAAAGGTTGGCAGTTCAAACCATCCAGCAACTCTTTAGAAACATTACGTTCTTCCTAAAGACTTCAGTCTACAAAACCGTACTGGGCATTTGTACTCTGATACATAAGGTTGCTTTGAATTAGAAGTCAATTCCAAGGGTGCTTAGCAGAAAGGACAATTTAAATGAGTTAATATCCTTAAAACTGTGCTTGGCACATAAATACACGAAAAGCATTAATAAATATTATGATGTTCATTTTTCAGGGAGGAATGGGTTGTTAATGGCTATTGCTCCAACTTTTCATTCACCTGCTGTCTGGCCAAAGAGACTGGACCCTGCCCGTGGTCGCTTCCCAACCTGAAGTTGGTCTAGGATAAAAGTCACAGGTCCAGAAGCATTTCTGAGGGAAGTCTCTAAATAGTAGTGGGGACATTATACTCTTTGCTCAGTTACAGTTCCAGATCCATATGCACAACAAATCTATGCATCTGCAAAGCACTGTTTGTCCAACTTTGTTTGAGTACACACATACACACACACACACACACACACACACACTTCACAGATGTATACACACCCACACCCACACATCTTCCATGAAGTCAACAGAACTGCACATTTGGAGAACTCAATTAGGCTCAGTGTGTATTTGACAACCTTTCAACTTCCAGAAGACATTTATTTTTACAACGCTCCCCAGCTGAGAAATTACTAGGTTCCTGCCCTTCCCTGAATAGTCTTGGCATCCAGAAGCACCAAGGTGTATCTGAGAGTAACAAAAGAGTGCCCACCGGAGAGGCCTGGCAATGGCGGATGTGTGCTTAGATTGGGGGTACTGGTCACATCACAAAACAAGGACAAAGGCAGGGTTCAAATCAGAACCATTTCTACCCCCAGTTTTTTTCTCTTTTTTTCAAACAAATGTCGACATTTTCTGTCAAACTACCTGAAAAGCTTAAAGGGTTCTGTGAGGAGTTCTTGGGGTAGGGCAGACTCTGGGAAACAAAAAGTAAGAAAGGGAGGGGAGGAAAGAAGAGGGGGGAAAAATCTTCCTTGGTGATGAGATAAAGTGTCTGAGAGCATCAGTCCCGGATCAGTTGGGTAGAGGTTTCCCTACCAAGAGGCCCCAGTAAACCTCACCAGACTTTCTCTATCTTAAAAAAAAAAAAAAATCACTCCAATCCCCTCTTACCTCTACAATGAGTAACTGAACTCAATCACTATGTCCGCATCACTAACTCATCTCTCTCCCTAGAGCATGATTTTTCCCTCCACTTACAGGACTAGCACTTAGCAATCTTGTCAGGGAAAAAGATATGCACAATTGTATTTTTTCTCACTAAGGACACATTTCTAAATCTGGCTCTGTTAATGGTCTGTCCAGTTGCATTCATTGGTGGGTTGAAAGCAAGGTCTCCTGTCTATATAAAAATCACCAGGACATCACTGAGAAATGATGCCCCAAATCCTTCCATTTCAGGAGAAGCCCATAATAGGATCCCACATGTGCGTCTTCACATAGCCTACCCCAAAAAAACAATGGCCACTGAGTTTATTCCAGCCATGGTGACCCAGCGTGTGTCAGACTAGAACTGTGTTCCATCGAGTGCTCCGTGCCCGATTTTTCAAAAGCAGATCGCCAAGTGTTTCTTCTGATACCCCTCACACCATGGCCTCCATGACCAGCTGAGCTTGTGGACCATGGGGACCGCCCAGGGACTTGGCTGCTCGGGACACAGAGCAACCCCGACTAGAGTCGGACTGTCGGACAGGGTCTCAATGAGGATTGTTTGGAAGCAAGGCGTCAGTCCACACCTTGGATGAAGCAAGCATTGGAGATCAAAAGGGCCACATTTTACCCAGGGAGAAAGTTGAGAAGGGCAAGCAAAGGAAGGGGAGTAGAAACAGGGACTGCAGGGAGGAGGTGAGATACGTGATGCTATATTGAGAGAAGGTAACAAAATGTGTATGATTGCTGCTCTGTAAACCTTCACCTGATTTTAATAATAAAATATTGGGAAAAAAGAACGAAAAATGTCGATCCCATTTGGTCCCCAATCCTTTCTTCCAAGGCGTCGTTAAGGAGCGAATCACGACGCTATCCCAGGAGAGGCACAAAGTGCGCCACTGCTGCGAATTCACCATGTGTGCACCCATGAATCACGCATTTACCAGAATCTCTGGTCTTTGGTTGTTTTGCCCCAGTACAGGGTATGCCCAGAAAAGCACCATGGCAAGGAAACCAGCCCACAATAGCAGCCTGGGATGGGGGTACCCATTGGCACATGTGGCTTTGTCTGTACCTCATGCTCGGTGGTTTCACAAGCAGCAGGTTGGTGATGAGTAAAACAGCCACAGCGTCGGAGCCGGTGATAACTGCCATCATCGTGACAGCAATGACAGCAGTCACCTAGTGCCACCAGGCCTGCTGCTCTGCCCACTTGAGTCCTATGCAGGCAAGGGCTGTAAGAATTTTAGGGAAGCTCGGCCAATCATTTCCGTGAATCTTTACTGCTTGGGTAGATTAAACCCAGGCCCCAAGTGGCTCTCCCAGTTGACAATTTTTCTTTCAAAAAGGCAGAAGTAGCCGGGAGCCAAGTTCTTGCAGCCGAATTCCTGGACACAGTTTCCAACTATTCCAATCAGCCAGCTCTGCGGTTGGGCTGGGATTTCAAGCTTGCCACAGTATGAAGTCCAGTTTGGGCTATATTCCCTTCCCTCTCGCAGCGTGATGAAGGTTTCCCCACAAAATCAAAAGGCTTACTGTCAAGTTTTCGATTGGTCTGGGCTCCGTGCTATCATGTGTGTGGAGATGGGAAAGAATATGAATGTGGTGCCGGCTCCACCATGGGGCCTGGAGGCCTGGTCCAAGCCGTCCAGGGACCTTATGAAAGTGGAGCGGAACTCTTTTCATGTATATTCCAACTGCTGAAATTCCCCAGACGCGCCACAGTGTGCAAATGTAAAAAAGAACAATGGCTGGATAAAAACCGAAGCAAGTCCACCGAGCGCACTGAAGACAAGCCAGGCCTGCTAATGCAAGGGAGAAACCAAGCCTGGCTTCTCTTCCTCCTTTGCTTTTCCTCCTTCCTTTTTCGTGTTGCATTCGGAACTTAATGAAGATAAAGTCACCGTGTTGCTGAGGAAGGAAGCCTACTTTTTATCTACAGATTTGCCAAAGGAAGTTGACACTTGGGGAAAATCATATAGATGATGCTCAGGACTCAGAACTGATGGCTATAATTTGTATTTACTATACATATACATGTATATGTAAAAGGTATATTCTAATCTTACACTACTGTATATAAAATATATCCTGTGCATATATCCATGCACTGTGTGAAGCAGTGGTACGCTGGGGACAGCTTGGACAGGTCCTGAGAGCTGACTGTGCATCTTCTTCCTAATTCGGCATTTCCTGCCACAGAGTCGATGTCAACTCAGAGGGGCCTTACAGAACAGGGTAGAACTGCCCTGGGAGAGCCGAAGATGCTGCAGCCGTTCCCTGTATTTCTCCTGCAGTGCACCATGTGGCTTTGAACTGCCAACTTGGCAGATCCTAGCCCCACAGGTAACCAACCACTGTGCCACCATGTTCACATAAATCCTGTTGAGACCTTGAAATCGACCGTGGTAGGAGCATTTACACCACAGAAATCAGCAACTGATACAAAAGCAACAACACTGCCTCGCCTCTTAGCTAACTGTGAAATACTTAGCAGCACACTGCTGCATGTTTATGTATATAATCATACACACACACACAGTCTCTGGTGGTGTGAATGATTTACATACTTGAATGCAAACTAAAAGGTTGGGAATTCAAGCCCACTCAGAGATGCCTCTGATGTAAGAGCATGCATTTACTTCTGGAGGGTCACAGTGAAAACCCTATGAAGCATAGCTCCACTGTTACACACGAGGTCACTATGAATCGACAGCTACTCAACGCCAACGGGCAGCTGGTGTTTTAACCTTATAGTGAAGTCAAGTGCTTAATTCAGGGGCTGGTTCTCGTTTCTCTCTCTCTCTCTCTCTCTCTCTCTCTCTCTCTCTCTCTCACACACACACACACACACACACACACACACACACACAGCTCTTGCCTCTGAGTGATGTTCAGGTCCACTTGTGCCCAGGAAGAATATGGGCAGAGCCACCAGCCACCCTTGGATCCTGTGGCCTGTGCTTTGGAGACCCAGACTCAATTTTCAGGCCTTGAAGGGCTGCTGCCTTCCCCTCTCATCCTTGTGCTCATACACGCATGCATGCGCACGGGAGAAAGAGTCCAAGAGAGAGGGGGCGGCAGACACGTGTATATCTACATCTAAGTGCCAGAGATCATATTACACTAACGTGACCAGACGTCCTGCTTTTTAACCATTTACAACGTCCCACGGTATTTTAAAATGAAAATAAATATATTACAATACTACTTTGCGTTCTATGAAAATTTTTGTTGCCCTATACAGACCAAATTTTTAATCAAGAACCCACACCCACCCACCCCTGGTCAATGGTGTCCCACTTAAAATCTGGTCACTTTATATTACACACTATTCATGTTTGTCAGATTCCCCTACAATTCATACTTCTCTTTATCCATTGAAAGCAGCACTAGAACCAGGGAGCCAAATGAATCTATGTACTTTTACAACAGAAAAGAAATACCCACCTCCTCTTCTAAAATATAAAAGCAATAACAAAATTGATTCCTTTTTGCTGGGCATTAACTTTCTCCGATGACTGCAAATTTGCTGCACTTGTATTTTCTTCCAGCCCAGAATTAAACACACTTCTAATTTCTCACTTCAGGTGCGTTAAGTGCAATCTAGGGCACAAATGAATAATTTTATTGATAATAAATTTTATAATCCATGCAGCACTTGCTGAAAATGGATGTGCGCTGGATGCATTCATTATTTCTCCTAAATTGAAGACCGCAGGACTGCAACAGCTCTGCTCACCGAGCCTCCTGGTAATTGCTGGCGATTTTCTACTGGTTTGAGACCCGACTGACAAATCAGGCACATGCTCCGCTTTATGTGGAAAAATCACAATAACCAGTTTATGAGATTATTACTTTTAATTGAAGTCACTCTACAACACCGATGAGTGGTTTCTGTCTCCTGCAGACAGAATGCATCCTATCATTTTAAATAGTACAGTGAGAAACTGGATCTATAACCAGAGAGTTCAGCTTCCTAGACCCTCCCTTCAAACCTTGCAATGAAAACATCAATGGGAAGAAACTATTGTGGGAAAGTGGGCTGGGTGGGGTTGAAAGGGAAGGAAGGAGGAAGGAAAAAGATCAAAGAAGTGTTGGTCAGTTTCAAGCTTGCTTGGAAAGGATCATAGTTAAAAACACAGGTTTTGACATCAGGTATACCTAGTCTCAGTCTCCGGAAGTTCATTTGTTCTGTGTGATCTTGGACAAGTTAACTTTGTGGTCCTTTGTGCCCTCATTATAAAATGGAGGTCTGCTGTCCCTCAATATAAAGTTACCTCATTAAACACAATATCTACTCCTTAAGATTCCAGAGGATCAGTGAGATAAAGTGTGCAAAGTACTTGGCAGAGAGACTAGCACTAGGTAAACCACTCAATGATGGCAACAATTGACTGTCCTTGAGCCTCACATAAAAAAGGAAGTCGATCAGGGGAGAAATGTGAAGAAAGTTGAGTTTGTAAATTGGGAACCTCCTTCTCATGGGAGGACCTCAGAGGATGCTGGGAAGGTGTGAATGTATTCTAGAATCAAGAGGGATGACTTGAGTTTTTTATTTTTATTTTTTTCCCAGTTTTATTGGCAAGTAATGAACATATCAGATAAGATTTCAAGTCCTTCTCTTGCAGCCTATTTTAGATGAAAGGGAGAACGAACCAAACTGTTAACAATCATTGGGTCCTTCCATGCCCTATACAAGGGTAAGCATCCTGCATGTTATCTCATTAAATCTTTAAGAAGCAATGAGGGAACTATATCATCCTCATTTTATAGATGAAGAAAGGGAGGCACAGAGAGATTACATAGAAGAGAAGTGGTAAGGCGAGGACTTAGAAACTGTCCACCTTGGGAGGCAGATCTGAATGGTGGCCTCTGAACCTGCACTGCTCCAAACCACACCTAAAATCTGGCCTGGACTATCTGCTTGCACGGCTGCCTGGCTGGTCTGTCCATGGAGTCCATCCATGATCCCAACACAGCAAGTGCAGGAATCCAAGTGAGCACGTGAAACCTGAGAGCACTCTAGGTAAGGCCCCACTGCTCACAACGTTCAGCCCTGCCCCTGGAAGACCAAGCTCAGGTCCCACTGTCTAATGGGTAAAGATAACAAAGTGGGATGCTGTGAACACCAAGTCCTTCTGCAGCATAAACATGGTCTGCATCTAAAGTGACCGTAACTCTTCTTTACTTGGCTTTGTGTCTATTCAATATTCAAATATACCTGATACTTCCACCAGCTACCACACACAAGATCCCTGGTAGAACAATGGCTACACGTTCGGCTGCTAATCAAAGGCTGGCGGTGTGAACAAACACAGTGGCTTGGTGGGAGAAAGAGCTGGCAGTCGGCTTCAATAAATATCGCAGCCTAGAAAACTTCATGAGGCAATTCTACCCTGCCCTATAGGGTCACTAGGATCCAAATGAACTTGTGGCCTGAGGGGTTGACTTAAAGTTGGGGTACAATAGATGGATGTTACATGAATGAGTAAATCAAGTAATTGCAGATGTATACTACAAACCCAAATGCAACTGAATAATGGGCATGTGATGTTCTATTTATAATCATAATGGTACTAACAGTTTACTTGGATGTTCCATCACCATTATTATTATTATTATTATTATTATTATTATTGCATTGGGGACTCACCTAAACTCTTGATTCAGGGAAAAGCGTGCTTTATGCAAAAATTAGAACAGATCTCGATTTCTCCCCAGTGTCACAATTTTCTAAACCCAGGGTGGTCTCAATGGTCTTTCAGGTGGAATCTGTGATCAGGAAAAACATTACCTCTTTGATCTGAGTCAGCCTAGGAGGCCAGAGGCAGGTCTCTGCATTTCTCATTTTCAGAGAGGAAGACAGCCTTTCAAGGCCTGAAAATTGAGGTCAAAAAGTCTGGGTCTCCAAACCACAGGTGCAGGAACCAAGGGGGACTGGTGGCTCTGCCAGTATTCTTCCTGGGCACAAGTGGACCTGGGCATCCCTTGAGAGCAAAAGCCACTTGCCATTTTACCCTGTCTAGGCATGGTCCAGTGACACTAGCTCTTGGTGTCCTTTGGAAACAGTAGAAATACCTAAATGTATCTCTGGTTCACTCCCCTCCCACACCAGCTCTTTGGTGCAAACCATACAGAGAGGCTGGGCTGATGTGCCAGCTCCCAGGCCCCAGCCTGGCCCAAGGAGTCACATTTCTGTATAAACTTCCTGATCTGGGCTGGACACCCCCAGGTCACCTCCCAAACCCCCAGCATTCCCCGGCCCCTCTCCCCCTTCTCCTGATTAACAGTCGGTCACCTCATTTAGAAAGCTAACTTTTCTCAGAGTTCCATCCTGTTCTTGAGGTTTCAGTTGGAAACTTGGCCTAGATGACAGCTGTGTGGGCCTCTCCCCAGCTCAACACAGCGGGAGTTCTAATACACTTCATTCTGGGGCTGGTTGCTGCTTTTAATCTATCAGCACGGCGCCACAGCTGCTGTAAGCTAGCTGAAAATTGTCTGCATACAGGGCGAACGTTTGTAACCCTTTTCTGTGCAAACGTGCATTTCTGTAGAAGCGCATCACCAGGCTCTCCCAACCTGATGAAACATGTGGGACCAGAGGGCCCACAGTCTTCCTGTGGACCAACAGGTTCCCACTGTAAAAAGCAGGAGACTTCCAGAAACCTAAACGTGTTCTTCTTGGCTTGAGAATCTCACCCTCCTAACACCACCTCTTGCCCCAAGAGAAGATAAAATGCTGTCCCACAACCTTTGACCAGAATATCATCATTGTGTCAGGAGTCCTACAACCTGGGTGCCCGTAAGTCCCCCAAAGTGCAGATAGTTTTCCTCCCTGGGATGTAGGTCCAGGTTTGCAGAGGGCCTTTGAAATGTCTCATCTCCACATAACCCAGCGAAGCCTGGCCCAAGACAACACCAGCTGATTCTCAGATCTGCAGTTGGTTGCTGTCAACTCTAAAGGCTCTCTTCCAAATCCAGCGAGGCTCTGTGAATGCTCTGTGAGCAGGGTGCTAGCAGGGGAAGTTAAAATACTTGCCAAATAGTTCTTAGAAAATAGCCCATAGATTTCGGACACAACACACATTTTAAATGTCAACCGAAAAAGAGAAGTTAAAAAACAAAAAGGAAGAGATAGAAGGGGGCAAAGGTATGATGGGAGCCATAAAGATATAACCACTAAAAAACACGATCCAACACTGCCAGCCCACACACTAGCTTGCCAAAACCCTTGGTGGCCAGTAGCAGGAGGCCCAGCTTTCTCTCCATTTACAGCACAGAGATGCTCAGAGACCTCCTCACTCTCTTTACCCCCAAGTATCCACTACTGGAGAGGACGGTTCCCTAGGCTTTCTCACCAACCACAGACATCCCAGACATCACCCTGCTACCTTCATGGGCAGACGCTCAATGGGTCCAGCTGTTTAGATGACTCTGGACAGAGCAGGACCCACTCACCCAGTTCCTGGGGCAGATGGGTTCAGATGGGTCATTCCCTTCCCCCAGCCCAACATCAGCACTTGTAGAGGGAGTAGGGATAGGTAGAGACTACCCACGACCTTGAGAAAAGAAAGGGGGGAAAGGGACAAGAACGGGAAGGATGCTTGAGGGGTGACCTACCTCCCCAAACCAGTCCAATTCAAAACCCAGTCTTTGCTCAGAGTTGATATGGCAGCAGCTGTATCTCTTTCATTTGAGTAATTATCATATAATTAAGTGCATGAATTACAAGAGAGCCAAGGCATTAAATTAAAATATTTAATGCTTGTAAATCTGAAAATGATTACTGTGCTGATACGCAGCCAGTGAGAAGTGAGGCTAATGGCTCAGCGGCCAGCGCCAGGAGGTGGTGGCAGGGCCAGGCTTCGCCTCAGAAGGCAGAGAAGGCAAGGAGAGACAGGGGCAAGGGAAGCAGCCACCTTGACAGGGGCAATTATTCTAGGAATCTCACTGCTGATTCTTCTAAAGGGAGGAGTATCAGTCCTAAATAAGAACCATGTGTTCAGAGATTCCCTAGCTGCACCCATGGGTGGGGAATGCATTAGCTTGCTATAAAATCCCACAGGGTCACAGAGCAGGGACAAAGACGGATAATCCCAACTGTGCAGTCTTATCTTTTGGAAGGTGTCCCTGACTTTGTGTGGACACATGAAGAAACTGAGGCACAGGGAGGGGAGGAGGCTTGCCTCAGAGTCCATAGCAAGTTGCGGGCTGGGATGAGATTAGGCCCTGGGCCTCTGAAGAGGTGATGAGCCAGTTCGCCCGGCTTTGATGTGGCCCAGGGTGGCAGTAGCCAATCCTTTCATTCCCTTAACCAATCCATCCCCTCTCAGGAACAAAAGGAGGCCTGAAGCTCCCAGAGGGATCCTCCCATGATGCTGACAAATAGCTCCACAAAGCAGGAACAGAGGAGGCCCATGGGTTTCTATGCAGAAAACACTGTACAGTGCTCCACAGGGACAGGGCTAGACAGAAGTCCAAGAGGGTTCAAAGGAAAGAAGTCTCTCAGCGAGAGCAAAGCCTGCCATTTCATGATCAGTTATGTTGGCCAGTCAGGAGCCAGACCACAGGCAGCCTCAAGGAAGAAGTCCATTCCCACCTAGAAAGCTCCCCCAGGGAAAGGGACTGCCTGGAATGAGCAAGCCCAACTGGGAGGTTCAAAGAATGGACAGCCAGTGCTGAAAAGATGGGAGGCACTCTGGCCTCACCAGAATTCATCATCCTTTCTCAGTGAGTTAGAAGGGCCTAAAATGTCTGCACCCCAATTTCTTCCTCAGTGTGAGGTAGCCAGCTCCTGACATCTCACTTGAAGTGTTTAGACTATTGGCGTCAAGTTGATTCCATCTCAGACCACCTCATATTACTCATGTCCTGCGGAAATATTTATAAAGATGGTCTATGGTCCCCTGAAGTGGGCTTTGGGTTTACTCTTATATTAGAGCTCAAATTCTTGGCAGTGTAGTTTGCAGAGGGCCATGAATGGCTCTGACAAACCCAAATTCCATTTGTAGAGTCCTCATATAGAGTAAGCCTCCATTGAATTCCTTGTGAACCCTAAACAAGGATGTAGATAATCTTGCCCTCAGGCAGAAGTACACTGGAAAGTAGATTACCTCCACCCTTCTTCAGCCACCTTGGGAGGAGCAACTTTCTTAGGGGCCTGCCTGGATGTGGCCTTGATGAAGCTTAAGTATTGGGGAACAGCACAAGAAGTTTCATGGTCATGAGTCATGCCACCCTGATTACCTTGGTTGGAGGTCTCTAAATGAATCTTGTAAACTCTTCTATCTAACAAATCCATGTGTTGTCATCTTGATCCTTTTCCTGCTTCTGTAGTCCCACCTATAACTGTATGTATTGATCTGCCAACAATCATGCATTTGGGGCAGTTCCCTTTGTTTCATGTCTTTTTAACTAGCATCCTGACTGCATCCTTGGACGTCATTTTGACCTCCCTTCATCGGGATGATGTGTCTGTGCTTTTGTCCCCTTTCAGACTTAATAATTGTTCTCCTTAAATCACTAACACTTGGCTGTCAGTTGTGTGTTGCTGGAAGCTATGTCACTAGTATTTCAATCACCAGCAGGATCACACAAAGTGAGAAGAAACAGCTGCAAGATTCTACTAATAATCAGAATGTGGAATGTACAAAGTGAGAATGTAGTTTAAATTGGAAATCTTAAAAGTGAAATGATGTATCAAGATCAATATCCTCGGTGCTAATGAGCTAAAATGGACTGTTAGTGATTTTTAATTAGAAGATCATATGGTTTGCTATGACAGGAATGACATAGTCAAGAGGAATGGTGTTGCATTTGTTGCCAAGAAGGACATTTCAGGATCTTTCTTGAAGTACAATGCTCTCTGTGATAAGATCAAATCTATCTCAAGTAAGAAAATATAATAAATGTAACTATACTCAAATTAAGGTACGAGCCACTACAGTTAGTGATGAAGAAGTTGAAGAAGTCTACCAATGTCTTTAGTCAGAAATTGATCAACAGTGCAATCAAGATGTATTGATAATTACTGGCAATTGGAATATAAAAATCGAAGAAAGAGGACAAGTAGTTAAAAAATATGGTCTTCATGATAAGAACAGAGCTGGAGATCACACAGTGGAATGTTTTAAGACCAAAGACTTACAAATGGCAACTATAGACATGGACTTTTCTACAAGGAATACACAAAAAGCAAATTGAGAGAAGAGATTATGGAGAAGCTCAATATCAGCGTCTAAAACCAGGCCAGGGGCTGACTGTGAAACAGACCATCAATTGCTCATATATAAGCTCAGGTTGAAGCTGAAGAAAATGGAAACAAGTCCACAAGAATCTAAATCCAAACATAAGTGTATTTCACCTGTATTTTGAGAAAATCTCAAGAATAGATTTCATGCAGCACTGAACACTAATGACAGAAGATGTTACAAGCTGTGGGCTGACATCAAGAACACTACACCAAGAAAACAAAATGTCATTAGAAATACTGGAAAGGGACAAAATGTCAAAGTGGATTTCGGGAGAGACTCTGAAACTGGCTCTTAGTTGTAGAGAAAGAAAATGGAAGCAATAAGCTGAACTCTCAATTTCAAAGGGCAACTCAAGAAGCCAAAAAAAAAAGCCAAATATTATAATGGAATATATACAGACCTAGAGTTGAAAGCCAAAAGAGAAAAACATGCTCAACATATCTTAAATTGAAAGAAGTCAAGAAAAAATTTCAAGCCTCAAGTTGCAATACTGAACAATTCTATGAGCAACATATTGAATGAGGCATCAAAAGAAGATGGGAAGAATTCATAAAGTCACTGAACCAAAAGAATTAGTCCACATTCCACTATTTCAGAAGGTCTCATATGAGAAAGAACCCATGGTACTGAAGGAAGAAATTCAAGCTGCAGTGAAAACATTAGCAAAAACAAGGCTCTAGGAATTGATGGAATAAACACTGAAATGATTCCACAGGCAGATGAAGATTAGAAATTGCCAGGAAATTTGCAAGATAGCTACTAGCCAACTGATTGGAAGAGACTAGCCAACTGATTGCATCCATTTCAAAGAAAGGTGAGCCAACAGAAGGCTCAATTACAGAACAATACCACTGATATCATATTCAAGTAAAATTTTGCTGAGGATTATCCAACAGTGATTTCAGGAGGTTCAGGCCACATTCAGAAGAGGATATGATCAAGGAATATCATTGCTGATATCAGCTGGATTGTAGCTGAAAACCCAGAATATCAGAAAGATAGTTCTTGTATTTCATTGACAACTCAAAGGCATTTGACTATGTGGCTCATACCAAGTTTTGGATAACCTTGAGACGAATGGGAATTCTGGAAGACTTTGTTGTGTTCTTACTGAACTTGTACATGGATTAAAAGGGAATTGCACAAACAGAAAAAGGGGTTATTGCATGGTTATTTCCTGATTTAAAATCAGGAAAGGTGTCAAAGTTATATCCTCTCACCACTCTTTACAGAATGTGTACACTGATCATATCATCAAAGAAGCTGGATTATTTGGGCTGAGCCCCGGTGGCATAGTGGTTGTGCGCGGGACTGCGGCCCACTGGGACGGAGGTTCAATTCCAGCAATGGGGCTGGGCTGGAAGACTTTGTTGTGTTCTTACTGAACTTGTACATGGATTAAAAGGGAATTGCACAAACAGAAACAGGGGTTATTGCATGGTTATTTCCTGATTTAAAATCAGGAAAGGTGTCAAAGTTATATCCTCTCACCACTCTTACACAATGTGTACACTGATCATATCATCAAAGAAGCTGGATTATTTGGGCTGAGCCCCGGTGGCGTAGTGGTTGTGCGTGGGACTGCGGCCCACTGGGACGGAGGTTCAATTCCAGCAATGGGGCTGGGCCTCCTACTCCCACTGCCGGAGAACAGTGATGCCCAAAACAAACAAACAAAAAAAGAAGCTGGATTATAAGGAAAATGTGACATCAGGATTGGAGGAAGGCTTATTAACAACCTGAGATATGCAGATGGCACAACCTTGCTTGCTCATATTGAGGAGGACTTATATACTCACTGATGAAGCCCAAGAAGTGCAGCCTTAAGTATGGATTTCAACTGACTATTGACCCAAATCCTCAAAACTGGACCAATAAGTGTGAAAAATTCTAGTTGTTAGGATTTTTGTCTTGCTTTGATTCTCCTTCAATGCTCATGAAAGCAGCAATTCAGAGCTCAAAGGACCCATTGCATTCGGTGAATCTCCGATCCAAGACCTCTCAAGAAGTTAGGATGCTATTTTGAGGATTAAGATATACCTGATCTAAGCCATTGTATTTTCCATTGTCTCAAATGCACATGTAAGTTGGATCTTGAATAAGGAAGACCAAAGACGAACTGGTACACTTGAATTGTGGTGCTGACAAAGAATACAGAAAGTATCATGGACTGTCAAAAGAACAATCAATCTGTCTTGGAAGAAGGATGCCTGCAAGGCTCCTTAGAGGCAAGAATGGGAAGACTTGGGCTGAGCCCTGGTGGCGTAAGTGGTTGAGTGCGGAACTGCAGCCCATGGGCTTGGTGGTTCAAGTCCAGCGGCAGCTCTCAGGAGCAGCACCGACCACCAGAGGCAGTGATGCCTACAAAAAAAAAAAAGAATGGGAAGACTTCCTCTCATGTACTTTGGACATCTTGTCAGGAGTGACCAGTCCCTAGAGAAGGACATCATGAACAGCAAAGTAGAGGGACAGCACAAGAGAGGAAGGGTCTCAATGAAATGGAGTGACTGCACAGTGGCTGCAACAATGAGCGCAGGCCCAAAACCCATCGTGAAGGAGGTGCAGAACTGGACAGGCTTTTAATCTGTTGTGTACAGGGTCACTGTGGGTTGGAAATGACTCAATAGCACTTCAGAGTAACTGGATAATATTTGAGATTGGGATCTTTTTTTAAAAAAATCACTCTATTGGGGGTTCGTACCACTCTTATCACAATCCATCCATCCATACATACATACATACATAGATACATATATTGTATGTCAAGCACATTTCTATAGTTATTGCCCTCATCATTCTCAAACCCTTTGCTTTCTACTTGAGCCCTTGGTATCAGCTCTTCATTTTTCCCCTCCCTCCCCGCTCCCCTGTCCCTCATGTACACTTATTAATTTATAAATTATTATTTTGTCATATCTTACACAACCCAATGTCTACCTTCACCCCCTTTTCTGTTGTCAGTCCAGAGGGAGGAGGTTATATGTAGATTCTTATAATCTGCTCACCCATTCTTTCTTTTCCTTTTCTGATCACCCTTTCTACCCCACCTTCCTCCACCTTCCGGTATCACCACTCTCACCATTGGTCTTGAAGGGATCATCCGTCCTGGATTCCCTGTTTCCGGTTCCTATCTGAGCCAGTCAGGGTGCAGTGTAGCAACGATGAAACATACAACTTTCCTCTAGTTCTTAAATGCTTCCTTCCCCACCACTATCATGACCCCAATTCTACCTTACAAATCTGGTTAGACCAGATTGGGGTCTTTTTTATACCCTAAAATACTCCCAAAGATGTCCATTATGCCTTCTTCCAGGAGCAAAAACCAGATGTCCTTCAGGGATCCTCCACTAGAGGTCAACACTGCCTGCTGGATCTAGGTGACCATGTGACTCAGACACAGCCAATCAGTGCCCTCAGTATATTTTTGATGCTATTCAATGAATAATGAGCATGTGACTGAGGCCCAACCAATCAGAACCTATCCACCAGTTTTCTGGTACTGTTAAGGTCAGACTGCTCCCAAAGAGATCACAGTATAGAACTTCCAACTTTTGTGCAAGATCCAGTCTCAACTCTCCTTCGTGCCATCGTGACCCTGGAATGAAGGCCCACTGTGTGCCAGGAACTATGCCAGGCTCTTTCATTCATGATCACATTTAATTTTCATAGTAACTCTGAGATAGGTATTCACTCCCATTCCTTTTTTACAGATCAGAAGACTGAGACTTGGAAAGGGAGCGTGACTTTGTCTGGTCACACTGCACAGGAAAGGTGGGGCATGATAAATAAAGCTCTTTTTATCTACACTGAGTGGGGTGTTATCTTACTTCTATATTACTTGGTAACCCCCCACCAAACTTTAAAAATAAAGGCCAAGGAGATTCATGAGAGATGCCTGTTAATCAAGAATGAAAGTTTGCTACAACTTGCTCCAAAACAGTGTGCTTAATTACCACAAACTCCTCCCCAATCAAATCACTTAATCAAATTCAGGTAGCATGTTTGATGTTATATAAATTATTTTAAAAGGTAGCCCTCTTTGGGGAGCAAGTATAAAGGCAACTCTGGCAGGAGGGCCCAAGACTAGGGCAGACTACATCCTACTTGCTACCAAAGGCTGCCACCTGACCCCTTCCTCACCTCTCACACACCTCTTGTTTGTGAATGCTCAAGGGGGGGGGGAGGAGGTTTGCAGGAGGTGCACACAGTCTCTTAGATTAAAGGGCTGAGGGCAGCAAGACGGGGGAGATGGCTAGCCAGACTGTTAGTCAGGAAGGGCCTAAGTGAAATCGTCCTCAGCCAAACTTTTCCCCCTTCCTGAGCACCCTTCTCTAATGACTCATTTGCTTGTTCGTTCCCAACAAACATTTGCCAAGTGCCTACTATGTACAATTCATTTACCCACTCACTAAAGATTTACTAACTACCTACACCATGTTTCTTTTTCCATTTACTCATCTAAGAAACATGCATCCTTCCACTTTTTAACACTGAAACAACTTTAAAACGGGTCAAAGGGGACATCAAATAACATTGCATTTCAATCTTACTACATCTGCCTTAGGTGACTTTACAATGCTCGCTGACTAGCAGGTTCAGATGGGATACATCAGATGCATAATCCATGTGTTGACCTTGCAGATAGATTTTGGGCTTCCTCTGTCAGCCAGAGCCTTCTGCAAGTCAACTGTTCATAATGTAAGCTCTAATATCATTCCCCCCTTCAGATTTGGATTTTATTATTTACAATTGGGGGGGGGGGTCATGTGCTTCTTCTATGTGAACTTTTTGGACACCTCACTTAGATAGCTATTTGCATACAAGCTTTTAAGTCTCCAGATGTGATGCCTTCTGACAGCTGGGCATTATCTAGTTTCTCCACCACACTTTGCTATATAGTACCTATATCTTCAGCTATCTCTTCAGATATTGAGGGTGAATATCGAGCAGGACCAAAGGTGAGCACAGTTAGGTTAAAATGTAATAGTTTATCATTTGATCTCCCCATTGACTCATTTTAATTTTGTTCTGGTTTTCAATATTGTCTGCTTTTTCTAATGAAAATTCTAATGAGATTTCTCTTGAGTTTATTTGGTTATTGTTAATTTTTGTTCTATTTTCTTTCTTTCTTTTTTTTTTAAGGAGGAGATGAGCCAGTTAAGATACAGGGTAGTAGCAGTGAAATATGCAACCTTCTTTTAGTTCCCAAATGCTGCCTCCCAATCACTACCATGACCCCAATTCTACCACATAAATCCAGCTAGACCAGGAGATGTACAGTGAAGTTGGAAACATGGGAAATTTAGGATAGATGATCCATCAAGACTAGTACTAGGAGTGGTAATACCAGGAGGGTGGAGGGACGGAGGAATAGAAAGGGAGAACCAACTTCAGGGATCTACACATAGCCTCCTCTCTGGGACATGGACAACAGGGAAGTGAGGGTTGGGACACATTGGACAGTGTACAGGATGAAAATAATAACAATTTGTAAATTACTAAGGGTTCAAGGGGGAGGAGGAGAAAAAGGGAAATATAGGGAGCTGATACTGGGGGCCTGGAGGGAGGGAGGTTGCTTTGAAAGTGATGATGGCAATGTGTGTAAATGTGACCTGCATACAATTGATGTTTGTATGGATTGTGATGGGAGTTGTATGAGCCCCCAATAAAATGGTTCATTAAAAAAAATGTAATAAACAATCCAGTATTTATCATTAAAAAAAAAGTTTTTTTTTTTCTGTATGTGAAACCCAGGAGGAGTAAATCTATAGATCCTTGATTAACGGTTCCTTGGGGGTTGGCAAGGGAGCATGGGGAGCAGGGGGGAATGGAGAGCTAATAATGATGAGTACAAGAATGAATAAAATGTTCTCAAATTGATTGCGGTGGTGACTGTATGACTGAACTATTGAATAGTATGGTTTGTGAATTATATACCAATCAAACTGTTTTAAAATAAGTAAATACACATGCACAACAGTGGTCCTTGGTTGTAGACTAGATGGCCAAAGGCCCTGTCCACTAGGAGCTCCCGGTCCAGTAGAGGAAGGGGACTGCGAGCAACTGCAAACTGAAGGAGGACTGGATCCATATGAGGGCAGGGAAAAGGGCATTTGACCTGAAAACATCACATGCACAAGAGATGGGCAATGTCTAAGTCATGAAGAACAAGTGCTGAAAGTGAGAGAGGTGCCCATGATTGGGAACAGTATGTCAAAAGTTAGGGGTGGGGTGGAGAGTGCTGAATATACGGAGTCTTGTGGCTTGTTGTGCACCTCTAGGGATCTGAACAGGGAGATACATTCAGAAGGTCCAACACAGAGAACAAATTGGAAGTGCGGGGGGAGGGGAAGGTTGTATAATATATTCCAGAAGAGAATCCCTGGTTCACACTCCTAAACGTAGGAGTTTCAAGAATGAATAGGACGCAACTCCTGTCCACTGAAATTCACAATTCACTTCAAGGATTAGGACAGGTGAGCATGTGCCTACTATTCTGAATAATTGGCACTTCCTGCGATGAAATGATTTTTTGAATTTTTAATATTAATCTGACTTCATTCATCCGTGACATTTATTTTGAAAACACAAACAATCTTATAGGGGAAGATATATATTTTTTTCATTTATTCTGTCATTCACAACTTTTTCATGAACAATTATATGCACCAGGTTCCCTGGGTCCTGTGGGGTAGACAATAGTGTTTAAGACCTTTAAACGCAACAGTCAGACCCCAACAGGTCTTTCTCGATCTATTACTCACAACATGAATCTCAAACACCTACAGCTAAATCCTGAGCTTCCCCACATTAGAAGCAGCATCTACTGTGTGACCAGCCCTGTTCACTGAGCTGTGACAGACAGACATCCTGCCACCCAAATGCATCATGAACAGATGCCTTGAGAACAAGCGCCAGACATGAGAAGATAGAGGACAAGAGACAACACAAGGTTCTACAGTGGGACTGTGCTATCTCAGTCAGAGGCAACAGGAGATTCTCTGAGTGAGAGGGGAGGAAAAGCATGGGTATGGGAAAGGTTTTGCACTGTGGGATGAAGGACTGCGTGTGCAAAAACATAGAAACTGAAAAATGTGCCAAGTTGCTGGAAACAGCACATCACTCACTCTGGCTGAACACACATTGGAAACCAGAAGGTATCTTACAGCAGAACCAAGTTGTGAACTTTGTTCTCTAGGCAATGAAGAGCCCTTGGAGTTTTTTAAGTGGAGAATGACAAGGTCACGTGTGGAATTTCCATTAAATGAATTAGGACATATAAGTTAGAAGAGATAGATTGAAGGTGCACTACTCGAAACACCACTGTCAGAGCTCAGAAGCACAGTGATGAAGGTCTGGACTGAGAGGGTGGCAATGGGAAATGGAGGCATGATGGTGTCTTCTGAATACATTGGGGAGACTCTAAATAGGAGACTAGAAGAGGACAGGAGACCATCAGCCAACCTACTTCTGCCATGATCCAATCTGGACTAACTCTTACAGAAGATGACAGGTCAGGTAGCCAGGATCATCTTAAATTCCTCAGTTCAGAATTTTACAAAGTAGTTCTTCAAACAGATGGGAGAGAGAAAACCAGGTTGGTTAACTGGTAGGTGGATAGATGGGTGATGGACAGATGGATAGATGAATGGGTGGGAGTGGGTGGGGGGCTGGTAAACTGAGTATCTGAATGGGTGGACAAATATGTGGACAGAGGGATGAGTAATGAATGGATTGATGACAGAATGGGGTCAGCAGTGGATGAGAGAATGGATACATAGATGGGTGGGCAAATAGATGAATGCATTTGTTGGTAATCACACCATGCAAGGCTAGAGAATGTTGAAAATTCCAGGCTGGAACACATGCTATGAATTGATAAACTCACATCATCACTTCTGATTGAAAACTCCTCTCTCAAGCCTACCTTCAGCATTAAGCAAGCTAGTCGAACAGAAAGAGCTGGATGTGAGAAAGCAGATCTCTAATTCGAGTTTTCTCTGATTTGCTGTGTCACCTTAGTCAAGCTTTCCCCCTTCTCTGGGCTACCCTTTCCCCATGACTACAATGGAAGAAGATGAGTCGATCCAAAATCTACCTGCTGTCAAGTCTATTCTGACTCATGGTGACTCAGAGCAGAACTGTGTTGCACAGGGTTTCTGCAGATCCCCCAGCCAGGCCCTTCTCCAGAGTTAGCTTTGGACCTGCAGCCTTTTGGTAGCAGCTAAGCCCCCAGCCAGTTGGCAGCACCAGGGAGGGAAGGCTGTCCTTTTCATGCTCTCCTTAGAGAGACATCACTCTGCAAGCCTTACCAATCTCTAAGAGTTCCTTTGTAAGCTGAACTCACTTGCTAGATAGCTTTTCCAGCCAGGCATCCTCCAGCTAGAGCAGGTATCTGCATCAGCTGCAGGCTTTGAGGAAATGCCAGGGACTAGTTGGTAGCTCACTCCAGATAACTCATTTGGTAGGTCTGGGGAGGGGTCAAGAATATGATGTTGATGCTGCTTGCCCTTCAAAACTCTTGATCCAGAGATTGCTGTCAGCTACTTCATAGGTGGTACTCACACCTGCTGAGTATCCTGGAGTGGACGGCAGCTCACCTACCTCAGATAGAGGGGGGAGGGGGGAGGCGGTCTGCTGGAGTCATTGTCCTTCCAGCCACCGGGCCGGTGGCAACCTGGGCCATAGTGCAGGAAGGTTAGCGATTGCATCCAGCCTTGCCCCGGGGCCCGGGGCCCTGGTCCCAGAGCCTACCCTCTGCCTGCTTCCTCTCTCTCCTCCCACCCCAAGTCTGCACTGCCTGCTTCCACTCACCAAGTTTGTGAGAGCAACATGCCTTCTGCTGCCTGTGTGCTGCCTGCCCCTGCCGCCCTCAGAACAGCTGTGGGCTTAATTATCAAAATAACATTTTAATAGTCTCATAACTGAACTCCCTTCAAAACATGCCAGTGGAGGAGGCGGGAAGGATTCTTTTTAGCACCTCTTCCCGCCCGACTTGCTAATCAGAGGCATTCAAGACACTAGGAGGTCCTGATGCCCTTCCCAGCAAGTAGAGTTCCCTCCTGGCACCCCTCTCAGCTCTGACACCACCCCTCCCCCCACTCCGCAGAGGGAAGAGTCCAGAAAGCACTCCTGATGGCCCTGTGATACCTCCTGGGCCTCTCCTTAAGGCAAAGTAACTCACATTCAAATACCTGGTTCTCACCTAAGAAAGTGGGTACACTAAGAGAACTTAGCCAATTTGTTTGTGATCATCAGGGGTTTTACTTGCTCTTAACACATTTTTAAAATATTACAAAAAAGTTACAACCACAAGCATTAACTGTGACTCCTCCTTTCCCCTCTTCTCTGTGTGCTAATCCCATGGGGATACCTAGCTGGTATTTAACTCCCAAGTTACTAAGCTCCACTGATCAAGCCCAATACAAATGAAGCTTCAAAAATCAGCATTTCCCCCTCTTATTCTCCACAATCCTTTCTCTCTGGGTTCTTGAAAAGCTACTAACATATTGATCAGAGGCTAGCCCTGGCCACACTGCATGCTAAGTGCCCAACCTTGACTAGATGTGGTTACACTTCACCTGCTTCTGCAGTCCAAGGAGAAAGGCCCCACTATTTCTCTCATCCCCTCTTGACAGATAGGAAAATTAAAGCCACACTGTCTGAAACCCTATGCAGACATTGTTCTATGCAGGCACACTTGGGGTCAACTTGAGTCAGAAGTGACTGACATAAAATGATTGTGTTTGCTTTCATTTTAGGAGGAAATGATCAGAACTGGGCAGATTCCCCTTGCTGCCTCCCCTGAGCATCGACAATGCACAAAGAAGGGCACTTTGGAAAGATGCTACCATTATGGGATTCGGTACCTGTTTCCAGACACCTGGCTCCTGGACAAGGTGGGCTCAGGAGAATAGTGGGGAAGGAGGCAGGCAGAAGTACATGGTGGGGAGGGCTGGGTACTGTCTCCCAACCCAAGTCCTCAGAAAGTCAAGACTACTTAATTGGAGCCTACCAGTATAAAGTGTATTCCTCGGGCCATATCTGGACAATAGCTGGGGGCAGGCTCACAGACACAGGGACTTGATGGGCTCTGAGGAAAGAGACTGGGAAAGAGACTGGGCCATGGCAACCTTCAGTCAGCCTTCCGCAAACTGACCACTTGTCCATCAGAACACTGGAGCTGTTCCAGAACCCCTAGGGCTGCACACTGCTGGCCACATACCCTGCTCTCATGGCACCGAGCTTCCCAAATTCAAAGCCGGCTCCATCCTTATAAATACCATGGCCTTGAGCACGATGTTCATCTTCTCTGAGAATTTTTTCATCAGCAAGAGAAGCGTAACTAGACTGGATGTACAGGACCTGGCTGTGATGGAGCTTAGCCCAGAACAGATATTCAACTACAGATAGACTTATCCTCCCTCCCTCATGACCCTTGAATAAGTTATTATTTTCATATTTTATATTATCTGCTATCTCCCTTCACCTACTGTTCTGTTGTTCGTCCCCCCTGGGAGTATTATATATTGATCATTATGATCGGTTCCCCTCTTCTCCCCCCTGCCCTCCTGGTATCACTACTCTCATTATTTGTCCTGAAGGGTTTATCTGTGTGGATTCCCTGTGTTTCAAGCTTTTATCTGTACCAGTGTACATATTCTGGTCTAGTCAGATTTGTAAGGTAGAATTGGGGTCATGATTGTGGGAGGAAGAAAGCATTAAAGAACTAGAGGTAAAGGGCTGAGCCCCGGTGGTGTAATGGTTGTGCGTGGGACTGCGGCCCACTGGGACGGAGGTTCAATTCCAGCAGTGGGGCTGGGCCTCCTACTCCCACCACCGGAGAGCAGTGATGCCCCCCCCCAAAAAAAAAAAAAAGAAGAAGAAGAACTAGAGGTAAGTTGTATGTTTCATTGGTGCTGTACTACATCCTGGTTGGCTTGTTTCTTCCTTGTGAACCTTCTGTAAGGGGATTTCCAATTGTCTACAGATGGACTTTGGGGCCCTACTCTGCCCTCTCCCTCAATCACATTGATATGATTTTTTGTTCTGGGCCTTTGATGCCTGACACCTGATCCCATCAACACCTCATGATCACACAGGCTGGCGTGCTCTTTCCATGTTAGTTTGGTTGCTTCTCAGCTAGATGGATGCTTGCTTATCTGCAAACCTTTAAGACCCCAGACACTGTATCTTTTCATAGCCAGACACCACAAGCATTCTGCCACACATTTGTTTATGCACCCATTTTGTCTTCAGTGATCATGTCAGTGAAAAGGTGAGCATCACAGAATGCTGGGTTATTAGAAAAAAGTGTTCTTGCATCAAAGGAGTACTTGAATAGAGATCCAATGTCCATTTGCTGCCTTAATACTTAACGTATAAGTATATGCACATCAATTTCCCTATTGTTATATGAAAATATATTTATATATGTACATCCCTATATTTAGACCTCTATAAAAGTCCTTTGTCTCCTAGTTCTTTCCTCTATTTCCTTTCACTTTCCCCTTGTTCCACTTTCACATTCCACCTTCATTCAGGTTTCAGTAACTCCACTTGGCTACATTGCCCTTGATCAAGCCCAGCAGGCATCCTATGCCCTTCTTACCATCAATTTTAGATCATTTGTTGTTCCCTTGTCCCTGGGTTTGTTGACATCCCCCTTCATTTTCCACGTGCCCCACTGTCCCGTGTGTTCCTCCAGATTATTGGTGCCATTTTTTTCTCCTCCAGATTGTTTATCCTACTTATCTTATCTAGATAGACATGCAGAAACCATAGTTAGCACAAAAATGAGACAAGGCAAAACAAAACAGCCAAAGAAGCAAACAACGAAACATTTTTTTTAAGGCTGCTTAATACAATTCTCTGAGGCACCTTTAAGTGGACTTGAATCTCTAACCTTTCAGCTAGCAGTCTTGAATATCAGCTGTTTGCACCACCCTGGGATGAAATAGACTACAGCTATTGTATGTCTTGAAGGGGGCTGTGACCTGCAAAGTAAGAAGGAGAATAGCCTCTCTTTCACACCATTACCAGGGCACAAGGAGGGTCAGCCGACAGCTTCTTGTGGGGTTCCCAGTCATCTCTAGCTCTTGACCCTTCTACTACAGCCACTTGTGGCAGAAGATTAAGGCTACCTCTTTGCCTGATATTACCCCCACCACCCCCTCTGCTCTTGACACTGCTCCAAGTGATGAGGGGAGTCCTCGTTTCCTCCATGGTTAGGGGGATGCTGGCTACTGGCTGGTCCTCAGACTAGCAGAGCTCTAGGCCAAGAGAACAGAGTGAGCGAGAACCTGGATTCTAGTGGCCTTGTGAGCTACGCCTTGAGCTGTGAATCAAAAAGTCGGCAGTTCAAACCACCAGCTGCTTCACAGGTGAGAAATGATGCTCTCTACTCCTGTAAAGCTTTAAAGTAGCAGTTCTCAACCTGTGGGTCGTGACCCCATTTGGGGTCGAATGACCCTTTCACAGGGGTTGCCCAATCCTGAACAAGTAGCAAAATTACCGTTATGAAGTAGCAACAAAAATAACTTTTATGGTGGTGGTGGGGTGGGAGTGCCGGGCAGCCACAACATGAGAAACTGAATTAAAGGGTCACTGTTTTAGGAAGGTTGAGAACCGCTGCTCTACAGTCTCAACAACCCCTAGGGGCAGTTCTGCTCTGCTCCACAGGGTCTTGCTAAGTAGGATGGACATGAAGGTTTTTTGTTCTTTGATTTTTAAGTAAAATGGAGGTGTTAAAATGGCTGTGAGAATTAAGACACATGAAGTGCTTAGAACAATGTTGACGTATAGTGGTAAGAATTATATGAAGGTTTGTTGTTATCATTATTGCTGTAGTGATCATTTCCTTTCTCTATACACTTTCCCTGTTCCTGATATTGGCTCAAAGTTCCCCTCATGCAGGAAGCCTACCCAGCCAGCCTTCCACCCAGGTGTCTTCTCCCTTCTCTTCCCTGTCTGCCCTGAGTAGTGTCACAGTCATTTGCTTACCATTAGATTATCTATCCGACTCTGTCTTTAATGGGATCTTTCATACCCAAGACATTGTCTTAATTCATTCTGGATTCCTGGAAAATGGGATTGTCCATATTCTAATCAATCCTTTACCATCATCATCCCCTAGACACAAGCGCTCACGCGGACATGAACACACACACACACACACACACACACACACACACACTTCTCGGCTATGCAAACGCTAATTCTAACACAAATAAGATACTGGTGATTCCTATTTGCCAAAATTAAGAGACTGAGCTTTCATTCACCCTGTACCAGAACTGACTCAAAGACTATGCTCATGTTTTCCTGGCCTGGGTGCAGCAAGCATTCACACACACACAAACACACACACACACACACGCACACCCCACCCCCTGTAGAAGCTAGCAGGACATGATGAAGACCCCCTCCCTTCCACCACCACCCCCAATTCAAGAAGCCCTAGCCCCTAGTTTAAGGGCTGCTTCCATTTATTAAGGGTCTTCTTCATTTTCTTCACCTTCCCACATCTGCACTTTCCAAAACAGGATATTAAGGGAAGAGAAACCTAGGGCTTTTGGGGGTTTTGAGCCTCCGCTCCAGGGAAAAACAGACACTCATCCCTGACTGAAATTGCTTCATTCCATGTGCTCGTGGGCCACGGGAGCGCTCCCACCACAGAGGAGCAGAAAATAGAGTTTGTTTCTCAATTTCCCAACCCTCCTTGTCTCTCACCCTCCCCACCTCCTGCCTTCTCCATCCTTTCTGCCTGGCTCCTTGCTGGGGGATGGGCCTCATGGCTCCACACTGCTGCCAGGTATGCCAACGGGCAGGGTCCAGAGCCACTTAGCAGCACAGAAGCAGACTCTCCCACTCCCATACCATGCAGACCAAATAACCCTGGACCAGGCCCTCCTTAAGAAAGCAGATGCTCGGACTTGATTTCCCCCAGCAAGATTCCAGTTTTCAGGTCATTCTCCAGTTTTGCCAGCCATGCAGTATGCTCCTGGCATGAACAAAATAAATGCTCTAGCGTTAAAATATTCATCTGTTTTTTTTGTTGGGACTGAGGGTCTGTGGGCACGAAGCATTTCAGAGAAATAAAAACACGGTTTTCCCTCTTCCTCCCTCTGTTTTCTACCACACCTGGGAGGTTCTGTTCCACCTGGACTTTTGGCAAGTGCTTTCTTCAATTCCTCAGCTGCTCTACAGAGAGCGAAGAATAGAGGAGACACAGATGGATAGATTCCACTAGTTTTTAATCTCTCAAGGGAAAGAGGAAGGGATACTGGATGCTTTCTTGGAAGTTAATTCAGCGCAAAACTGGGCACTGGGAATATTCTGTCCAAGCAATTAATCCCTGCCCCTTCCCCAACCTGTGACCGTTGAACTCCAGCAAGCCAGACCACCTTTCAGAGATCTAGGCAGGCAATGCCCGCTGACCAGGCCCCAGTGATGAGGTCCCTCTTGAGATAACTGGACCAGCCAGAAGCCTTGAGGATGCTCTAATTATCAGTCACTCCATTTCCTTTTCCCTTTGCTCCCTAGCCCCCATCACAGAAACCTGTCAAGCATTCACCCTAAGGACTTGGAGAATCCACTACCTACTGGCTGGCCCTGGTCTTTAACTAAAGGCTTGAGCTAAATTATACTGCAGGCCTCGGGGAGCCTGGGAGTGGTGACTGTAGGAAGGGCTGTCAGTGGAAATGGGAAGAGGAGGAGGGAAGGGTCCCAGTATTCAGAGAGATCTTCCATCTGCTTTCCAAGAGGAGCTGGGGAAACTGAGGTTCGAGCATAGGGGATGGAAGAGTTCAATCAGCCCCTGCTTCAGACTTCACCAGTGGACCCCCATACCAGGTCCAGTCTAAAGCAGTTGTTCTTAACCTTCCTAATGCCGTGACCCTTTAGTACAGTTCCTCATGTTGTACTGCCTCCCCCACCCAACCGTTAAATTCTTTTCATTGCTACTTCATCACTGTCATGTTGCTACTGCTATGAATCGGGTGACTTCTGTGAAAGGGTCATTTGACCCACAGGGTCAGAACCGCTGGTCTAAAAGGAGAGGAAAAAGACACTCTGCAAAGGACATTCCAGTGTCCACTCCCCTGCTCCATGGAAGTACAGAACAGGGCACCTGGAGGGACTAAGCACCAGGCCAGCCGGAGGAGGAATTCAGTGCTGTGGAATCATCCTGGTGCAGCACATTGTCTTTCCTTCCTAGTATGCCATGCACAAATTAGTCTGTCTTCCAAAATGTATGTCGATTCTTCCGCCCACCCAAGGCCACCACCACTCACCATCATCTCCAGCCAACATATCAGCAGTAGCCACCCACCTAGACATCAGTTTCCAGTCTTGCTCACCCACAATCCTAGCTCTATACCAGGCATCCAAAACTACCTCTTCAAAAACACAAGTAGAAAATATCACTCAAGGTGTAAAACTCAGCAATGGTTTCTGACTGCAGATATCAAATCCACTTGTTGACCTGGGCCCGAGCCCAGCATAGCCTGGGCTCTGCTGGTCTATCCCACTTCCTGGAAATCACGCTTCGGGTGGCTCAGTACACTCAGCCCTGGGGACTCCAGCCTCATAATTTTTGCCCAGCTTCTCCACCTGGCTGTCTCCAATTCCTACCCTAAACCTTGTCTGAACTGACATCTGCTTCCGTTTTCTCCATCCTTGCACTAATAACATGTCTCCCCACTTATAATTACATAGTTATACCTTTTTATCCTAATCTTTCCTATTTAGACAGGAAATGACATGGAGTTTGTGGAAACACAAATATTTGTTTACTAGCATATGCCAGAGCCAGTACAGAGCCTGGTGCATAGCAGTCTCTTGGTACTTGCTTGTTGAAGATATTTAAAGGCACTAGGCTGTCAGTTAACATAAAGTAGCCCTTTCCCAGGGCCAAGACTATAGGAAAGGAGGCTCTGAGAGCTCGAGACCAATAGAAGCGAATGCCCTTCCAAGTGCAATGCATAGCAACCTTCCTTGCTTTATCCTAATTCTCGATCACATTTGGATTCAAATGATTGTTTAAGAAGCTGAAGAGGCAAAGGTTAGACTATGCCCGGAGAAAGCCCCTGAGGTTCAGCATTCAAGAGTGGAAACGTTTCACTCTCATAAAAACCGAATGTAATCTTCTGTCCAGGGGGCGGAAATGGAGAGTGCGCTCAAAGGGTCTACAGAATGCTTGGCACATGCAGGAAACACAGTCAAACTGCGAGTCCGAGGGCCCCCCACCAGAGCACGGGCCCCAGGCCTGCCTGGACCCTCTGCCAGCAGAGAAAGTAGTCCCCAGAGTTCCTGAGTAGAGAAGATTTACGCTCAGTCGCGATATTTATAACAATAAATGATTGCGGTTGCCACAGCCCGCAGCCATCCTCCTTAAGAACTGGGGCAATAAAGAAAGAAAGACAAAAAGAAAGAAACACATGCTCACTCCACTCCCCCAAAATGAAAAGGCAGAGAGGAGAAGGGAGGCACTCCTCTGATGTGGACTCACTCATTCCCCTAATGTAATCAGAAGAGCTTCACCATTGGTAAGGTCTTCTCTCTTTTCCATGGCTGATTAAGCAGTTGGGAGCAGAGTTTACCGTGAAAAAAAGCAAACAATTATGTTCTAGCCGAGGTAAACATTACCTCAGTAATGCAAGCTGAGAGGCCCAGCCCTATTGTCAGTAGGGATTATCATTATAATACTTAAAATAACATTTATAACACTTACTGAAATTACACGAATGAAGTCTACTGAGACATCGAAATGAAATCAGTTCAATGTGTTTTTATAAGAATACTGAAATCTCCATTCCTTAGAGGCAAGTTATAGGCATTAGCAGTTTTTGCTGGGCCTCCATTAGCTGGTAAAATTTGAATACCGTTTCTTAGGTGGGCTCTAATCTTCTTTGAATCCTCCCAATACATTTTATCTGTAAAAAACTGTGGTTAAAAATTTAGTTTGATGGAATGATATTTAAGTGCTTTTTCTCATCTAACTCCCTGAAAGTACCCCAGAGAGTCTCCCTGTAATTTGTTCAAACGAAATAATATTTTCGTTTCCCCATTTCTCTTTGTTGTCTTGTGTGATGAAAAGTAACATTTCTTTTCTTTCAATCCTATTAAGCCAGGCTCATGGAACGCCAGCCACTCAATCCAAATGCGATCTGGCAGGCAGGCACATGGCTTAAAAAACGGGGCCTGCCAGCCTGCATTGCCGTCAGGAGTTGACATGTCACCGGCGTCGGTTCCACGCGACATTTCCCAAGAAGTAACCAGAGGTACCAACAAGCTGAGTGGGGCTTTTTGTATGTTTAGATTTTCTGTCTTCCTAGCTAACATGCTGGGCTCCTTGGCTTAAAGACTGGCTCATTTATACATCTGTCTTATTTCCTTCAACTCACCGTACTTCCACGTTCCCTGGGGTGTGGGGGATACCAGTGCAGGCACACAACTCCAGCTCAGACGGGAGACTACACCATTCTCCAACGTGGCCACTTGCCCCTCAGATCAGCCCTTCCAAGTAAGTAGGGAATGCAAGACCTGTCCTCTCTTCCCTTCTCCAACTTGCTCCCAAAGGCTTCAAATTCACTGCCATGCAGTTAATTCTGACTCATAGTTACCCTGCAGGAGAGAGCACGGCTGCTCCTGTAGGCTTCTGAAGCTATAAATCTTGACAGGAGCGGAAAGCACCACCTCTCTCCCACTGTGCAATCGGCACATTATTTCATTATCTATTATCAAATATCACCTCCTCTCCGAAACCTTCCCCACCATCCAAGGGCTCTCAAGGTCCTCTGCTTGTACAAGGGAAGTACATTTGCCCCTTCTAGAAATGATAAAATAAATAATGGTGGGGCTGAGCCCTGGTGGCGTAGTGGTTGTGCGCAGGACTGCGGCCCACTGGGATGGAGGTTCAATTGCAGTTCCATGGAGCAAAGGCTGGGCCTCCTACTCCCACCACCTGAGGGCAGTGATGCCCCCCCCAAAAAAAAAAATTAATGGTGACACCATGCAATAAAACTGTTGTTACCAGCCATCTTCCAGTCAGCCGCTGATGCAGAGGGGCCCATAAACAACAGGGCAAGACCACTGTGATCCATGGGATTTTCATTGCTGTCTCATCTGGCCTGACTTACTAGTCAATCTGAGTCTGAAAGTTCTGCTGAAACCTGTTCAACATGATAGCAACATGCAAGCCTTTCTCGCCGCCACACAGATGGCAGCTAAGTTACAGATGCATCCATCAGGAATGGAACCTGAGTTTCCAGCCTGTAAGTCTAGAACCCTACCACTGGACCACCACTGCCCCCTAAATGACCCACATGACTCACTGCCCTCGAGTCAATACCAACTCCCAGCAGCCGTCCAGGGCAGGGTAGAAGGGCCTGGCGAGTTTCTGAGAGGGTAATGGCTAACAGGGACAGAAAGTGCCCCCTTTCTTCCTCAGAGTTTGCAGACCACAGTCCCACTCGCAGTCACTATGCCACACTATGTGACGTCTTCAGAAGTCAAGGAAAATCAAATGAGTCCATACGGAAGGATATCGATGATAAAATGCTAAAAAAAACTACCGACACGATACATAACAACAAAAATGATTGACTCTATTTGAATAATTCACTTTATTTGAATATCTGGAAACTCCTGGAGAAACACATAAAAATCAGACTAGAGTTGGAAATGGGGAGTTTACACTCATTGTATAACCTGAATGTTTTCCCTATGAACACGTATTGCTTTTCTATGCTGATGAAACAGACTAGCGTCATTTGGAGGAGGTTTGATGGTAGAGTGATGCCATGCCAGGCTGCTAGCCTCCAGCTTGGCAGTTCAAGACCTGCTGCAGCTCCAGGAGAAAGACAGGAGTATGTTGCTTAAATTATAGATGTCTACTTTATCTATGGAAATCCTCTAGAGAGGAAATTCTCTTTGTGTCCTCAAACTTGAGCTTGATTTTCCTCTCTGTCCTTGGCTGGTTGATAAGCAGGGAGGGCCCAGCCAAGAAGGAGGCACTCTCAAAGACGCTCCGACACCTACCTCAAACTGAGGCAGCAATGAAAGGGCAAGCCATACTCTCGAGTCCATACTGGAAATATATGGTTATGTCTTTGAGGCTAAATTTTAGCCAGCTTTAGATGAGGGGTTTTCTCATTTCCTATCTTTATTCCACTCTTGGATCAATGAATGGCTAGTACAATATGTGCAAGAAGCTGCCTGGATTCTCCAAATGAAGCTGCCATTTTGACATAAGAACATGTCTTGTGCTGACACTATTTACAGTGTGGGTGTGAGGGCCAACGTGGAACCAGAGTCACAAATGACAGAATTACTGAAATAAGGGATTCAAAATTATTTGTAAGGAAATTTATTTCTAAGTGTAGAAACATTAAGCCTATTAGTTTTATTCTAATGGCATACTTTTTTTACAAAGACAAGAACCACCTACAAAAATGCTCATACATGGTATAAGACAGATCTCAAGGGTCCATTGGCAACTACTATGAATTCAACCTTGTTCTCCCCCCAAAAGTAGGTGAAAGTCTTTACCTGTGAATATGGCCCCCCATGGGACCCGATTTTGTGATGGTAATAAAGGTACACTGGAATAGGGTCCTACATCCACTCCATTTTGAGTGGTGTCTTATAAAGGGTAGTAATAAAATGTGCAGTGGGGGGGTGGGGGGAGCGAGACACACCCTGTGATAACAGAGGTAGTGTAGTCCAGGGATGCCAAGCATGACCAGCAGATCCTGTAAGCCAATGAAGAGACAAAGAACACCTTCTCCATGAGCAGACATGCTAACCCATACTTGTAGCCTACAGAAATCTGAAATTGTGAGGCCCACCAAAAAAGAAAAAAGAGAAAGAGAACCAGAAATCTGATAAATTTTTATCCTCTAAATTTACCACCTATGGTATCTTTGTTATGGCTGTACTCAGAAACTAAGATACAAAGGGGCTTCAAAAATTTTGTGGGGGGTGTAATTATCTTTTCATTCCATTTTTCCATGAACTTTCTGATACTCTCCCTGCAGCAAACTAAAAGCCAACTCTCATTTTGTGTATTATTAAAATTGCATCACCCAGAAAAGACGATGGAACTCAAAAGGTCTCCTCTGTTTGGTGCCAACGTTTTACTTGCAGAGCTGCTGAGCGACAGGGGGAAGTTCAAGTCGATCCAGAGGTACCCAGAAAAAAGGTCTATTTCCAGCAACAAAACACAGCAAACCAGCCAATCAAACAAAAAACCCAGTCACCTAGTGAAGACCCATGAACTCTGACACACGTAGGGTCTACATGAATCAGAGCTGATTTGACTTAGCAATTGTTTCTAAGATAAACAGAGTGGAAATCACATCTGTACTTAGCACAGTGTGGTATAGCACCAGTGAACAATCAACAGTCATACTTATTGATCATGGTTACGCTCCTTGTACTATAACCAAGTCAAATAATGGAAACAGTAGTGATTTGTCCAGAAGCTGAGGTTCTAAATGATTCCTGCTATTCAGTGAGAGCAGAAAAGCTCAGGACAGAGGCAGTAACTCTGTCTCTCAGCTCCCCAGTGCAACTGAAAACTCCACTTGCTAACAGGCTCCTTCCCAGTCTCTTATGTATCGGTTTTAAGTGGGCAGCCAGACTCCAACCACCATCAAAATGCACCCCATCACTCCCCAAGCGCTAACCAGTCAATGCTGCTTGGCTCTTGGGGGCGGGAGGGGTGTGTGTGTTAGAACTTTTCCTTAATTGTGTGTGTTTAAAAAAAAAATTGATCACGTGTGAGATGCAGCCTGACTTTGTCACTGAGGGCATGTTTTACCATCTGAATCGGCAAATTTGTTAACTGACTGTTGAGCCTAATGTTATACCGCTATTCTGCCTCTCGTTAGCAACACAAATTACCAGCAATTAGCTGGCTGACTGTTCAATTTGGTGTATAAAGAGAACTATATAATGCTTAATGTATCTATCAAATGTAATAGCCCAAACAAAATTAATGATATGAATACAACGTGTGCTTATATGGGATAATTACAAGGTGTCCGAAAGGCGAAACGTGCCCCCGAACCACACATACAATTCAGGCAGTCACCAGAGTGGTAGAGGCTGGTGAGGCTGAGACGAGAGAGAGTGCGGAGTGGAGTGTGCTCGGCCTCTGGCAGCAACAAGGCCGGGATTGTAGGGCACTGTGGTCTCTGAAAACAGAGGTTGTGGCTTCGAAGCTGGAATGACCTGAAACCTTGGGCAAGACACGGAGACCGTTTTCTCACCTGGAATGTGGGAACAGTAGCATTTGCTATATTGTCCGAACCTGGCACAACACAAATGACACAGAGAGAGTTTTGCCAATGCTAGAGGACCCGCTCAGAGGAAGGTGGTGGTGCTGTTGATGCAGCCATTATGACATAAGCATTTCCAAACCCAGGCTCAGCAGACCCCTCCCTACCCACATTCCTGACAGAGGAGTATGGCACAATATCAATGACACTGCGATGTAATTACCACCTCTTCCCCCCGCCGGTAACTAAACATTTTCCTCTGCTCACTATCCCTGGAATGGCAAGGCCATTCCCAGTGTATTGCTGGCACATCTATAATTAAATAATTAAGAATTGTTCAAGCCCTTCCAAACACAACAAAAGGCGATGATTATTTCAAACCCACTTTAGGAGAAGTCAAGCCCCTATCAGCTCCATTTTTTGCTAATAGTTATGCAAGGCTGCACCAGCAGCAGTCCCTCTTGCATGCCAGCACACCAATAAATTAAGATATTCCTGGCCGCATCTGCACGAGGGAAATTAGAGCATTACCTGGTCCCCGCCAGTGTGCCAGCTCGGAGCGGCAGGCGCAGCCCACGCTGGGCGACCAGCTGTCTGCGAATGTGGCGTGTGGATCACAGCTCAGAGCCGGGGGATCTCTTAGGAGGTCTGCTCTAATAGCACAACTGCCTCGCTGCAGGACTGTTCCCTTCACAGCACAATATTCAAACACTTCTTCCGCCTCTTTCTTTCTAGTTCCAAAGCAGGGAGAACCAGGAGCTGGGACCTAGGAGCTGGTCCCCAGATGCCGAAACGTGCTTGGCTGATTTTTGTCTTGCTCACCTCAGAGTCCTCGCTGGTGAGGACTGCTCTGAGGCACTTTGTTTTGTGACACTCAGCCCCAGCTGCCTGGGAGGAGGGGCGACCTCATTCCTGGTAGGTGTATCTTCACCAGGAACAATGTCTTGGGCTCTGGATGGGAGGCAAGTGGCCTTTGTAGAGATCTGGAAGTCAAAATATTCCCCAAGTGGTTTACCAAAAATGCAAGTGCCCACCTTCTTGGAGGGAGGTCCAGACCTATTTCTCAAGAAAGGGGTGGAGACTCCTGACCAAGTACATGCACAGCCTGGGGACCAACATTCAGTTTCTGACTTTGCTGTAAGCCTGAGTCACCCTCCCTCTAGCCATGTCAGACCAGCCCTGGAAATGATCCCTGTGCTTTGCACAAACAAAAGCAGAGAGAACAGTGTGCTGCCGACTCCCCATTTGGCACATGTGCTAAGAATCCAGGATGCAGCATCATTGGCAAACAGCCTGACATGTTGCAGGCCGGAATCAGAGGTGGAGCTTGGCTGGCCAGAAACAGCATGCTATGGACAACGGAGGTACTAGACACATGTGAGTAGGGACTTTGGGGAAAGGCCAAGGGTCCACAGGTCTCTAGAAGTGAAGTATGAGGACTTTGGATACAAGGATGCGGGAAAGAAAGGTACTTTCAGACTTTCAGTTGGAAGGCCAGTGTGGGTAAATATGAGAGCAAAGGAAGCCAGCACTGAAGACCATTGATTTTGGGTCATAAAATACTCGTGTGGATGAGAATAACCAACGAGGGGTAAACAGCATATCAACAGTTACTGGTGACACTGGCAAGAAGAGTGTCAAGGAACATCAAGCCTTCACTGAAGCCCCTGAGTTTCTGCTGTGCCCACCACCTAGAATTATCTTTCCCTCTTCCCCCTCATGAACTCCTACTCATCCTGCACTGGCCCAGCTCAAAGGCTACCTTCTTTTTCGATTCTTCCTCGGACTATTTACACACTCCCTACATTCACCAATATTTCCCACCCACACTAAGAAAGACTGACAATTATTTTCTAACATTTATTTGCCTGGTTGCTAACTGGAAAGCAGGCAGTGCAAATCTCTCAGTCTCTGTGTTGGAGAAAATACCTCCTCCTGTAAAGATATATTGCCTATAAATACCTATGGGGAAATTCTATTCTGTCCTACAGGGTGGTTCTGCGTCGATTCATCTTGATGGCACACAAGGGTAGCCTTCAAGGGAGCAGTCGCCAAGACCCTGACTCATGATGACCACATGTACATCAGAGTAGAATTGCACTCCACGTTGTGCCAGTTCACCTGTGCATGTTTAGGCTGTAGCCAGCATATAGGAATAGAGTATTTTTTATTTCTATGATAATTGCAGAAGACTTTCAGTGGATGATTTCAAAGATATATATCACCAGGCCTTTCTTCTGGGTGAGTTTTAACCTTGAACTTTTGGCTAGCAGCTAACATCATTTGAACTGCACAGTCCAGAGAACGTGCGTTGCCACAGTCTGCTCATCCATTGGGGATGATGGCTGATAGTTCTTTAGCGTGAAGGCTCCATCTGCCTTGGCTAACAATGCCCAGCACTAAGTGCAGAATATGGCATGAATCTGGCAAATAAAAACTAGGCCAGTGAGACCCACTGCATCGATTCTGACTCATAGAACCCCTGTCTAGGATTTCCATGACGGTAAATCATTACAGAAGCAGAGAGACTCATCTTTCGTCTGTGGAAGAACTTTCGAGTTAAGCCACCAGTGCTGTTGTTAGTAGCCCACTGCCTTACTGCAGAACCACCAAAGCTCCTCAGAAGACCAACAAGGTCAATGTACTCTCAGGCTGAACAAAGCATGAGACTGTGGGACTCTTTCTCATTTTTTCTCTTGCTCTTGGGTGTATGTGTGTGTGTGTGGGGGGGGGGGGGCGCGGGCGGGGATGGAGCCTTCAGAGCTTAGGCCTGGAGTTAACTCCCAAATCAAGAAGGATAGTTACCAGGGGGCCACCGGAACCTAACATCTGTGCAAAGTGCTCCAGGGCAATCCCTTCTTTCCTGAGCACACCTGAGGCCTCTGCCCAGATGGGTGGCAGCCGGCTTCCAGTCTTGCACACATGGAGGCTAAGCCCTATTCTCAAAGGATGGAGTTCCCTTAGGGACCTTTGCAGGCCACACGCAATGAAAATCAATGGTTTTTTTCTCTTTCCCCTCCTCTGACTTTGATCTACTGCAATGCACCCTTCTCAGCTTCACCAATGTGCTACCGTCTCCTGAGCTGGATGCAGTGCTCCAACATGCTATGTCTGATGACACCACTCATCCTTCTCTCTTCCTGGACACAGCCTGCTACTCAAAATTAAATCATAAATCGCCTTATCATCTGAGACAAGTTTTATGACTAGCTATACCTGCTTCCAAATGTGTTCAAAGCTTCTATTAAGACAAAAACAATTCCAACGGTTTTCCAGGATATTCCTTGATCCAGAACCAAGCACAGAAGTTCAGTAAGTATATTTGCTAGGCAGAAACAGGGACGATACAAGCACATTGCTCAAGGTAGACATGGCCAATCAAAAGCAGCACCTGTGTGCTACCTCACTGATGGACTGATGCATGGAACTTGCTCATCTTGCTCCTGCCAGTCTGATTTGGCAACTCGTCTCCATTAGGAGCTGTGAAATGAACGACACAGGCAGCCCCCAAAGATAAGGGGACCACACGTCCTGCGTTTTAACAATTTGCCCCGCATCCCGTGGCATTGTAAAATTAAATAAATATAGTACAATACTTTTTTTTGCGTTCTATGAACAATTTTTTTTGCTCCATATAGACCAAATTTTTAATCAAGAACCAGCCCCCTCTCCATTCCCCCCCCCTCCCTGAAGTCAATGGTGCTCCGCTTAAAATGTGGTTGTTTCACCCAAAGAGGCACTGTTCAGCAGAGAGGTACACTTGGACGAGGCCTCCTTCTGAGGTCCTCTGCCACCCTCATCTGTCGAGGCCTAGAAGGGCCACAGAGAAACAAAGATGAGAGCCAGCATCCCAGTCCACAGAATTTCTGCCAAGAGCCACCACACCCCTTCTTCCCATTGAACATTTCCGTTCTTTGTATCTAGAAGGCCACAGCAGAGAGGGCAACTCACCTCCCTGGGATGTGACACCATGCAAGCCTTCTGACTGCCCATCCAACCACATCACACAAAGAAGTAAGACAAAAGGTGGGAAGCTCTTTAAAGCAGCTCGTTTGTCATTTTCAATATTAGTTCATAAACATTATTCCTTTCTCCTTTACTCCTTGCTTGACTCTGGGCTAAGAAACGACGCTCAAGACCTGATCTGAGTATCACTTCTCAAATGCCCAAATCCCTGTAAAGGTTTAGTGTCTAGCTGTGTGCATTTTGCTCAGTATTAACATGTTCAATGGAGTACTTTGATTTTTTTTTTTATCTAGACGCCAGAAGCTGGTGAATATATGCTTCATAGCTTCAGATAAACCTTTTGTTCTTCTGGGGCTGATCAGCTGGTAGAGCAGCGAGAGGGAGAAGGGGAGGGGAATTCACAGGGGCTCAGCGGTTTCAAAAAGTCAAATTACCTCTGAGCCATAGCAAGGCTGATAATTTAAACGAAAAGATATACATACAGGCTGCACCACACAACATCGTCTCTGTTAGGGCTTTTAATGAAGCCCCAGTTGTGATGACACTGAAGCCGAGAACGCTACAGTGGGATAATTACTTGGCTCCCACACAGCTGAGTTCCATAGATGCATTATTAACGGCACATTCCTCGCCATAACGAGAGATGAACAGAGGTAGGCTCCCAGACCTTGGCGTCCGCCATTAGTGGACTGGCACAAACACAAATGAGTGTTTTTACAAAAGCAAAGGTTGTGAAATTCCAATGAATCCTGGGCTGAGAGGGGATCGGCTTGGGGAGGTGGGGGGGTGGGGGGGGGAAGGGGAAGGGAGGAAAGGGACTCTGTGCGTGTGCGCATATGTGTGTGTGTGTGTATAGCGTCCGTATAGACGTGACCGGAGATGTCACCTTTCCCTGCACAATGTACTTGGAGGAAGGCAACCTGGGAAATTATGGAGTCAGAACACATTGATTTTCCAGCGGCAGATCCAGGCAGCAGCCCTGATGAAGAATTACAGAGGAAATGCAATAACCTAATTCTCCTCCAACCTGGCGCTGCCTCGCCTGCAGCCCTGTGCCTACTTGGCTGGGGCCATGGGGCAGCGCCTCCCAGCCAGCGGAAGGGGGGGTTTGGAGGAGAGATGCTACCCCACCAGGCTCCTCTGTGGCATCCAGGCAGGCCCCCCCTTCCCAGCCTCATTTCCATTCCCAAGCTCTCCCACAGGCCAGATTCTTCAGACATGCAAGAATCACCAGCTGTCTCTGTGTCCTCAACTCTTAGAAGCCACAGATAGGGGTGTTGCCGCTCCCAGCTCCCCCAAATTTAAACCAGGGAGGAAGACGCACAGAGCCCTCTCACTTGGGACAGCAGGAGCCCATGCGTGTCCCACACAGTGGTCCAGGGTGTCGAGGTGACTTGGAGGACACTGGCGGGAAGTGGTGTCTTGGCCCTGGGCTTCCCTGTGGTCTTCTCCTCGATTTCGCTTCCCCTGGAAGTGTCTCTTTCAAGGTGACCCTGTTTCATGAGTTAGCCCCAGCGCCTCCGCCTGCTCACACAACCAGGGGCCTCCCAGTAATTAACACCCGCATTTGATGAGGTCCAGCTGGCAAACTGAAGCAATGCCAGCATCTCCACGCCACAACCTGGGCTCCTCAGCAGGGACACGGCAAGTACCCTCCGCCACAGCCGTTCTGGCCATCCGGTCCCTGGAGGAGAAGGTGAAAGTCACCCAGCGAGCCAGCACGGATGACTTGTAAATGATGGTTTCTAATGTGAAGCCCCTAAAAGCCCCACTGGCGAATGTCTTATCTAAGGCAGACTAAGCAGTCATCCTGTGGAGGTATCTATGTTGACACAGGAAGTGAGCAACGCGCACACACACTCTGGAGTTCCCGTGCATCATGATTAAGCATTACAATGCCTGCATTTACTGCTGAACAATTAAACTCAAAGAAAATGTGTTTTTAGAGCTGTGTTTATGCATTTGAACATCCAGAGTCAGAAAAGGTCAACACTAAATTGTGAACAGTGATTTTTCCCCGGGAGGTGAGAGTAAAGGTGATTTCTATCGATGCGATCAGCATATTTTCTCTTGCAAGGAAAATCTATTGCTTTGACGTTCATTCTTCTCTCTAATATTTAGAAAAATGAAAACCAGAAAAGGGAGGAACAATTCAACTGGAATGATACGGAACAAAACCAATTTGCAAATTCACCACCACCACCACAGCACTGTCATCTTCTCAACAACTGAGAAGTTGAGACTGAGTTTGGGACCTGTTCCACTGTGGACTCTCCTTGATTCAAGCTCCTGAGGAAAATGCAGACAGAGTCCTTCTAGAAAAGTCACTGGCAGGAGTGAACTGTTTTTCCCTGGCTAATGAGCCAAAATGTGAATAAAGCATCCCTATGTAGCAGTTCATGGCTGCAAGGTTTATCACAAGTACCCACACCAGGCAGGTAGTGGTAGGAGAAAAGACAAAAGTCAAAGCAGGTGGGAAATTCAAACCACACAACCTAGGTCGCTTCACCCACGTCTTTCCCCTGGCTCCTGTCTCTCACTCCTCCTGGCTCATCTCTATCTATCAGACAGCTCGTAACTCCTCCGTTCCTCATTTCCTCTGCCCAGTTTTACACAGATATTCAAAACAAGGTCAAACTATACAAGATAAGCTAGTGAGCTTATAAGAGCACAGATAGCCTGTGATGCTTGGGGGAAGCAGTTGGCACCCCAACATGACACCAGAGGGAATCAAGATATCATGTGTGCCCTGCCAAAACCCACACCCTTTAAAGTTTGGATCAAGATTAACTTGGACAAGGGAAAGTTGCATGGGGGAACGAGGAGAAGGGGGACACCTGGTGGCGATTGCTGCTTTTCCTTTTTCTTCCTGTCCCCAGCAATCCCGCTCTGATCCCAAGGCAGCAGAACAAAAACTCTGCCACTGACAGACACCCCCACCCCTTCAAAGCTCAGTCCTTAGAAGCTCACTCCTCCCGGCCCTCACTCCCAGGACTCCCCCAGCAGCACCCCTGATAAACAAGGCTGGAGACCCTTCTGGTGTGGTGTAACCCCTCCTGTCCTCCCTCACTGGACAGGAACCAAGTGTCCAAAATCAAGCCATCAGTTTTACTGTCTGTAAAATGGGAAATCTGAGTCTGAGCCCCACCCTGAGCAGAGTAGGGTCTTGGAGTTCCAAGACCAGAAACCACTGGCTGCTGGTGTGGGGCGAGGAAGAAAAGGAATTTCTTTGAAAAAAGGAGAGAAATTCTAGAGGAAAATGTAAGAAAAAAAGATGACTTTCCATTAGAAGGAAGACCAAGTATTTTTCAAGGGGCAAAGAAGACCTATTCCTCCCTGGCCTTTGTGGGAGGTCAGTGGGAATCTCATCAGTGGACTTTGATCAGCCATTCTTTTTTTTTTTGGTTTCAGGGCATCACTGCCCTGGTAGTGGGTGTAGGAGGCCCATTCTTTGCCCCTGTGGAACTGGAATTGAACCTCCATCCCAGTGGACCGCAGTCCCATGCACAACCACTACGCCACCAGGGCTTAACCCAATTCTTTTTCTTTTTTGTTGATCAGCCAATTCTACCACAGTCCTGGGAACCCTAAAGGCAGTCCACGACTCTCTCCAGGGCCTCTGACATCCTGTGACTGCAGACAGGCCGCATCCGGGCTGGGTGACTGCAATATCGCGTCATTGCTAATGCACAGCATGCTTTAAGCACCGTCTCTTCAGCTTGGCTTCATTCAGAGGCCCGGCACAGGCACCCCAGTCTACCCCTGGAAAATGAGCATTTTCCCCATGAAGGCCCAAAGCAGCAAACTTCTCAGGTTTATACTGGATGTTCTGAACCCTAGATCCAGTGATCCGGTCCCTCGCACTTTAAAATGTTCCATACTTCCTTCAACGCTCAATACCCTTCAAAGCATCTTCCCTGGTTGTCTTTGATGGAAGGGGTTTCAGAAGAAAGTTAAGGGCAGTGACATCTACATACTCACATCACCTAGGCAGAGGTTTCTGAGCCAGGAAGTGCCTAATGTCCTTCCCAACTGGGGACACGCTAGTATCTCTATGTTTCTCTCTCACACACACACAAAAGCACAGACACATATTTAAAAAAAAAAAAAAGCGTCACCATGAGGTCACAAAGACACCCCAACCCCACATGTGAAACATACATAACCAAGTGGACAGACATAATAAACCGACCAAAACACACGTAGACACAAAGACATCCACACAACAGAAATAAAAGACTCAGAAATGAACACACCAGCAGGCAAAGGTAGACACAAATATAATGGATATTATACAAAAACTCTCAAATGAAAATTAAGATCAAATACACAGGGACTGACATCAGGCTCAGAGAAATTCCCGCACATGCACAGAAACAAGACCAGCTTGACTAGCCTCACCTTGGGGAGAGCCAAGTGGTTAGGGAAAGAGGGTTAATGCAAGTGTGGCCCACTCACACTGCTGCTCCTCACACATGGCTGGGGCCAGTCTCTTTCAAAACTTGACTTCTGGGTTTTCCGCTTCTGGGTCTTTCAACTCCTCCCCTCCTGACCCAAGACATTTCTGTCAGGAACAATTTTCAGATGATCCTGGGTGGACCCATATACGCTACGGTCTTTCCATCACAGCTCCTGACTGCAGTGCAGAGGTGGGCTGGGCACTCTCCCATTTCTCCAACTCCTCCTTCTCCTCCCAAATAGGACTAGCTTCCCTGCCACTTAAGCTCCAGGGGGACTCAAGGGGTGCCAACCATGCCTGGGGCATTGTCACACTTCGGGGGTCACATGCAGGTAGAGGCAGAGGGCTGAAGCAATGTGGACTTACCCAGTAAGCAAAGTAGGCACAAGCTTCTTTATGCTTACTAACTAACAGAAAGTGAAGAGATTTCCATGCTTTATACTGCATCAAAGATGTAGGTAAATTCAGGAAAAATTGTTCACACAGATGCATGAATAAGCACAAGTAAGCCTATGCTTACCTTCCTTCTTGGGTAATTCACCCCTGGATGAAAGTCAAGTCTTCATTGAAACCTCAGGGCTAAATGGACCCTCAGATGGCTCCTGCCTGAATCGCAATCCCACAGTGACATGCAAAAGCATCTCTATGCCCTCTAAGCCACAACCCACTTGGCCCGCTTTCCCTCTGGGAGAAGAAGCAGTCTGATAGTCAGCCCTTCACAGGCAGGATTCACCAGTAAGAACTGTCTTCTAAAAATACTCAACAATATCCACAGCCAACAATTGGCTAAAAAAATGACAGTTTTTACACCTAGTCAGTTCCCAACCAGCCAACTTGGGAATGAACTGAATAGCTAAACCCAGCTGTGCTCAGTTAGAAATACTCACTAAAATACTACCAAATTTTGACCACCCTCACTTCCTGGAAAATAAAAATATCAATTGTCTTCTTAAAACTCTATAGTATTTTGTCAATATTGTTTTATTACAGCAGAGAATGTATAAATATTTTATTATAAACCAAAGGCCTAAAATAAACAGTTTAGTAAATAGTTATTACATTACAAGGAAAAACATCTGTGGAAACTGCTTTCCATGTAATTATTCTTGCTATTTTACATTAGCGCTCAACGTGAATTTCTTTGGCACTAATGTTTCACTTGTTCTAAATCTTCCTCCTTGTTGTTATTATTAAAATCTTAAAAAGGTGCCAAATCTTAAATGAAGAAAAAAAATGATTCACTAGAAATTATTCAGATCACAGTGAGCCGCTACTAAACCTCGCAGGGGTGCAGTATTTTCGGTAAAATTAACATAAAATATACAACTGCAAATTATCCAGGAAATAGCTATGTTCTTTACAGCACATTTTTACATTTGAGGGGTGGCGGTGGTGTTTCCTCTTCCTTATCTTGCACGGAGCCACAAACAGTACCCTTCCCACAAGTTTTATAGGTGAAGTAATAGATTTGTCAAAGGTGCCACAGACTTTGATCAGAGACCACAAATAGCTCGTGGGCAGATCAGCCTTAGGCAATTACCAGGAACAACTCCAGTCAGGGCCAGTTGGGCAAAGGGGGCAAGAAAAACAACCGATCCCCCCTCCCCCCAGTTTTCCTCCTTCAAGCACCAGAGGATCTATTTCCTCGCTCAGGCTTTAGCCTTTTCTCTCCTAAATGCAAGAAAAACTGTAACACCATGTAAAATGCAAATCTCGCTGTAAATATTTTATAAAATTGTTGCATACATCCCAAAAGCTATAGGTCTTAATTGAGAGTGGGCGATTCTTCTAGTCAATATATGGAAATGGAAAATGCTAATTTGTGTTTTTCTGCTTCTGAAAAACCCTGGAGAACAGCAAGCCACAACTGCACTCACTTTAATATTATAAATATAATTTGGCTCCCTCTTTACCATCCTCACAGCTCTGGCTTTTATCTCCCCACGACTGCAGGAGGAAAGGGGAGACTTGCTCTTCCAGCATCCGCCCAAGAAGGCAGCCTTGGATGTTGGCGGCAGGGACAGGTCCGCAGGCCCCACCACCCTCGGTCCCCAGGACTGCAGGCAGGGACAGACCACATGCATGAGCACAGTCCAGCTTTTGCAATGTGCCTCTAGACCAGTGATTCTCAACCTTCCTAAGGTGGTGACCCTTGAATAGAGGTCCTCGTGTTGTGGTGACCTCTATGTGGGTGTGTCTGCAGTGGGCAGACCTGCCTGAAGACCGATAGAGGAGCAGTGTCTTGGTTCGCAAGACCATCGGAAATATGGTCTTAGGCGATCCCTGTGAAAGAGTCGTTTGCCCACCCCCCCAAGGGGTTGTAACCTACAGGCTGAGAACCGCTACTCTAGACTGAGGTAAGCTGAGAGTGGATCTCTGGTTCCGCCAGAACTGCTTTCTGGGCAGGCAAAGGCTTCTCTGAGGGTCACCCCTCAGAATGGTTGTTGTCAACATGAGCGCTTAGTAATGTGTGCGGAGCTTTTCAAATTGGGAGTGGTAGTTTCTAAATTCCAAAGCTCTATTAGAGTCTGCTCTCATGTTCTCCCAAAGGACACGAGTGGGTCAGTTGGTGGACTTGGCCTGCAGGACTTCCTTGCAGCATCCCTTTATGCAATGCTCTCAGAATCTCACCTTCCCAGTTCAATTCCCAGCCAATGTATCACCCTGCTGGCAGTAGTGGTCTGTATGCTGTTAGTATTTCAGAACAAGTTTCAGCAGGGTTTTCACATTAAGACTAGGAAGAAAGGTCTGGTGTTCTACTTCTGAAAATCTGCCACAATGGTTCAGGCTTTAACCTGTGGTGGAGCTGGCTCAGGTGTGGGAAGTGTCTTGCTGTATTGTACACAGGCTTCTTAGGAATCCTTAAGCCCACCCACGTAATGTAACTAACAATAACAATGTTTTCCAAAGAGCACAGGCCTATCTGATCCAGAGCTGTGCTGTCCAATAAGATAGCCACTGTCCAAATATGGTTACTGAGCATTGGAAATTGGCGGTTTGAATTGAGTCACATTGTAAGACCAAATGCACACCAAAAACTTAAAAAAAAAACTATCCATAATTTGAACATCGATTACATGTAACACAGATAATTATTTTGGATACCAAAAATGACTATTACTGTCATTGAGTAGATTCCAACCCACAGTGATCATAAAGGACAGTGTGAAACTGGATTTCCAAGACTTGAATTTTCTATGAGAACTCATAGCCTCAGTGTATTCCCTTAGCACTGTTGATGAGTTTGAACTGCTATCCTTGTGGTTACCAGCTCAGTGTGTAGCCCACTAGTACTAAAGTCAAGTTCACCTGTGTGCTGGAACTTTAATGTTTTAAAACTTTATTTTCTTGTGACTCTTGAAAATAGACATGGCATCAATCCACCCATTTCTACACATACAATTTGGTGACATTACCCTTGTCACTCTCCTTTTCTGAAAGCAGCTTCTCCTCCATTAACAGAAACGTATTTCCCCATTTCCTAATTGTTCCACTTGCTGCTGTCAATTAAATCCCACGATGATTGGTCTTGAAAGAACACCATGCTTACGGCAAACATCCTTTATTTTCTTAATGTAGCTAGCAGACACTTTAAGGAGCACTGATGGCATAGTGGGTTACGCATTGCGCTGTTAACCATATGTTCAGCAGTTTGAACCCAACCAGTCACTCCATGGGAGACAGATGAGGCTGTTTGCTCCCTTAAGGACTTAAAGACTCAGAAACCCAAAGGGGCAATTCAACTCTGCCCTAGAGGGATAGAATCAACTCAATGGCAATGAGTTATTTATTTATTTTGAGTAGGAAATTTTAAATTCCACCTGCAATTTGCAGAGTGTTTCTCTTGGAGAGCATGGCCGAGAGGGTGCTGGTTCCCAGTGTATAACCCACATGGTGACGGGCTCACAGATGGTACTTACCATTGATTCTAGAGCTCTATCGTGCTCAAGGGTCTGAGGCTCGGTGGCATTATAAATCCCTAATCCTACCATTCTAAGGCATTGTAGTTATTCTAAGACATTACTCTATCTTTGTTTCCCAGCATATAAGAGAGTTTTACAAAGATGGTCATGAAGAGAACTGGTCCTCTGGCCCTCACCTTGCTCATTCCTTAAAAAGAAACTCAAACATTTAACAAATCACAGTCACCTCTCCCTATTACCTGATGAAAGGCAGCATAGCTCATGCCTCCTGACACTCTTGACTCCTGGTCAAGATTCAGGGGAGAGTCACATTGGAATTCCTTATCAGAAACACCTCTCTGTGCTACTTAGTCTCCCCCGTCATCCTCTTCCTGAAAATTATTTCTTTAATTCTCCTAGAATGTGTATATTTGGAAGACAAAACATTCTGAAAGCACGGAAGATGGTGAGGCTACACTCTGAGTTACAACCATCTGCTGTGGGGTCAGAGGACATCAGGACATCATCGTAATCCCAGTGTGCCTTGTATGTAACTGTGCTGCGTAAAGTTGGCAATGCCTAGTGTAATTGTTGATGGCTAATTTGTCGGAAGGAGACTGCCAAGCCTTTCTTATGAGGCACTTCTGGATAGACTTGAACTTCCCATTATAGTGAGTAGTCAAAGTTATCAATGGTCTGCAGGCACCAGGCACTCCAACTGAGGGTTAAGTGGCACCGAATAAACCCTAGGCAGAATCCCTTCCTTCCTCACTGTGACCTCTTAAGGCTTGCCTCAGTTTACTCATGGGCTAGATGAGAACTCTAGCACCAACTTCCGAATACTTTCTGAGAAAACTGATAATGCAGGGAAAGTACCTGAACACAGGACACACTCCACAAACAGTGGCTACCCTTTCTATTTTCAGCATCATTATAATTTTTGTCATTGCCCCATTGGCCCAAGATTTGGCAAAGTCAAGTCCTTAGCTGCCTGGACAATGATTCCTGAAATCGGAGCACGTGAGGGAAGCTGTTAGAAGAGCCAAAGTGAAAACCCCAGGCAAAGGGAAGGGGGTGACACATGGAGGAACTTCCCAGAGCCTTACTGCTCACAGATGCCAGGAGTAAGCTCCCCAAAGCAGGGCAGAGCAAGATGTGCCAAGAAGAGCTCGTTGACCATTATCCGTAGGCAGAGCATCAATCCCTCCTCTCCCTAAGTGTCTTCGGCAGCCCAGTGAAGGGCCGGTTTGTTACTATTTACTGAAAAAAGGCAAAGTGTTTTGCTTCCAAGTACTTTTAGTCTGCTATCACCACGGAGGGGGCAAGTGGGTGGGTGGGGTGGGGGCATGAGCATATGAGGGCTAGCTGGAAATAATGTCTAACTGATGCAGCAAACATTTACAATTTACTGTTGAGCCAGGTGGCATAGTGGTTAAATGTTAGGTAAGCAGTTCAAAACTACTAGATGGGGTTTTTTATTCTCATAGTTACAGTCACGGAATGAGAGAGAGAGAGAGAGAGAGAGAGAGAGAGAGAGCAGTTCTATTCTGTTCTAGGTAGTCACTATGAATCGGCATCAACTTGATGGCAGTGAGTTTTATTTTATTTGTTATTCCTGGTGTTAGGGTTTCTGGTCTTTGTCCATGGTTGCTTATTAAGGATCTCCCCAACACTTGATTGAACTTTATGAAATTGTCACCTTTGTGAGTTCAAAATCATCGACTGCTCAACCGAACAACTTCAAATCATGAACTTCCGATGATGCCAACTTGGAATTTGAGGCTGCAAAGGGTGCCACAGTTTTTGAACCCGGAGCTAAAGTGCACCTTCTACCTTGGCACTTGGAGGTGAAAGGAAATCCTTCCTTCAATATGCAACACACACATTCATTTGCTCTTGAAAGTGCTTATAGATTGAACATGAGCAAACCAAGACAGGAGAGAGGGGGGGTCAGGCGAAGTCCGGGGGGAGGATGAGGAGGAGATGGAGACCTATGGCTCTGGCTTCCCCATGTGATGTCAAACTTGACTTTATCTGCCTCTCAGGCATTGGGCTAGACTAGAAAGACAAAGTGCATCTGACATATGACAGGTGGGCTGGAAAAAGACAAGATCATTCATTCTTATCCTTATGTCTGAGACCCACTCCGTGCCCACTCTAAGCACTGGGCACAGAGGGAAGAACGTGGTCGACAAGGCTCCTGGTGACACCCTAGCAGGCCTTAAGACAAACACCACATGGACAGACAAATGATTCCAGACAGTGAGTGGTACGATGAAGAATGTGAAAACAGGAAGTAGAGAGATGAGGTTGGGGTGCCGGGTAGTCAGTCTCACAAGGAGGAGGCACACGAATGAGAAAAAGAGCATTATGAGAACAGCGGGGCCAAGGTGGTGGTTCTCAACCTTCTCAATGCTGCGACCCTCTAATACACTTCCTCATGTGTGACGACCCCCCAAACATAGAAGTATTTTCATTGCTACTTCATAACAATAATTTTGCTACTGCTTTGAATCAAGCAACCCCTGTGAAAGGGTAGTTTGATCTCCAGGTTGAGAACCGCTGCCTTAAGATATTCAGGAAGAAGAGGGGTGTGGCTTGAGCAGAACTAGAGGGGATGGACATGCGGTGATGAAGCAGAGAGGGCCTCCTAAGTTGACAAGGAAGTACACCATGGTTGTACCAACCATTATGAAAACAGTTGTACTGTATCAAGATGAACATTTGCCACCAAATCAACCCTTCTGGTAACAAAAGCCGGAGAAATGGGCACATTTCTCCATAGTAGACATCCATTTCCCTGGCTGATTTTTGGAAGTAGATTGCCAGGTCTTTCTTCCTAGCCCACCTTGATCTGGAAGCTCCAATAAAGCATGTTCAGCGTGTTTATAACAACACATAGGCAAGCCTTCCACAACAGGTGTGTGTTGGTTGTGCTTGAGGTAAACTGGCTGGGACTCAAACTAGGTTTCACATATGGAAGACAAGAACTCTCTCATGGAGCCACCACCATTCTCACATGTAAGTTTGATCTTAATAAAAAAGTGATCAAGGCAGACAGATCTTTCAAAGCCATCCCCGTATCTCTTAGGTTCTTGCTACACAACTCTGTAGGAGAATACGCCCAAAGTCATGCCAACAAACCAAGAGCCCCCAATATCCTTTGGCTTCTAAAATTTGGGTGAGGTGGGCAAAGCTCTGGGCACCTTCTGAGCCTGTTTTCCAAGCCAAGAAGTGCCCTGAGAGGCCCCACAGCAATGGAGACAACACCAGCCTGTTTGGAGACCCAGCGGGGAGTCGTGAGCCCAGGCCTCCTGGCTCTTAAGGGGAGCAGGAAGGGAACCAGGCGACGTTTATTGCCTGCCAGCAGTGAGATTGACTGCAGGCCTCCTCTGCCCACACTGAGCCATTAGCTCATAATGGCCCCGAAGGCTCTCTCAGCCACAGACCCAGCTCGAGTGCTGGGGCTTCGACACCAAAGATACTAATGACTACCACATTGCTGAAATAAATCATCATCCCTTGGAAGGGGCTGGCCTACTGGCTGTCTCCAAACTTCATTTCATGAATTTCTCCCTGAACACTCGGCCATCTCAGCAAGAGGGGTCTCAAATGGACGCAGCATCAGTGCATTTTTCTGATATGGGATTCACAGAAAGAAGACAAACAGGAGTGGGACTGGGGCCCTGGTCTATGCAAAGCCACAGAATGTGGGTGTTAGATAAAATCCTCATGTGTGACTACCTTGAATGGACAATGGTTCTGAACTGGAAGGTAGGAAATATCACTGGGCAGAACACTGCTCACTCTGGATGAGTGTTCCATGGGAATCCTGTGGTGCCATAACTTGGAATAGACTCAATGGGAACTGGCTAGTTTAAAGGATCACATGAGAGTCCATTTGGCACAGAGATTAAAGTACACAGAGGCATAGGAACCAGAACCCCAGCTCTAACCTTAGCTTTGACAGCTGTTGCTTAAGTGGCCTTGGGCAGGTTATTTCACCTCTGTGTTCTTCAATGCCCCCATTTGTAAAAAGTTCAGTCAGGTTACAGTTAGAGTGTTGATTCTGTAGACAACATGACTTGCTCAAGGGCTTAAAACACCCAAGGGCAACCTACATCTCATACCCATACAACCCACTGACAGCAAGACCTCAAAAGCCAACCCTCTCAATGAATATGCAGCATCAATAACATAGGTAGGGGTCTATCTGGGGAGACTTCAAAAAGCACCCCCAGTTTGCATGCCTGCAAGAAGAAGGAGCCAGATCAGAGAAACAGGCTAGCAGGCTCAGATCAGGTCTCCTTTTTTTCCACAGGATCATAGCCAAAAGGCCTAGAAGAGATAGGCTCTCCTTTCTCTAGACCCCTTAAGGAAATGTTCTCCCGCCCACCTTCAGGGCCCTAGCCACTCCTTCTCTCCCTCCTTAGAAGTGCCCTTTTCTGGTACTCAACCAGCTCTCTGGCTGATCGGGAGTCCTCCTTGCAAACCTTGCCTTTTGCCATGGAGTATTGTTCCAGTACTGACTCAGTTATTATTTGGGTGGGAGTGAATTTCCAGGCCAAGGCTAACCCAGTCTAGGCTCTTCCAGCTTTCTGCCCTTGACCAACTAACTTACTCCTTAGAGGCCCCCAAGTTAATGAGAGAGAAAGGGTCAGGGGTAAGCCCATCACCACTTCTTGCAGGAAGTCCTCCCTGACTTCTCGGGACTGCCTCTTGAACCTGTTCCAGTACTCAGCCAGCACGGCTCTCTCTGATAACTAATTCGACACAGCTTGATCTCTTCAGTCTCAGTTCCACTGCCAGCCCCTTGAAGGTGTGTCTGCCGAGGACTTGCCCCACCTCTAGCATGGAGTGTAGCACCGGGCACCCAGAGGTTGGCAGGAGGGCACCCAGTCTCAGGGAGAACCCTTCAGCTTGCCAGCCAGGGTCAAACACCACCTGCCAGGAGAGCCCAGACCAACTAGAAGGGCCCAGCAGTGAGTGGAGGCCCACAGGCCAGGTTTGGACCACATTCCTTCTTGGCAGCCATATATTCCCAGCATACAGGAATCACTCCTACTGATTCAAAACCAGGTCAGAGAAAACCGTGTCTTGTTTCCGGCAGGGGTGAGCGTTCCTCCCAGGGAAGGGCTCCAAACTGAGCAGGAGAGACAAGTGGGAACCAATCCTCATTCCCTCGGTGGCCCTGCGGCTGCCAAAATTACTGACAAACTGACCTACAAAGAGAGTTTCTATTTTGTGAACAAACCCCAAAGGTTAACAGCAGAGCCGCCGGCGGGCGAGCAGCACAGAGAAGCAAAAGCTTCCTCAGCAGCGCCCGCCACGTGGAGCGCAGGCACCAATGTTTCATGGAGAAAGGTGTCCCTGAAGCGCCAAGGAGAAAGGGGGGATGAAAGGGGGAAGGTTCAGAACCCCAGGGAGAGGCAGGAGGCTGGATGTGAGGACACTAGCCTGTCCCCAAGTGGCATGTGTGTTCCAGAGTTCGTTGTGAATCAATCCTCCAATTTTCCGACGGGAGGCAGGTGCTGGCTGCAATGACCTCTGCTTGGCCGCCGAGAACAGGATGTGTATAGCGCCCCCTAGAGTCAAGCCACAAACGCCTGCACAACCACGCCCTGCAGCCCCAAGTCCTGTGGGGCTCCTGCCACTCACAGGTGGGCCTCCAAATGGGGGTTGGTTTCACAGGTGTGTGGCCTGTGCCGTGGGATGAGAGCCCACCCACATAGCCTCATGTGCGCTTTAATGCTCTGCTGTCCTGGTCTTGAAATTCTTAATAAGTTTTAATATGGGGGCCTACATTTTAATTTCTCATTAGGCCCATAAATTATACAGCAAGTCTGCCCTCTGAGTTTGAGAGCACCAGAGCCAGGCCAATGATGTGGATGTAAAGGGAAGTTATGAGCAATTATCCAGTGGATTCATCAGTGCATAAGATTTATATATATATATATATATATATATATATATATATATCCAACAAGAGAGTCCATGTAGGCAGGAGACAGAGTGTCTGAGAACACTCCGATGACTGGGGACCCAGGTCTCTCACCACTGACCCTCAAAGCCCAGATCTCCACTGACATCCATCAGATCTCCCTGGATACCTAGTGAAGAATGCCCACCCCCCTGGAAACTTCCTCAAGGGGCCAGTTTGGAGCCTTTGTGTGTTCCATGAATAGGTGGACTAACGCACATAAAGTGCACACACAAAAGAATTTACTGAATGGGAGAAGCCATGAAACTTGAGTGTGAGGAGGGTGGGGCTTGCGTTTAGCCCAACCTCGGACCATCTGGCTGGCGCTCATCCTGACCTCTGACCATCTGCGTGACCTTGGGCAGGGCTGGCCTTCTTTGAGCCTCAGCCTCGTGCTCTCCAGCTCTGACCATCTTCACTTGGGCAGGGCAGCCAAGACCTTCCCAGATAGTCTGACAAATAGGAACCTCTGACTTGTTTTCCTAAAACGGAACTGATCCTGCCCCACCTCCCTCTACTTCCAGGCCCTAATGGACCAGGAAGAAACAACCACTAGGTCAACCTTAGAAACAGAGTGCTCCGGGGAGCAAAGTGTTCGGGCCCTTTGAATGAAATCTTACATAAAAACAGACCCACCCCCAGAATAAGGGAGACTACAGATGCCCCATTTATTAATAAATTACCATTCTGAAAGGTAGATTCGTTTCCAAGTTCGTGTGGTGGCAAGAGGCAAACGCCTCAGATAAGCAGAGGAAACTAAACAGAGCTGCCAGACAAGTGTCAGTTTTTAGCTCACTACTTAACAAGGGCCACCAGACTGTGAACTGAAAGGGAGATGTGCTAATGACAGAACTTCCAAAACTGCCTCATGCTGAAAATAGGAGTGTGGAATGCACTCTCCAAAAGGTGACTCCTTCGCTTCTACTTGGTAATGACAGGAATGTGGGAAACAGTAGCAAAGTGCGGAATCTAGTGTCATTCAGCCTGTGTGAACCCAGAGAACAGAACAGGAGGGGCTGGATGGGGGGGAGCACTGTTCAGAATGAAGGGAGTGGAAAAGGGGCTGCGATCACAGGTGGATACATATGTAGCTGGTATGCCAACCCTGTTGTCATAGCAGCTGTAAAGATGTCAGGGAAGACCAAGCAACTATGATCTGAAGTTGTAAACAACATGAAAACTACTGAAGGGTAAATATGAATGTACTTACTACAAGAAAAAACGATCATTTTGCTATTAGAATTAGAACAATATAATGTTCTTTTCTAGATTCCCTCTCCATTCCTCCCTCTCTCCACTCCCCTCAATACACACACACACACACACACACACACACACACACACGAGCCCTCTCCGCAGAAACACACAGCCTGGATGGCACAAGTGCATTACAATCAGCTGCCAACTTAAAGGCTGGTAGTTCATGTCCACCCAGTGACTCGGGGATAGGAAGGCCTGGCAAGCTGCTTCAGTAAAAACGAAGCCAAATTGCTCTCAACGCCATCGAGTACACTGCTACCATGGGGACACTGTAGAAGAGCGGAGAACTGCCCCACAAGGCTTCCATCTTTACAGAAGGACACCACATCTTTCTCCCTAGTAATGCCTGGTAGATGGGAAGCACCAACCTTTAAGGTAACTGCCAAAACCCTATGGTTCATCCTGAGTCAGAACTGACTCAGTGACATCAGAATTGATTTTTTAAGTATGATAAGTGTCACATGTATAGTGTTAGTGTTCACTACTACCAATATTTATTTGTTCCCCAAACATTTTATCATCTGACACAGAATCTCTGTAAGCAACAATTCCCCTTCCTTCTTCTCTTCCTCCCCAATCTACCCTCTATGTCTATACATTTACCAAATCAAGATACTAAAGTAAGTCAAAAGGTATTGCTACAAAGTAATAGAAACCTTTATGAAACAAAAACATCAAAATGTTAAGGTATTGTTTCCCAGCATATCTTCCATCTAGGTCTATATATTTCTGAGGGCAATGGTTCCATCTTGCTACCCTTTCCTCAAAGAATTCTACACTCTGATTTACCATATGTCCAGCTAGCAGTTTTGGCATGCTCAAGGAACTCAAATCATGTTCCTATTAAATGGCTGTGTGTGGGTGTGTGTATACATACACTTGTGTATAAGCCAAATTTTTCAGAACATTTTAATGCATTTTTTTGTGGTAAAATTAGGTGCTTAAGGGGCTGAGCCACGGTGGCGTAAGTAGTTGAGTGCGGGACTGCAGCCCGCAGGCTTGGCGGTTCAAATCCAGCGGCGACTCCCAGGAGCAGCCCTGGGTAGCGCCCACGACCACCAGAGGGCAGTGATGCCCCCTAAAAAAAATAGGGGGCTTCAGCTGATGTTTGGATCAGCTTATATTAGCATATGTACAGGGTGTGTGTGTGTGTGTGTGTGTGTGTGTGTGTAGTTTTGAGGACAAAAAGAAATGCGAGCTCTACAGTGGTTCCCAATGAAATTCTCACAGAGTGTGAAGAAAGAGCAGGTGCATTGCCATGATGAGAAAAGAAATTCCTCAGCACACTTTCCTGGCCTCCCACCCCCATCCCCCCATGCCATTTTCAGCTGCCTTAAAATGTCATAATAAGCCCTCATGATTACTCTGTGTCCTGTGAAAAAAAAATCTATCAGGATCACTCCATTGGAGTCCCCCCTCCCCCAAATGGACACCATGACCTCCAGAGCTGACGTTTTTTGCCTCAAACTTAACTGGCCCAGCAGATTGACCTCAGAAGTCACTGTTTTGCTTGGGGCTTTAAAAAAAGAAGCATTCCAACAGAGCTGTGAGGATTCCTAGTGGTCCTGTAGGGTAGGTGTTGGGCTGAAAACTGTGGTACATGGACATGGGGCAGTTTAAGGTCATCAGCAGTTCCTTGGAGAAAGAGGAGGCTGCCAAACAAATGATAGTCGGGCTGAGCCCCGGGGGCGCAGTGGTTGAGTGCGGGACTGCGGCCCACGGACTTGGAGGTTCAAATCCAGCAGCAGCTCTCCGGGAGCAAGGCTGTGTAGCTCCCACGACCACCAGAGGGCAGTGATGCCCACGAAAAATTTTTTTAAAGATTTACAGTCTCACCGGGTGTGGAGGCGTCCACCTGTAGTCTCAGCTACTCGGGAGGCTGAGGCTGGAGGACTGCTTGAGTCCAGGAGTTCTGGGCTGCGGTGCGCTATGCCGATCGGGTGTCTGCACTAAGTTTGGCATCAATATGGTGACCTCCCAGGAGTGGGGACCACCAAGTTGCCTAAGGAGAGGTGAACCGGCCCAGGACGGAAAAAAAATTTACAGTCTCAAAATCCCTATATAGGGCCACTAACAGACTCAACTCAATGACAGTGGGTACAATTATTGCATTTTTCATAGAGACTAAGACAAGTGTATTACTGAGAGAGCATGTCTACAGCCACCCACCAATTGCAGACATAGTTAAACATGAGCTATTGTTTATCACTGTAATAAACCTGTGCATATATTTTTGTAGCAATACTTCTTGATTTACCCTTGCATTTAATATAAATGAGGTCATGCAACTTTGTCCTTTTAGTTCTGGCTTATTTCACATAGCATAATGTTTTCAAGGTTCATTCGTGTCATAACATGTATCAAAAATAAGTTCTTTCTTATGCAATGCTTCATTGCATTTCCAGCAATGCTCATCGGCAGCCCAGAGAGGTGGGAAACTGAAACAGAAGAGGCTTGGGGGTATGTGATCGGGAAGAAATGAGACCGACCCAAGAGAATCCAGCTGAAGAGGAAGGATGCGGCATTAGGCCAAACCTGTAGCTGGAATCCAGCCAGCACGTGCTGTGGAATGGAGGGGGAAATGAGTGGAGTAAGGCGACAGGCAGAACTGAAATACAAAAGCTTAGTGCTAAGTAGTGTATCACCATCCCACTAGTCAGTGCTGTCCCTAGCTGTGCTGCCTGGTTGTCCTGATGGACCAGCAGTCATTCTCTTGATCACTGGATGCAGGGGAGATCTGGAGCAGCTGGGCCTTCGGAGAAGGAACTACCTGCCGGCCCATTAGGAAGCAGTTCAGTGATTTAAACAGACAGAGTGCTGCCTGAACTACCCGTCTACAGTCTGCCCTTACCCACAGGTCCCGGCAACTGCTGGTCTGTGAACCACGAGACGGAAGTCATCAGATGATGGCTGAAAACTTAGAGCGCCGGGGGATGCACTTTGACCTTTCCCCATCTTAACTGAGCAATATCCTGTCATTCCAGAGAGGAAAAAACTGTGCCCCCAAAATGTCAAGACTGTGCAAACCTGAGCAGAGCTCATGTGTGGGCTTCTACAGGGAGTACAAGAATTGATGGTCACTTGAAAGAAAGAGATCGACTGCCCAGAAACAGAAGACAGATCCAGACATCTGAAACCACACTCTGATCCCAACACTTAGAGAAAAGGACCCAAATGTTTTCCAGCAAGGTGTTATTATTATTATTATTATTTTTCTTTGTCGCTGTAAAGCTGTTGTTCTTAAAGGCACATGCCGAGAGAGTTGAAATCCCTATGCAAGACACCTTAGTTGTTCCGTTTGTTTCTGTCGTTTTAAGGAAACGTCCTAGATGGGGCAAATGGTTAAAGCGTTCAGCTGTTTACCAAAAGGTTCACAGATTGAGTCCACCCAGAGATTTGTCAAGAGAAAGCCCACGTGATCTACTTCTGAAACACCAGCCCCTGAAATCTCTATGGTGCATAGTGCCCTGCCAGAGTGGGTGTATCACAAGTGGTCGCTCCTTATGAGAAATTTTCATTGAGACCTCCTTGGGGAAGGGACTCTGTGGCTCCCAAGCAGGCAAAGGGTGCTTTTTGTGACTCACTGCAGCCTTGTGTGTGGTAAACAGTCCATGCAATTCAGAGTACATGAACACAGAAAGGCAACCTAGGTCCAGTGTCGCTTACGGACCTCAACTTCGGCCTTACTAAGGATTCGTGTTATCAGCAAAAACATGGTGCATGGTTCTTGACTATACATGTTTGATCAGGCGTCAAACCTCACCACGGTCCTGGAGACAGAGTACCACAGAATGAGGTTGCTGCTGGCAAACAAGTATGTGCTGCAGATTTCCTTGCATGCCTACCAGTCCCTCCTTGAAAAGAGCAGCCTGCAGAGCCCTGTTCCCAAAGTAAAAGGGTTGGGAAGCAATGGTGTTTTATTCATCTGAAAGAAAAACTACGTCTACTTCTTAATGGATCCATAATTAATTCACACATTCAACTGCTAAGTCCAGAAATATGTTTGTGTTGACAATTTTGTATTTGATGCTTCGAAAACAATCTGTCATGTTTTCATTTGCCTTGCCATTGCAAAAAAAATATATCATCACTCTCCATTATCAGTCCAAATGCTATGATCCCACTAAAGCATCGGAGACCAGGCTCCAGGAAGCAGAAAGGAAGGGAGGGAGCGGTTCAGAATGTCGAGGGGACAAAGCTTATGTTTGTGTAAGAGCGTCCTCCTTGGAAATTATAAGACAATGAGACGGTCAATCAAGACCTGGTATGTTCCCCTTCCAATTCTCAGGATGCTTCTAGATGCTTGCTGCTCCATTCAAGGGAACACATATCTCCAACTCTGCCACGTATCTCTAACTCTGACTCTCCCTGGCCCTGAAGCACCAATAAATGCCCACGTTTGCCCAACTCCTGGTTGCACCATCAGTGCACCTAACTGGTACCTCAGATTGTCCACGTCAACAGCTCCAAGAAGGATAAAACCATAGAAGACTCATTGGAAGAGAAAAAATAGCAGGCAATGTTGGAAGGAAGAACTTTGATATGGATACTGCGATGTTTGTTTATAGTGAAACAAGAGCCTCGGGTGGAAAGGGATGGAATGGAGGAACCTTAAAAAGGTCTTGACTCCAGGTATGACTTTAAAAATATTCAAAGCCCTAGCTCCACGTTTCCCCACATGTCTTTGGACTTACCAACCTAACATAGAACTTGATGTGGAATCAAGCAATGCTTTGTGGATGTCCCAAACACAGAATCTCAGTTTCTTGCCTGGAGGTAGTTTTCCTCTTCTCTCTTGAAATACAACTTTCAAACAAAGACATTATAACATTTTTTCTGTGTGTGTGTGTACGATTCTACCAGTGGTTGCGAGGGTGGCAGAGAGTCTTGAGCTCCCGGGGCCCATGGAATGAGACAGAAGAGAGTGTCCTGGGTTTTCCCCTCACTCGTATATTCTATACTTGGAGATGAAGAAGCTAGAACTCAGAAATCCCAATGGGTACAGAAAAAAAAAAGATAAAAGTCTGCTCTCTTTAGCCAAAGAATCAAGAAAGGAGCAGCTGGCACAAGTTTTCTCAAACTTTCAGACAACAATCTCTTACTGCAATCGAACATCACAAGAAAAAACAGAGATGAGGCTTTGATCCAGACAAGGTACCCCCGTTAGTCTCCCTTGTTTCCAACAGAAGGTAATGTTGGACAAAGTCCAGGGGGCAGCACTTGCATCCTTGCTAGGCAGTAACAAAGCTCCTCCATATAGTTCAATGGAGACCAAAAAGAAGCCTGGATTACCACCAACACCTGACACTGGGGCAGACCATCCACACCCTGCAGTCAGTGGAGTCCTGGGAGGAATAGGATCAAGACACCTTCATTCCTCCAAGCCAGAGTGGTATCAATTGAGAACCAGTATACAACTGAACCTGAATTCTTATTCGTAACTGGCAGTAATAAGATAGTGCTATCCTTTCTCTGTGGCAATAACCAAAGAAACCAGATAAAACTACAGATTTGGATAATAAACAATATTCAGTCTTGTTATGCAGTACACAAAATATAAAACTTTTGTCCAAAAATCACTCATCGTACCATGACCCAGAAAGATCTTCTACTTAATGGGGGGGGGGGGTAATAAATATACTAAAATTGATATGACAGAGATATTAGGATTATTAAAATTATTTTTTGAATTATTTTTTGGGGGGGTGGTCATGGGACCTACCCAGTGCCGCTCCTGAGAGCCGCCACTGGATTTGAACCGCCAAGCCCGCAGGCTGCAGTCCTGCACTCAATCACTTACGCCACCGGGGCTCAGCCCCTATTAACATTATTTTTAAAGAATAACTTTAAAATTTAGAGTGATCATAAGCAATTGAAAGCGGGCTGAGACCCGGTGGCGTAGTGGCTGAGTGCGGGACTGCGGTCCACTGGCTTGACGGTTCAAATCCAGCAACAGCAAGCCTGGGTAGCTCCCATGACCACCAGAGGGCAGTGATGCCCCCCCAAAACCAATCAAAACAAAAAACAAACAAACAAGCAATTGAAAGCACAAAACGGGCTGAGCCCCGGTGGTGTAGTGGTTGTGCGCGGGACTGCGGCCCACTGGGACGGAGGTTCAATTCCAGCAGTGTGGCTGGGCCTCCTACTCCTACCACCGGAGAGCAGTGATGCCCACCCCCCCCCCAAAAAAAAAAAAGCACACAACAAATTAGTGGAAAGGAATAAGTGATATAAAGAAGAATAAAATGATAATTTTAGAAATGAGAGATATAATAGGCAAATAACAATCAGATGCATGATTCATGGCATTAGTAAGAACACAGTAGAAACTTTGACTACATTAAGAGAACAATATAAATTACTCAATCTGAATAAAAGGTAGAAAGTAGACTGGGGGGGAGTAAATAGAGCCTCAGGGACTTCTATGATTATAATGAATGAGCTAATATTTATGTCATTGGAATTCCAGATGGAGACAACACAGAGATTGAAAAAGGTACTCAAAGAATAATTGCTTAGAAATTCCAAAATTTGGCCAAAGTTATGAAGTCATGTAGATATAATTCAAGAAGCTGAGCTAGTCTCAAAAACGTAAAAAACAAATAACATAACCACAAAGTGGGCAAAGGACTTAATAGAAATTCCTCCAAAGAGATATATAAATGGCTAGGTGAAATGGCTAGGTTCTCTAAAGTGAACCAAGGATCTGTATAAAGCATAGATATGTGAGTGATTTTTGAGCTTGAACTTAATCACAGGCCTAGTCTAAGAACAACTGGTTCTTATGACATGGCTCTACTCAATATTTGAGCAAATCATTGAAGATATGGATATATAGTAAAGTGTGGTGAAGAAATCAAATGGTGCCCAGCTATCAAGAAGAATATCATCTGGAGTCTTGAGGCTTGTCTTAAAACAAGTGACCATCTAAGTGAAGTGTCAGAAAAAGTTTACCAGTCTGTGTAATCCAAAGATTATAAATAATAAAATCCAATCTAGAGGAGGGAACAGTACTAGAACTTACTTTTTGAAGATCTGGTTTGCAGAAGGCTAAGGATGACAGTGAAAAACCCAAACCCACTTGTAGGGTTCCCATCTGACTTAAGGCTCTAGAGAATCCCCTCTGACCATAGACCAGGGCTGAGAATGGCTGTGCTAACAGACGGAGTATGCTAGAAAGTGGGTTATTGCAGCTACAGTTAGATCTCCCTTTTGACCCATATGAAATTTGTTCCATTTTTTAATATTTTCTGCTTTCTCTCTATTGGAGTTTCTCTCTGTTCTATTTTGTCATTGTTGTTGGTTTTCTTAGGTATGTTTTTCTACCTATGAAATCCAGGATAGGTACCATACATATGTGAGTATAAGCAGACTCAAACATCAGCCAAGGCATCTAATGTTGCCATAAAAAAACTGTATTGAAAGTGTGCTGAAAAACTCAGTTTACATACTAGTATATATGGTAAATCTATAGAGTCAGTAGTTGGATTAATAGTTTTATAGGGTTATAGCTATGGAGGTTGGGGCTATGGGAAGCTAATAAAAATGTTTTAAAATTGATTGTGATAATGATTGTAGAATTCTTTTTTTGTTGCTGTTTTTTTGGGGGCATCATTGCCCTCTGGTGGTGGGAGTAGGAGGCCCAGCCTTGCTGCTGGATTTGAACCTCCAACCCAGTGGGCCGCAGTCCCGCACACAACCACTAGGCCACCAGGGCTCAGCCTGTACAATTTTTTTTTTTAAGGCATCACTGCCCTCTGGTAGGAGTGGGGGGCCCAGCCTTGCTGCTGCTGGATTTGAACTGCCAAGCTAGTCGGCCGCAGTCCCGCACGCAATCACTACGCTACCGGGGCTCACCCTGTACAATTCTTTATAGTAATGAATGATAAATTATTTTTGTGAATATGTCAATAAAACTGTTTAAAGTGTTCATTAGTGCTTAGAAAAAGTAAACTAAAACAACAGTGAATTCAAACTTCACACCAGTAGGATGACTACTATTAAAAAAAAACACAACAGAAAATAACAAGTGTTGGTGAGGTTATGGAGAAACTGGAATGCATGTCGGCTGCTGGTTGGAATGTCAAATGCTGCAGTCTCTGTGGAATTTGGCATTTTCTCAAAAAGTTAAATTTAGACTTACTATCTGACCCCCACTATTTGTCTGCCAATTTGTCATACTGTGCTGCCTTGAGTGTTTCTGTGATACTGAAAGTCAGCCCTGTCACCAGTATTTCAAATAGCTTTAGGGTTACTCAAGGCTTTCAGCAGAGCTTCCAGATAAGAATAGACTACAAAAAAAGTCTGAAAGATTAAACACTGGAAACCTTATAAATAGCAGCGTACCATTGTATGATATACTGACAACTTCATGAATAGCAGGAGAACATTGCCAGATATACTGATGGAAAATGAGTCCCTTGAGTTGGAAGACACTCAAAATATATCAGAAAGAGCCGTCCTCTCTAAGTAGAGTGTGCCATAGTATGATGCGGATTGGGTAAAGTCTTTATAACTTTTATTTGCTGATGGGGCACAGCTCAAAAGTACAAACTCATATGCAAACACTTATTTGTCATTAGAATGCAAAGCATGAATCTAGGAAATTTGGAAGTCATTGAAATGAAATGGAACTCATAAAGATTGATATGCTAGACATTAGTGAGATGGGCTATACAGATATTTGCTATTTTGGATTATTGTATCAGGAAAGACAAATTCAAGAGGAATGGTATCACATTCATCTTCAAAAAGAACATTCCAAAATCAATCAAATGCTATCTGTAATGGCATACAAGGAAATTTCAGGGAAAATGAGAAAATCCTGAGAGCAACTGTGGGGTGGGGTGAGGGGAAAGCACCTACAAAATAAAACTGGCAAGGATAACCTCTAATATTAAACCATCCTTGCATATTTTATATGAAACCTACTTGATAGCAATATATTATTTTTTGATGCTTGAATTCACTTGGCTAGGATTTATTGAAAATCTTGGTGTCTATATTCATTAGAGATAGGGGATGTAATTCCTTAGCTTCACAGGGAAATTCTGCCACGTATTCAGTGAAAAGCTGTCACCAATTCTACATAGACTAATCTAGAATATAAAAAGACACAGCAAATTCCCAAATTCAAAAAAAAATTCCCAAACTCATTCTGTGAAGCATGCATAACTCTGATATCAAAACCAGGTAAAGACCCACAGACAGAAAACTAAAGAGTAATATTCCTCATAAACAGATCCCAAAAAAGACAAAGAATAAGACCCACATGATCATATCGATCAATGCAGAAAAGGAAATGGACAATATCCAATTCTATCCCTATTGCCATATACAAATATATTTACATATATGCATGCCTGTATTTAGACCTGTTTTAGATATCGCCAAATCTATTTCCCTAGTGGCTGTACATGCTTACAGGTCCCCCAGCAGTGGACAAGAGTTCCTATCTAACATGAGCCCCACACACACACACACTTGTTTCTTTCTGATTTTTTTAATTGCATTTCTTTTATGGCTAGTGATCAGGGAAATTTTCTCATATGTTTATTGGCCATTTGGATTTCTGCCCCTGTGAAACTGGGAATCTAGGACAGATAAACGCCTCCGGACCAAATAATAGGAGTAGTGACACTGGAGAGGAAGGGGAAGATGGGGGATATAGGGAGAACAGGTCACAATGATCTACATATAACCCCCTCGCGGGAGGGCTGATATCAGAAAAAAATGGGTGAAGACAGACAGCGATCAGTGGATAATTAATAAACTATCAAGGGTTCATGAGGGAGGGAAGGTTGGGGAGGAAGATGGGGAAATGAGGAGCTGATACCAAGGGCTCAAATACAAAGAAAATGATGATGGCAGCAAATGTATAAAAGTGCTTGACACAATGGATGGATGGACGGATTGTGATAAGAGCGGTAAGAGCCCCCAATAAAGTGATTTAATAAAAAAATAAAGAAAAGTGTTTTGTTTATTCTGGAAATTGAATCCATTATTTAAAACTCCCTTACTGAAAAAAATCCAGATCCAGGTAATTTCACTAAAGAGTCCTACCTCTGTGTCCTCTGTTCTACCTACACAGTCTATGTCATAAAACAGAAGAGAGGCTAACACTTCACAACTCACTTTAGAAGCTAAAATAGTCATGCAGCACGTAATGTCCATGACACAGTCTATGATCCAGGGCATTCATTATGTGCTCTGGATACTGCGATAACACCATTTTAAAACATGGAAACCCACTGTGGTTGCCCCCCTGGGGTCCCTTTGCCAGCTCTCTAGACTAGCTCAAAGAGGGTTCTTTCACTTTTTTGGGGGGGGGAGGGCGCATCACTGCTCTCTGGTGTTCGTGGGAGCTACCTAGCGCTGCTCCTGAGAAGCCGCCACTGGATTTGAACCGCCAAGCCCGTGGGCTGCAGTCCCGCACTCAACCACTTACACCACCGGGGCTCAGCCCTCTTTCACTACTTACTGTGACCAAACTTCCTCTTCCTCTACTGTTTCCTCTCAAGGAGTCCAGGCTTCCTACAAGCATAAAATCCCAGGTAGAAGCAGAGTAGGGGAGTCCAACCTCTGCCCTTAGAAACCTCAGAGACCCCCCTGTGCCATTTTTCCATCCAAGGGTTATAAATCTAACAAAGATACAGGATGTTCAGTTAAATGTGAATTTCAGACACATGGCAGATACATTTTAGTCTCTCATCCATATTGTTATAGTGCATATTTGTATTTTAAAATTATATAATCTGTTGAATTTTTTGCAGGTTGATTCATTTTAGCAGCAGTAGCAGAAGGGTGGCCCAGGCTTTTCTTCTCTGGCTCATCTGATGTAAAATCAACTTTTGGCTAACAGCTTAGTGCATTAACCATTTGCAGCATCTAGGAATGTTTTTCTAAGCATTAAAACCCAAAATATCCACCCCCCTCCCCCAGAAGAATTTACTTTAGAAGACAGCACTGAAGCTTCGGGGAGAGGGACATGTCTGACCTGAGAACATGGGAGCAAATGAAGAGGGAAGGAGAGAGAGTGGAGCACATCCTGGCCTAACAAGCCTTGAGGACGATCTCCCAACTCAGAACAGTCAATGCACAGAAAGGATCAGATAGCTACACTACAAGACACGACATCCCTTGCTGACTCAAGGAGACCACACTGGAGACACAGTGTTGGGATTGCAGATGTCTGTCCCTACTGCACAGAGGAAAACACCAGCAGAGCAGCGGGGGGAGAAGAGCACGGAGGTCTTGAGGGAGAGCCAAGGACAGATTTGGGGGCCAACACCCCCTCGGATTCGACTGGAAGTTACACCTAGAGGTCAACAAATGGACCTGGAACTATTTGCAGGTTTTGTTTTATCACTATTATTTTTATTTATCTCTATGTATTTTCTGGGCATTGTTTTTTTCTTGTGGTCATCATCATTTTGTTTTCTTTTGTCACTTCATCTAGCTATGTCCCTTTTTTGTACATAGTATCATCTCTGCAGGTCTATCTAGGTAAGACAGGCTGGATGATCAGTCTGGAGGAAAAAATGACAGGACCGATGATTCTGGTGGGTATGGAAGAGGGGAAGGTGGGGGAAAGGAGGTGGTGCTGACCAACCCAGGGACAAGGGAACAGTAAGAGATCCAAAGTCAGTGGCAAGGAGGGAGTGAGAGGCCTGGTAGAGATTGATCGAGGGTAGGGTAACCGAGAGAAATGACTGAAACCCAAATGAAGGCTGAGCATGATAGCGGGACAGGAGTGAAGTAAAAAGAAATAAAGGAAGGAAATAGGAGGCAAGGGGCATTTTATAAAGGTCTAAATACAGGCATGTATATAGGTAAATATATTTATATGTGATGAAAGGGAAATAGATTTACGTGCACATGTTTATAGGCTCAGTATTAAGGCAACCGATGGACATTGGGCCTCCACTCAAATACTTCCTCAATGAAAGAATCCTTTGTTCTATTAAGTTGGCATTCCATGATGCTCACCTTCCTGACATAATCACTGAAGACAAAGTGTGCACATGCAATGGTGGTGAAGAAAGCTGATGGTTCCCAGCTAGCAAAAGATATAGCCACTGGAGTCTTAAAGGCTTGACATTAAACAAGGAACCATCTAGGTCAGAAGCAACAAAGCCCACATGGAAAAAGCACACCATCCTGGGTGACCATGAGGTGTCAAAGGGATCAGGAATCAGGCATCAAAGGACATAAAATCATATCATTTTGTACCCACCTTCCCATTGGGATCACCGAAGACAAATATGTGCATAAGCAAATGTGGTGAAGAAAACTGATGGTGCCCAGCTATCAAAAGTTTCGGTATAAAGGCTTGAAGATAAGGGAGACATTGTAAGATATGACAAGTGGCCACAGAAGCAACAAAGTCCACATGGGAGAAGCAAACCAGTCTGTGTGCCCACGAGGTGTTGAATGGATCAGGCCTCAGGGAACTAAAAATTTTATTATTGTACATGAAGGGGAGTACAGATTGGGGATTCAAAGTCCATCTATAGGTAATGGACTTCTTGCAGAGGGGTCAGAGGGAGGACACAAACTAGTTAGGGTGCAATGTAGCAATGATGAAACATACAATAATCCTCTAGTTCTTCAATGCTTCCTCCTTCCTACTATCATGATCCCAATTCTTCCTTACAGATCTGGCTAGGCCACAGAATGTACACTAGTACAGATAGGAGCCAAAAACATAGAGAATACAGGACAGATGATCCCTTCAGGACCAGTGGTGAGAGTTAGGATACCGGGAAGGTGGAAAGAAGGTGGAATAGAAAGGGGGAACCGATTATAAGGATCTACATATAACCTCCTCCCTGGGGCATGGACAACAGAGAAGTGGGTGAAGGGAGACATTGTAAGATATGACAAAGTAATTATAATGTATAAATTATCAAGGGTTTATGAGAGAGGGGAGCAAGGAGGGAGGGGAAAAATGAGGACCCAATGTCAAAGGCTTAGATAGAAAGCAATGTTATGAGAATGATAAAGGCAGCGGATGTGCTTGACACACAATGGACTTATGTATGGATTGTGATAAGAGTTGTATAAGCCCCCAATAAAAGGATTAAAAAAAACAAATAAACAAGTGGCCACTGAGTCGATTCTGATTCAGTACCCCCAAGCATTTCTGAGAATGACGCACCATAGTTTTCAACAGCTATGACATTTCACTGCTGCTATTGTTGCTAATTATCATCAATTTGACTGCAAAGTACAGCAACCAAGAAAGAGAATACTGTGGAGTTTGATTCTGGAGGCTCTGGCACCTACTGGGTGCTCAGGGGAGAGGTCCAGGCCCTAAAAAAACCACTGACTATAGGACCCTTGCTTTTGACTAACACTTCAGTAAGATTTGTCCAGAAGCAGTTTCCGGGCAAACATTGAAAGACACATTATCCCTATATAGAAGAGACAGAGACAAATTCAAAAATGCAGTTCATCAAACCTATGACAATGTGAGCAAGAACACAAAATACAAAAGGAATTAGAGAGAGACTGTTTAAAGGGTATTGAGTTCTGATAAGGGGTGATGCAAACTTTGGACATGGACAATGGTGATAATTGCACACCAAAGTAAACATGTATACTGGATATACTCATGTATAAGCCAAGTTTTTCAACACATTTTTAATGCAGTTTTTGTGGTGAAATTGTGTGCCCAGGTTGGTGTTTGGGTCAGCTTATGCTGCATATGCAGCTTAAGTACATATGGTAATATCACTGAATTGTACATGTAAAATAAATAGAATGACAAATCTTTTGTTACATATATTTCACTGTAATAAAAAGGGGGGTCCCCTATGGTTATGAAAAAGCCTTAACAAGATAGTGCCCCAGTTCCTACCCTGATAGACCCATGCACATCAGTACCCCTCATTATATTACAACTCAATGCTGAAATATTTTCTTTAGTTCTTTCAGCTTGAAAAATGCCACGCACCCTCTTTTCTTTTGATTTTTTTAACTCCAGATTACTGCACAATTTATTATACTGCTTGATTTTGTCTTCTTAAACCACCCTTTTAAACATTCTGGTCAGCTCTTTTACATCTTCATTTCTTCTCTTATTTTAGCTACTCAGTTCAAGAGCAAGTTTCTGGTTCTCTTCTGACATCCATTTTAGTGATTTCTTTCTTTCCTGTCATTTTAATGATCCTTGTTATCATGTAAGATGTCCTTGATGTCACCTCTTGTCGCAGTTCAAAAATCTTCTGTCAACTTGAGTGAAGGGGTAGAGTCTAGCTGTTAATCAGGCTGCATGGGGATGATCTCTTGCATCTCCTCATTTATGGAGAGAAATCACTCACTGGAGGCCAGATCCACTCTCTTCGCCTTCCTTGCTGCTGTTGAGACATTCAGAGAGCTAAAGGAGGGCCATGGTTGAAATGCATCCACTGCCACTGGATCCACATGACTTTCTGCCCACCAGCCTGTGATGTTCATACTACCTGAGTCTAAAGAGGAATTTATGGGCTAGTATGGAACATATGGGCTAATACTGAACTTATGGACTTGATCTGGACTAGGCTGAGATGTTTTCTCAATATACAATTACTCTGTTTATACACTTATGAGTGTCTATGAATTTGTTTCTCCAGTCAATCTAGAATAACACGTCCCACAATTTATCTGGTCTTCAATCATTGTGTTCAATGCATCAAATATATTATTCTCAGACAGTATTTAAATTCATATGGGATACACTCAGATAATTTTTTTACATTCATGGACTTGTTCTGGTTTTCCTCAGCGTCAATCTAAACTTGCATATGAGCAACTAGTAGACTCTAGTTGGTTCCTGGTCTGGTTCTGTCTTTTAGTAGCAAGCTTCTCATAGTCTTTTTTGCACATATATGCCTGTTTAATCTCTGTGTATTCCATCTGAAGAGGATCATATATGTGTATACTCTCAATTTTATGTCATTTTTAAAAAGATGATTTCCTATGAATAAGTCTTAGGCCTTGTACAGTTCTATCATGCAATTTCTGGCATGATTTCTATGACCAAGACCATATTTTCCAATTACCAATCTTTATTAGTATCCAACTTTCACATTCCCATCACCAGTATTTATCAAGTGTGCCATGTTTGCATGTTTAATTACTTTCAGACAGCAGTTTAAAATGTTGAACTTTCGTCAGCTGTGACACTGATGGTTGATATGCAACTTTGAAGAAGGTTAGCTGTCACTGAGAAGGCCACCAGCTCATGGAGGCCTCATGCCGCATGGACTGCTGCTCAGTCAGACCACTGTAATGCCAAAATATTTTGATGAAGTGCCTTTCCTAAAGTAGACCACCTGCCTTTCTTCCTAGTCAGATTCACCTGTTCAGTATCATAGTAATAAACAAGCAACACACAGATGGTTGGGGACAGCATAAAGTATCCATCCCATGAGGAATTTCATACAAAGTTGCAATTAAAGAAAACTGAACTTACAAAGACCCCTCCCCTTCTTATAAGCATATACCCCCACAAAATTAATTAATGAAAGTGAGAAATTTCTACTTTTCAAACTTCAGATGCACTAAAAACATTGGTGTGGGTTCTGAAGTTTGAAAAGTCAATGTCTGTCCAACAACTTTCTTAGTAAGAACATCTCCAGGCTGTGACACCAGCAGAAAGGGTGTGGCTTCCACGCAATTCAGCAGAGAAACTCAGTCCTTTGGGTTATAGAAGAACAAGGAAGTTACTTTAAGGTAGACAATATGTATGTTTTATGTATTTCAAATATATATGTGAATTGTGGTGCTGGAGAAAATTGAAAGTGTCCTGGACTGCTAAAAGGACAAACCTATCTGCATCAGAAAAAGGAAGGCCGGAGAGTTCCTTAGAGGCAAGGATGGCAAGACTTTGTCTTGTAAACTTTGGACAAATTGTGGGAGAGAGCAGTCCCTGGAGAAGGACATCGTGCTTGATAAAGGGGAGGGGTGGAGAAAAAGAGAGAGACCCTCAGCAAGATGGACTGACACAGGAGCTGCACCAGTTGGCTCAGCCATAAGATAAGGTGACCAGATGTCCCGCTCTTTAACAACTTAACAACATCCCACGGCGTGTTAAAATTAAAATAAATATATTACAATACTATTTTTGCGTTCTATGAAAATTTTTGTTGCTCCATATAGACCAAATTTTTAATCAAGAACCCCCCCCCCCACCTTCCGGGTCAATGGTGTCCCACTTAAAATCTGGTCACTGTACCATAGGAACAGCTGTGAGGCTGGCACAGGACCAGGCCGCACTGCATGAAGCTGTGCATGTAGGGTCACTGGGGGTCAGACCTGCCTTCATGGTATCTAACAACAATGATTAGCCTGAGGGGTCTGATGAAGTAGGAAGTGATTACGCCTCTGTTTGGGGTTGTACCGAAAAAGGTTTGCATTATAGTCTCTCTCTAGGCATGTTATTCTGACACAACCATTCCAAAACTTGAAACATGAACTTTGGGGGCAGAGGGGGCATTTTTATCATGTATTAAAGTTCGATAGATGTCTGGGCTAGTCTGTTACTTGAATCAAAATGTTCCATTCAATAGTCTCGCACTGCCCAATAACATGTGATTTCTGGCAGGAAATAAAGAAGAACCTCATTCTCTGCCTTCCAAGGGTGTTTCTCTTCATTTATATTTGAATGGGTTCTCTCTCTCCAGTATGAAAAGCAAAATAAACAAGAAAGCTCACTGCCCTCAAGTTAATGCTGACTTACAGCGACCCCTGCTGTGCGTTTCCTGAGACCATAACTGTTGACAGCAGTAGGAATTCCAGTCTTTTTTCCTCGGCCATGCGGATGGTTTCAAACTGCTGTCCATGTGGACTGCAGCCCGATGCCTGACCACTGCGCCACCAGGGATCCTTCTGCAGTATGAAGGTGAGCCACAAAATATGCACTGCTGTCTCCCCTTAGATTAGCAATTCCTCCAAATACTGTTGTCCGGACCTTTTGGGGGGTCCAAATGGCTGTGGAAAGGATGATCTGTAAGGCAGTTTACAACATGTCTGCAGGGTGGTGGTTGGTTTTTTTCTGAGATTTGAATCTCTCTCTCTCTCTCTCACACACACACACACACACACACACACACACACACACTCTCCCAAGGTTCCTCTACGTAATCAGGAGAGAGCTAAGAAGGGAGGGGTCTGTGAGACAGGGGGAGGCAGTGAGAGAGGCTGATTTTCTAAATGCTCTCTCTAGTTCCACTACTTCGCCCCTGTCAGCAAGCCCAGCCCATAAGAGGCACCCCAGGAAAGGGGTTGACGTGACCGAAAATGACTAATGCCCCACTGAGACAGCCCCAGCTCTGGCCTGGCTGCCAGCCAGAGAGTCCAGAGTCACTTTCCAAGGACACGGAGGGCAAATGTTCCTGACAAGATTCCCTGAGGACAATTTCTTCCCAGCCTAGCCCTCCTCGTGTGTCCCTCCAGGGGCTTGTGAGGCCTTGAGTAAGACTGTCCAGGGACCCTGGGGCGAAGACAGGCCTCTGGGTTCCAACCTGGGTCACAGCAAGTTTGCCTTTCAAGGACAAGTGCATTTGCAGACCACTCATCCAGCCTATAGGAAAAAAGCCACAAGCAGTGGAGGCCAGAGTCCATCTCACCCACTCACAGTGTATCCCAGGTTTCCAGATCCAGCCCTGTCCCACCCGTCCCGACACGTTTCACACACAAGGGAAGGTCCTGCACCCCTCCCCATCTGCCTGACATGTTGGGGATAGGTGGGACAAAGGCTATCTCCTTTTGTTCGCTCTTCCTCAGCAGGCCCCAGAAAGCCCTGGTTTGGGGCCTTAAAAGTGATTTTTGCAGTAGAAGAAGGAAACCATCCTCCCCAAGTAAGGAGAGGTGGGGGGCAGTAAGAGGTGGGGAAGGGGCAGGAGAATGGAGCAGGTCTGCCCCAGCAGGAGGCCACAGAACAGAGTGGAGGAGCTGCTCCCAGTGTTTTTATGTGTCTGCTGACTTGCCTTCAACCTTTACCAGCAAAGGAGGCCTTCTCATCCTCTATGGTGGGGGAGCGGATTTCAAAGGAGACCCTGGAGCTCAAAGGGTTTCAAAAGACCCCAGGCTTTTTATCACACGCAAATCACTCCCACCCAGCTGCAAGGAGAGGAGAACGAAGAAAATATGGTTCCAAGGAGATATGTCCCTGGATCATCGTAACTTCCCCAGTGTGGAGGCAGCAAAACCACCTTGAAGCTTCCCCTCGACAGAAAGGTCAAGGTAAAGTCTGGGTCCCCGGTGGGTCTATCTCAGCATCCCATGGCCCCGAGTTTATGAGAAGGCAGCCCAGCTTAGCAGTGCCCGTTCTTCTTACTGAGTCCCTCGGTGCCACTAAAGGAAACTTTTACCCAAGCCACCTCTAGGGTGACCATTCAGGACCGAAGGCACTTAGCCTGCCATGGAAGCTATATCTCTAGATCCTCAATAGTGTTTACCGGAACAAACCAGGGTTCCTGTTCCTACTTCTCTCTCATGCACACACCTCACCTTCCCAAGAGCAGTGCCATCAAGCTGCACAGCACAAGCCAAGATAAAGTATATCCTGCCCCAGCCCCACCTCCTCACCAACTCTGCCAGATCAGGAGGAGGTCATTCTCTTGCATTGTGTTCCCCCTCAGCAGAGCAATAGGGTGAACCTTCCTAAAGCATCCGGCTCTAAGCCACCCCTCACTCAACGCCTTCACTGGCTCCTTACTGTTTAAGGCTAGCTTGCACACTCACGTGCCCAGGAGCACCTGCTTGAGGAGGCAGTTGAGCAAAGCAGCCTGCGATCAGACCAGAGGGCCATGGGTACAGGGAACACATGCCTGGTCTACAGAAGGCAGATGCCATGGAGGTCTGCCAGCTAACCCACATGGGACTATGTACCCCATCCTGCCACCTCTGCTGGTTTTCTGAGAAAAGCCAAATGAAACATCTATCGGGAAAATCTGGCTCAACAGATGTGGACCTGGCATTCACAGCCCTCCATGGCTTGGTCCAAACCCCTCTTTCCTCCTACTAGCAAGATGTAACCACAGGAGATGCCCCATCCCAGCCAGGTTTCTCTCAGCTCCCCAAACCCACCTCCCGTGCTCTTACCTCTGAGCTTTGCATACCCCACAAACCACTCCCCACTTCTCCACCTAACAACACACCCTTCCAGGACCACCTCCTTCATATTCTCCTGTAACTGCTTTCCTTATTCAGACTGTTTCTGCCACAGAGAACACTCTTCATCCTTCAAAGCCCACATCTTTCTGAAGGATCTGTTCGATTCAAACCCAACGGTCCCTGTGCCAGAAATATGAACTGCTCTCGTGATAGCTATCTGGAGGTCCATCTGTCTCCCCCACCGACAGGCCCTGGTGACAGGGTATCTCTAAGCCCAGACCTAGGCGGGGGCTCTAAAGAGGAGAACATACTTTTTTCAGATACTGGCTCTGCTGACTCCTGATTATAAGAACTTAGGTAAGTCATACCATCTCTGTAAGTGCCTGGTCTGTAGCAGGGGCTCCTTATGAAATGTGAATTTCCAGCATGGCATAGTATGTGCACTGCCGTGTGCCCTGTGGACGGCTGTGGGCTCTAAGGCTAGGCCCTCGGCCCTCTATTACCCACACAGGCCATTACAAAGCTTGCACCCAACAGGTGCTTAATCAGAGTTCTTTGATAGATGATACTCATGAGGTCATGAAGGGCCAGTTGCTGGGTGTTTCGAGCACAGGTGGGGCGATCTCCCAGTACCAAGAGTCTGGCTGGCATAGGAGCTTCGATCGAGCTCATGCCACATGACCACATATCATGTCTGTGTGAGAAAACATCTGCAATTGCATAAACGTCTCCCCTAAACTGAAATTTCCGCCTTGGAGACTAGAGCTACTTGTTGCTGGCTCTCCAGACTTCCAACACCCACATGTCCTGGGAATACCGCCAGCTCACAGCACTGCTGAATATGTGGATAAGGGGCCTTCTCCGGACACCAGATAGCACACCTGGCAAAGAAGGCTGACCTTCACCTCTCACTCAAGCCCAGTTGCCCACCAATCTTGCTTCCTACAACTTTAGATAAGAGCAAACTTTTTGCCCTTGATCTGAGGGTTTGCAGCCTCCAGGCTATATATAAAAGGGAAGGTGGATGAAGAAAGAAAGGGGAAGGAAAAAAAACACCTTTGAAATCACTGTGGTCTAATTAACCAGGCTCTCACCCTTCATGCTTACAAACAGGAACACGTATTAACACCTGCTACAAAAGCAAACATTTTTAGATATCTTCATCTTCACCTCATTGACACTCCCTTGAAATTGTACACAGCAGCTGGTTTACTGCAGGAATGCTTTTTGTTCCTATACTTCAGTAGGGAGTTGGCCAATAGAAGAAATTAGAAAGTGGTCAATCTCCATGTCAGGTTGAACTCCCCAAGTTTCCATCTGCCCTTCCTGACTTCTCCCCATCCTCCTGGGTGTCCACCACACCACTGAGGTCAGCACCTGCAGGGGACCCATGCAGGTGGTAGCAGATGTCTAGAAAGGGGAGAGTGCTGGGACAATAGACACTGAAATCCACTGAGCAAAGTGTCACCACAGCTAGATGAGAACCTGAGCACATCTCTAAAGATTGCCTGTTGGATGTAAAACGTTGAGAATGGCAAAAATGTCCAGCAACCCAGGTTCATACTCCCCTGATTCAAAGCATAGTTTGCCACACTCACACAGCTGACGAACACCCAACTGTCAGTTTGTTCTCCTGTGATGACTGTAAGGCTGGGTGTTATGGCACTTGTGTTTCAGATAGAAAGATAGACTGGTATCAGAGAAGCTTCTAGACTATGGTGGACCAAGAAGGAAGCACCATGATCTACTTCTGAAATCAATTCATGAGAACCTATGGATCACAACAGAGCTGTGTCTAACATCCTTGTTTGGGATACATCATTAAGAGATATCAATTGCTAGACATAATGTTTGGTGGAGGAAAAAGGTCAAAGAGAGCAATGGAGATTGTTCCAATAGCTCCAATAATGACTTCCACAAATTGGTAACAGTAAGGAGGACACAGAACTGGGCAATATTTTGTGCTGTTATAGTTCATGTCACCATGACTCAAGAACTATTGACCGTTAAAAACAATTAAAACTGTGTGTGCACATATCCTATTCCCCACAACTCTGCTCTTAGAAATAGTATGACTAAAAGTGTGTGCACATGTTTACCAAAAATCAGACAAAAAAGGTCTGAGCAGCATTGGTTGAAATGGGTCCAACACAAAAGAGGGAAGGAAGGAAGGAAGGAAGGAAGGAAGGAAGGAAGGAAGGAAGGAAGGAAGGAAGGAAGGAAGGAAAAATTCAAAAGCCCACCAAGCTTCTTGATTGGTGTTGAATTTATAAAGGTATACGGTTCATGAACCTGTATACCTACTTGGTCTTTATGAATGTATACAATAAAAATTTTTGTAAAGTAGCAGTCTGTTGGCATGGCTATTCTTATGACTATAGCAATAAGATGCTATAAGGAGAAAAAGGTACAGGATAAAGAAAGGGTCAAGGTGATCAACACCTTCTTGCATCTCACTGCTCAGACTTAGTACGGTAATCACATATTCATCAGTGGCCATGATATCAAGATAAGAGGAGCTCTCCACGTCTCAAGTTGACCCCACCCTTTGGGACAACCTTTCCCTTCGATCCTCTGTGTCTTACAGTGAGGTGACCTCGTGCTGCCATGAAGATCACACCCACCCACAACAAGTAAGTGAAATAGGAGAACTTGGAAGATTCCCTTCTAGAAGGGCTGAATTTTCCAAAATCAAGTCAATGCCACATTGAAGAGGAATAGGAAAAAATACCAATGTGACTTTTGTAGGCATTCTGTTTTGACAATGTACCTGAGGAATTCACCATGCTTAGTGAGGGAAATGTGAGCAGTTAAATCTATTCAATGTCGTGACATTCAAAATTGAAGCATAATTGCCCCTGAGTGCTTGACAACTCGAAAGCACTTCTTTTCAGAAATGGAGGGAAATTTATGCTCACTCGGAAGTGGAAAAGATTGTCAAAAGTTTGATTGTAATGTGAATGGAGCTGCAACAAGAATGCTCAGATGGAGAAAGCTTTCTGGATCTGACATTTGTACTTCCATTTGAAACGTCTCAAAAACAGCAGCAACGACTCCATCCTTTGCCCTAAAAGCTGAAGAAAAGATGATAGAAACCGCACTTTTCAAAACCCAAAGAATAGCCCCAGTTTGGCTGGAAGAAAAAGGTCTCTTACCAATCATGTGGTTGGCAACATGGATTTGGATCTCTCTCTCATTCTCAAATGTCATCTGGCACTTGATGCACTGGTATGTCTTTTTCTGTTTGGAAACCAAAAAGAAAGGAATAGAGCATTAGAATGTAGAGAAGGGCAAAAGGCAAAAGTTTCCTGAAGGGGATGGGTCAAAATTTTCCAGGATGGCTCCAACCTTTCCAGGTCTTGTGAGCTAGTCTCTTCCCATTTCTCCCTGACCCCTGACAGCTTCGGTATGTCACATTACATGGGAAATGTTCCCTTACTAGATCTGTGAAAACTGCCCCACCCCAAGGTGAGAGCCCACCAGAACCAAGCAAAGATAGTAGAAATAGGTGGGCTTGCTTATAATGAGTTCAAATCCATAGACTTATCCACCCATTTACCCATCCACTCATTAATCATCATCTACTGACCCATTCATCCACTTACTCATCTACCCCTCCGTGGACCCCACCCAATCAGGCATCTGTTACCCATCCATCTGTGTACCTGGCACCCATCTACCAACCTACCGACTCATTCATCCTTCCATGAACTTCTCTCTCCTCCATTGACCAACTCTAAAAGCCATGAGGCTAAGCAGGTGCTCATCTACCCTAAGCACACACAAGCCATGCGATTTGACAGCAGTTTTAGGATCTACATGAGGAACAATTACCTTTGAGCAAGAGTGGGGGTTAAGGGAGGAGGCAGAACAATGGAGACTGCAAGGAGCTTCCATGTTTTTGAAAAACCAGTTTCAAAGAGTGGTGCCTGGTCCTTGAACACATACGCCTGGGTAGTTACGAAAACAAACGGAGCTGGGGCTGCTTGTTTGGGGGAGGGATTAGAGCTCTGGGCTTGCTTTTGTTTGGGGGGCAAAAGGGGCTGTGGCACATTTAGTAGAGAAATTTGGGCTCCTGGCATGACGAAGCCTCTCTTGGTTGCTGGAAAGCTTAGGATGTTGGTTTTGTTGGCTGAGCAGCCAGGTCCCACATTCAACATGTCGGATGAGTCACGGGGCGGGGTGGGGGAAGCCCATCAATCAAAATATTGACAGATGTTCCACTCATATCTGGTTCCCCCAAACATGCCTGGTCCCTCATCTCTAAGCCTTTGCCTGTGCCATTTCCTCTACCTAGAACATCCCCTCTGCCCCTCAAATATCACCACCCAGAATGTGTTCAGGACATTGCTGGCCCACAGGGATAAAAACCACAAGAAAAACCACATAGTTAATTTGCATATTTCTGTCACGGCAGACTCACCTCTACACCATGAGTACCAAGAGAGCCCAAACTAGCAAATAGGCTTTGTCCACCTGTGCCGTTATCATGGCATCCAAAAGTAAGTACTCCGGAAGCATTTGAGCAAAGTTGTATATGAGCAAACTTGCAAGGTCATGCAAACAAAACACTCAAAGTATAAGACCAAACAAACCAAGAAAATCAAAGATACTTAGAGACCTTGTCCCCATCACTTGACAGAAAGCCTGGTCCAAAGTGAGTGTCTAATAATTATCTAATGGTTCTCATTCTCATTATTATTACTGGGCTAGTACTATTCATCATTCTTCCATTGTTGTTGGGCCTTCCCGTAAGTGTTCTGAAGGGCCTTGGGCAGGGGAGTTCACCTGGCCATCAGTACAGTCCACAGGCCCAGAAGCAGCCACTGAGTAAGGAGACACCCGCAAGGGCGGAGTGTGGAAAGAGTGCAGGGCTAGGGTGCAGTATCACCACCAGCAGAAAGAAGCAAAATACTGCAGGGCAAAGGTCTTCTCAGAAGACGCAGCCCCACGTTAGCTGGCACCTTAACTCATCTCCAGATCTGTGTTACCGAAAGGTGTTGCTTTCTTGTTTAAGTCATGCATTCTCACTCGGGTGTTACACACACACACACACACATACACACCCTTCACCTGGCAGGCTTGAGTAAAAGAATGAACAGGTGAATGAATATATGAAAGCAAGAGAGCAGCACACCACCTCAGGTGCACATCTCCAGGAAGCCCCAAGTCGACCAGCAGAATGAGAACTGTCAACCCTTGCAGGTGGGTGGGTACAAAGGGAATCGGTGAGCTATCATGAGAGTTAAGAGTGAAAGAATGACCACCTTGGACATGACCTGGGGAGGCAGCAGCCACAGGGAGTCCAGCCCCACAACGTGAACAGTCCATGACTGATCTCTTAAAGGCAGGAGAGGAGTAGGTCAAACTCAGGGCTGCACCAAGAGTCAACTACCAGAAAACTGGGCCCTCTCTGATGGGGTCATGGGTCCCGGGGAAAGGCAGAGGCAGCTGCACCTGGCAAGCACGTACGTGGATAAGCACAGACACCCTCAGCCCCCCTCACCACTCACATGCAGACCTTCACAAACACCCCAACAGTCTACTCACAAATTGAATATGCAGCACCCTGAGAAACATGGACTTCCTCAGAGACACACACAGGTCGAAAGAGCCAAGTTCATCCTCGGAGACATACTTCCTCGCCATCGTTCACTGGAATCTGGCTGTCCTCCATTCTCCAGCATGCCCCAGAGGCCCAAGCAGCACACACGGACCCCAGTGCTCCCACAGGATGATCCCTAGTCTGGAGCTGCCGGGCCCTTCAGGTGGGTGGGGCATAAGCCCAGGTGAGAACTCTCCCTCACTCATCCCTCACTTCCCCCTGACTCCCTTTTGCATCTCCCTTAGGACCCTCAGCCCTCACCCTGACACCTCTGCCCCTGGTAGGCCTCCCTGCTCTTGTGCTTCAGCCCCATTAAGAGACATCATCGCAGCAAAATAGAACTTGGCATTCGAAGTGCCTCTTCTGCTACAAGCCCCTTGCCTGGACAGGTCCAGGAGCTCCCAGATGGAGCTGAGCCACTTCCAAGAGGAGCCCAAGGCAGAGGGAGAATGTGCTTGGGGACACAGAGTCAAGAGAGGGAGGGGACAGAAGATGAGACAGCAATCTAGTTTACCCATGTGATTTCCACGATCCTGGTCAAGGCAGATATTCACTCAGCACCTGCTATGTGTTGGGCACCCTCACAAGGAACCTCACTGACACAGCGAAGCGGCCTGTCACACTGGCCCCTATGGCCAGGCCTCCCTGCCAGGCCGAGTTGGGTGACAGAAAGCTGGTGTGACCAGGACAAGCCCCCTCAGCTAGATGCCAGAGCCCTGGTCTGCCCACCAAGCAGAGAAAGACACCCAGGACTGCCATGAAGCAATGGAGGGCCAGATCTGCTCACAGTGGCCTCCGTGTAGGGTATGGCTGTTATTACCCATAAACAGAGGGGGAGGCAGAATGCTCAGTGTTTCACGCTCCAACCAACAGCAGCCTCAACCCCACAGGAACCCAGTCCTCTGAGGGCTAGTTGCTATGGATACTCTCCCGAAGGTCCCAGGCTGCCAGCCCCCAAGCCCCTGCCTAGCCCCCAGAGTCTGCTCTTCCATGAGTAAGTCCTAGGGGAGGGGGTGGGCTAGCAGACAGCTGGGCCCCTGCCCCAGGGCATGCCCAGGCAGGGGGCAGGGCTCCACAGGGTGTACAGGGAGCTACCTAGGCTTTGTCTAACTCCTTTCTATGCTGCCCATCTGCTCAGGCCTCAAGGAAGCCAAAGATGTGACTTGCAGCTCACTAACCTCTCTCCCGAGACCAGGAAGCAGGAGGAAGGAGGCCTGTCAGGCCCACAGAAAACAAAAACCCTCAGGCTTGAAGTCCTGCACTGACTGTGCATCCCTAGGCCATCCGGCATCACATTTCTGAATCTCCGACACAACACGAGTCACAACACAAACCCCAGGTTGTTGTTGGGGGCATGCGATAAGAGTAGCAGGCATTTTAGGAAGGAGCCACCTAACGTGAGTCTGGTAACCAAAAGACTGGAGGGTCAATCCTACCTCCCATCTCTGTAGGAGAAAGCACGGGCAAACTGCTTCTGTAAAGGATGGCAGTTTAAAGGCTCAAGTGGAAAAGTGGATGTTTGAAGAATGATGACGGCAGCAGGCATGTGAAGATGCGTGACACAATATATGTATGTATGTATTGTGAGAAACAATATATAAGTCCCCACTAAAATGATTTTTTTTTAAAAAGATGACAGTTTAGAAACCCCAGAGAAAAAATGTCTCGATGGAAAGTAAGTGTCTAGAAAAGAGGAATGGGATATATGTATGAGTATGTTGGATACAATTGACGCATGATTGTAACCAAAGTTGTAAGAGCCCCCAATAAAATGATCACACATAAAACAGAAGACCCTATGTCGCAGTTTGATTTTGTCCCAGGTGCCTAGCAACAGCAACGACGGGAGCTTCAGGGGACCAGCTGCTTAAAGGTGCTTCTGACTCATGGCAGCCCCATGCGTGTCCGAGGACACGGGACTCTCTCAGCTGGATTCGTCAGAAGTGCATCTTCGGGTTTTCCTTTTCGGGCCCCCCTGCACAGGCTTGAAGCATCAACCTTCCGGTTAGCAGCCAGTCACTTTAACACATAGCACCCATCCTTGGGGACAACAGCACTTTAAGAAATGATTTATAAAACCAAACCAACAGAGAGATTGGGGTGGGGGCCCAAAGAGCCCAAAGTTGGTCTCTGGAGGTGGCGTCAGGACTTTCCGTCACACCAACGCAGTGGCAAACAGGGATTAAAAGGGAGGGTGGGATCAGCGTACCCCAGGGAACAGAGACCCAGTCTCAGGTCCCATGGCCCGAGCATGCAGGAATGATTCTGCTGGCCTCGGGCAGGACAGTCAGAATGGGTGGGGGCATCGGTCCCTGACATGATTCATGCCCCTTCTCTGTCTCCCAGATGATGAAGGATCTTGGCAAGTGACCTAACTGTTCTAGACTTCCGTATCCTCATTAGCAAAGCCAGCGTTATAAATATTAAAGGGAAACTGCAGGTGGGTGGTGGCAATGGTAACTGGGTTCGGTGGCCAATCATAAGACTGGAGGTCCCAGTCCACCGGGAGGTGCCTCAGAAGAAAGACATGGGAGTGACTTCTGAAAAAGCAAAACCGTCATGGCAATAAGCCCAAAGCAGTACAAACCCAGTCTGACACACAGGGGATCACTATGAGCCAGTCAGCTCTGTGGCAACGGGTTTAAGCATTAAATAAAGGACTCAGCACACCATTGCCTTCCATAAGGGCGAGTTGTCATATAAAACCCAGCCACTAACCCACTACCATCGAACCATTTCTAACTCCCAAAAATCCGCTGGAGGGTTTATGAGACTAAGTCTTTATGGGAGCACACAGCCTCACCTTTTCCTGGAGGAGTGGCAGGTGGGTTTGAACTGCTGACCTTGTAGCTGGCAGCCAATGACTAACCCACAGCCTCATCAGGGCTCAATCATAAATGGGGGGTGGGGCATGGGGGGAGTAGGAATGTTTACTAGGTGTGCAGAACTTATTTAAGATGTCAGTGAGCAAGATTTAACAACTGAAAAGGCACTGCTGGATCAGGGCCGACGCTGGTTACAAGTATCAGGCCCAGCATCCTCTCAGGATGGTCACCCTGACAAGGAACAGCAGCGCTATTACTATTACCCTCCAGCTGTGCAGGTGAGACCAGAAGTCCAGAAAAGCCAATCACGGTGGAGAAAGAGTGAGGATTTTAACCCAGGCATCTGACTCCAGACCCACGTGCTGCCAGGTGTTCCAACACTGCCCTTGCCAGCAGCAGCAAGCTGCGGCTCAGAGGACAGAGTTGGGCAGCAGGGACCAGTACCCGTGCTCAGGACCTCTGATGCAGGAAGGCTTGGAGAGGGTGGAGTATTATCGCCCCTCAAAGGAACAATCTGTTCTGGAGAGGTCTTTTGAGGTGTGACTTGGGGGTCCAGTTGGGGCACACAGTTCTGTCCTTTATGAGAACGTATCTCTCCTCATGCTCACTGGGTCTCGGCATGCCCATCTGGAACACTGCTGGGTCAGGGGGCCCCTTCACTACAGGTTTCTCCCTCTGGCCTCCCCATCTCTTTCTCTTCCTCCCTCTCCAAATCACAGAGTCCTAGGCTCTCATCCTGAGATCTGTCTTCCCACAAGCACCCGGGGCAGGCAACCCTACCCAAATCCTACTTCCCCACTAGTGGGGCCAGCAACAGGGGAGACAGCACCACAGACTCCATGGGGATCCCCAGGTCTGGCCTTTCAAACAGCCAGGGGTCACATCTTGGCTGTGTAGACTAAAAGCCCACCATCCTGAAACCTCCGTTCCTATACCTAAGCAATCTGTGGGCCTAACAGTAGCCTAGGTCGCTCCACCTTGTTGCAATCACTGCTTAGCATCCCGGAGGCCCTCCCGGTTCATGGGAAAGCAGAGTCAATTTTTGTTTCATCTTGGCTCCCTCGACACCCCCCCCCAACATAGTAGGTGCCCGGGACAAATGCAACAAGTAAATGAATCCATCAATAATAACACTAATTGGAACCATTTCCAGGGTTCTTCCACGCATCAGCAACTGCACTAATAATAATGATGATGATCATAATACCAACTGGAAATTACAGCAGCTTGATTGAGCCCTTATTAAATGCCACCACATTCTAAGCCCTTGATGCATATATTATCTCCTTGAATTGTCAAAAGGATCTAGGAAAGAAAGCCCAGGGAGGGAGGTTAAATGACTTGTCCAAAGAGACTCGGGCAAGCAAGCGAACAGGTTCGTTCACACCAGAGATGACAGCCACCATGTGGATATGTCAGCCATTGTACTGAGACTTAGACTGTATGTGTCCACAAAGTCAACACAATTAGGATCCCCATTTCACATTCCACAACTTCGACCTCGAGGGGGAAATGATCGAGGTAAGACCACACAGCTAGAGAGGTAATGAAAAATTTGGGTTCAAACCCAGGGAATCTCATGCAGAACAGATGCACTTAACCCCGACACCATCAGGCACCAGTGGGCTCATTCCCTGTGTCAGTAGAAGGAGTGCCACCAGGAAATTGGAGGTTCGGGGTCGGTGGTTTCTACAGGAGGATCAGCAGAGCCCCAAGGAGCAGGGAAGTTGCTCAAGAAGCTGCACTTACCCGGGGCACTGGTGATGTTTGGGAACCTTTCCGGGGCCCACTGGTCTCGGGCGTCAGGTCACGGTGGTCCACCTGCATGTGGCTCTCCAGGTCCTCAGCACTCTCGAATTTGACACTGCATTCCGGGCAGCGCAGGCCAGCACAGGGCCGGTCTGCGGGCTCAGGTGGAGGCAGGCCACCCACCTGTCCATTGGCGCTACGGGCCATGCAACTGGCACAGAGGCCATAGGGCAGCCCATTGACATCAAGCTTTACCAGGTCCTGCTTGCTGCGGAACTCCTTGAGGCACAGGGCACACTTGTAGAGCTTCTGCAGGCCCTGGCCATTGGGAGAGGATGCTGCCGAGCTGCTGGCCAGCTTCTGCATGTGGAAGGTGCCGTGGATCTTGAGCTCCAGGGTGGAGGTGACGGTCTGCATGCAGACGACACAGCGGAAGCCGGTGAGGGAGTTGCGCAGGTCAGGGTGCATCTGACAGTGCTCGATGAACTCCTCCTCACTCTGCAGGGGCATCTTGCAGATGCGGCAGGTGCCTGTGTCCAGGCTCTTGCTGTGGGTCACCTTGTGCTCCGTGAGCGTCAGCAGGGAGGGGAAGCGCTCGCCGCAGATGGGGCACATGTAGTGCTTGGCGGGGCCCCGGTGTGTCTGCAAGTGCTCCCGGAGCCCGTTCTCCGAGAAGAAAGTCCGCGAGCAAACGTTGCACTTGTGGCTGCCCTTGATGAACTCGGCCTTCTTGCGAGAGCCGTCATCCTCGCCGGGCCGTATGTTGTGGTCCCGGAGCCGGTGGTTCTGCAGCAGGATCTCCATGGTGTAGGCGGCCCCACAGATGTCACACCCGTACATGGGCTCCGATGCGTCCACGTCATCCTCACTCGCCTCGTGGCTGTTAGGTGCCTCTGGGTTCTTCAGCAGCATGCCCTGCAGGTCAGCCGGCTCGGCCTTCTTGGGAGTGGTGGGGGGCACCCCATTGGCTGTACCGTTCTCGGTGGCGGCGTCGAACACACAGTGCTTCTCCCGCAGGTGCTTCTCCAGCAGGATGATGGCATGGAAGGCCTTGCTGCAGAACTTGCAGTTGTACTTCTTGCTGTGGGTGGTGATGTGGCACTGGAGCTCCACCTCGGTGCTAAAGGTCTCCCCACAGAAGATGCATTTGTGGGCCTTCGCCGGGTTGCCCAGGTGGCTGTGCTTGACGTGCACCTGCAGGTCGACCTCCTTGCGGAAGTCCCAGTTGCAGGCCGTGCAGCGGTACATCTTCTTCTCGTTGCTGTGCTTCACAGCCAAGTGCACCTGGATGGACACCTTGGAGTCGAAGACCTCCTGGCACAGGGTGCAGTGATAGAGCACGAAGGTGTGCATGTCCAGCAGGTGCTTCTGCAGGTCGTCCACCGAGGAGAACTGCTTGTCGCAGCTTTCGCACACGTAGTGGGTGGACGTGGTCATGTAGTGCACCGTCAGGTGCTGCAGGAGGGACTCCTGGGAGTCAAAGTCCTCTTTGCACTGGGGGCACGCCTGCTTGCGCAGGAGCAGCTCCAGATGCAGCTTCAGGTGGGTCTGGAAGCTCTCGAAATTGGAGAACTTGAGGTCACACTGGTTGCAGGGATACTCGCCATTGGAGAGGGAGCTGGCGCTCGCGGAGAGCCTCTGCCGCTTTGGCGAGGATACCTCCACGTCCGACGAGACGGGGCTCTGTTCCGTCTTGGACTTCTTGCTGTGGGCCAGAGGAATATTCTTGTGGTTCTCCTTGATGTGCTTGGTGAGCTTGAGGATGGAACCAAAAATGGGCGAGTTGGTGCAGTACGGGCAAGAATAGACCTCCATGAAGGATTGCGAGGGCTGCACGACCGGGGACTCGAGCTTGGCACTGCCGACGCTGCAGTGGGCCTGCTGGATGTGCTCCGTGAGGGAGGACTCCGTGAGGAAGCCCATGGAGCACTGGTTGCAGAAGAAGGCGTTGCTGCCATCGGGTGGGTTGGCATTGGGCCCGCAGTGGGAGACACGGATGTGTTCCTGCAGGCTGTTGATGTCCGCGAACATGTCGGGGCAATAGTTGCAGTGGAAGGCGGAGATGCTGCCGAATTGCATCATGGGGTAGGCGTGGTTCTTGTGTAGCTTGCGGACGTGCTCGTTGAGGTTGTACAGGGTGGGCATGGAGTCCAGGCAGATCTGGCACGTGTGGCTCTGCTGGGGCTTATCTGCATGGATGGTCTTCAGGTGGATCTCCAACACAGCCAGGCTGGTAAAGTCCCGCTTGGAGCAATAGGGGCAGCTGTAGACAACCTTGGACCAGCCCTGCCCATCATCCCGCATCTTCTTGTGGCCCCGCAGGGGCTTTAAGGTGGAGTCTGGGGTGGAGCCGCGCTCCACAGAGGCGCTGGAGTCGGGCGTGGCACTGCTCATGGAGGCCACGCTGCCCAGCATGGGGTCAGGGCTGATGCTATGGTTGCTGGAGTCGGGCTGCCGGTGGCTGTCCAGGTGGCAGTAGACCTCCTCCACAGAGGAGAACTGCTCCGGGCACATGGGGCACTTGTGTTTCTTGTTGGCGTGGGCTTGGTGGATGTGGGTGAGCAGCATATTTTCATCCACGAAGACCTCAGGGCAATGGATACACTGCAGATCTGCCTTTTCGGACAGCTGGGGGTGGCGGGTGAGCACGTGCTTTTCCAGCTCCTCCGTCTGGCTGAAGGTGTCCTCACAGTAGTCGCACATGAAGTCGTCCTTCTTGGCCTCCTTCTCCGACTTGGCCAGGTGCTCCTTGTTCTTCTTGTGGGCCTGCATGTGGCTCTGCAGCGAGCTGGTGGAGGAAAAGCCACGCTTGCAGACAGTGCACTTGAAGGGCTTACTAGAGCTGTGTGTCTTCAGGTGGATCTTGAGGTGGTCGCTGCGGGAGAAGGCTGCCTCACACTCGTGACAGTGGTACTTCTTGTCGCCCGTGTGCAACTTGATGTGCCGGTCCCGGCTCCTCTTGTGCTTGAAGAGGCGGCTGCAGTAGGTGCACTTGAAGGGCAGCTTGTCGCTGTGGATCTGCTCGTGCCTCTTCAAGTAGCTCAGGCGGATGAAAGACTTGTCGCAGAACTGGCAAGGGTACGGCAGGCCCGTGCCCCCTTCTTCCTCGCCTAGGCCCAAGTCACACCCATCCCCGATCATCTGCGTGGGTGACGCAACATCCTTGCTGGAGGGAGACGAGGCCACCCAGGAGAGTTGTGGGTCGTCATCACCATCTGCAGGGAAAGACAGAGAGATTAGAGGCAATTCCCAGGGCCACAAAGAAAGAAGGACTGAGCCAGCATAGCAGCCGTGCTCAACAGAGGCTAGGCGGCTGGCCAACTTCCGCGGGGGCAGGAAGGGTGCAGGGGGCTCCAGAGCCCGATGGGCAGGAAGGTTTCTCTGTAGAGCATGTGTAGAGGGGACAGTGACCCCGCGGTCAGCAGTATGCAGAATGTAAATGCCTCATCCTTCACCATCACCTGCTCTGGAAGGACTCAGAGCCAGGCAATCAGATGCTGGCCACTTCTCTAGGAAGAAAAGGAGGTTGGAGGAGGGATGGCCTGTCTGGACAAAGTGGTGAGAAATTACCTCGGAGACCATAAGCCAAAAGGAAGACAAGCCCCATGATCTGGTCGGCTGACTTTCTCTCCATCCCCTAATCCCCGCAGGAAATCCTGCTGGTCCTCAGGGGCAGGGCGGACTGGCACCATTTGCATATATAAATAAATAAACTCGAGTTAACAACTGCAGTTGTATCACACTCTTTGGGTGCTCATCAAGCTGAAGACTGTGGCTTCAGGTGTCAGAAACATGTACGAAATCTAAAGTTGGGAGGGGCACAGGCACAAGCCATCGGAGCTGCACGGCAGGGGAGCAAGGCCCTCTTGGAACACTCCCGGTGTGTCCCACTGTCCGCAAGGGCAAGGCCGCCCCTACCCGCCTAGACCAAGTGACAGCAAACAAACCTAAGTGCTGGCTGCCACTGGGAAAACCAAAGCACAGCACAGAGCCCCCCAAAGCGAGCAAAGTTCCTGTGACCCTGTGCGGGGCAGCTGGAGCTGGCAGTGAGTTCTGCAGCTTGAGTTTCACATTGGGCGGATTTAAAACTGAATCATGAATGAATGGGGCCACAGGCTGCCATGGACGGGGAGAAACAAATGAAAGATCAGCATCGACTGTATTGACTGTCTTCTGAGAACCTAAGGAAAAGAAGCTACTGCCCAGCCTCTCCAATTCCAGTCAGCCCACTTAGCCTTTGGTTCAATGGCTGCCCACACCTTCCCTTCTAAAAGAGAAGGGGAGGGCCATCACATCCACAAAAAGGAATGAACATCACCCCCCCCCCACACACACACACACAGGGCTGCATACATTTTCACATACAAAGACCTTAGCCATCATTTCCACAACTCGTACATATGCACTGTCTCATATGTAAATAATCTGCTCACAAACATCCATTCATGCTTCATTCAGTCAAGCTTAAAACATACATACATGCACACAAATACTATCACTATCACACACACACACACACACACACACAAACTCAGTGACACACAATCTAAAAGGCAAAACACCTACCCAGGTTCCCAAACCCTCAGGCAGTTGCCTATGCTGTCCCAGGTTAAATCCAAGACCTAAAGAGACACACAGCTTGACTCCAGAGGATCGTGAAGAGTCCTTTGTTGCTGGCTCTGAGACTGGTCTGAAGACCAGTGCCTGCCCAGGCCCCAGTTTCCACCTGTATAGACCTGTCTGCGTCAACCGACACCACTGACAAAGCTCAGTCCAGGTGGATGGATGCTGCTCTCCTGGACTCCAGTTTTGTGTACTCCTCTCCCAGCTGTCTCCCCACCTCTGAAGCCCAGCCACCCAGCCCAGCACAAGGCGCCTTCCAGAATTCCCTCCCGGAGCCAGGGCACCTGTTCCCCTGAGGGGCTTCACATTACGAGGCCCTTCAGAGGGGAAGGACACAGCCACTGCCAGCTCCTCAGATTAGATGCAGCAGGAGGCGCCCAGCGCTCCTGTCTGTTAATTCCCAGCTCTTGCCAGCTGGGCTCTGCAGGGTGCAGACAAAGGGGGCCCAAGGGAAGGGGTGGCTGGAGTTGAAGCAGCTGGAGGAACGGCGTGGTCCCTGCCCCCAGCCAGGATCAACTGGCTATTTATAATTTTAACTTTTTAGCTCACATCATTCAAGCTGCCAGTGGACCTATATGGTGTACCACTCTGATAAGTGCTTTCTGAGGAATACTGACAAGGAAACTGGGGTCCAGCCTAAGTAGCTTGCCAGTGGAAATGGCCAAAGCAAGACTGACATGCAAGTCCCTTAGCCACAAAATGGGTTGGCCAAGACAACACCTGTCCTGGTGAGGCTTCAAGAGGTAAGTTGCCTGCTTCCCATGTGTTAAGCCATCAGCACAGCCAAGCCTTGATCTCTACAGAATCTTCTTGAATAAGGACAACTAGGACCATCTGTTGTTTCCAAGTCAGGGGGAGTCCAACTGAGGCCTAGGGAGGCTCAAGAGCTCATGAGGCTGCCAAGCAGGGGCACGAGCTGAAGTTCGGCCAGTCTATGGGGTTCTAAGACGCTTGGCAATTCAGTGAGTAAAGCAAGAGCAAAGGCGTGACCTTACGGACAAGGCCTTGTCTGTTAAGCCAAGCCTTTCAGGAATTGATCTGCGAGGAATTCTGCCGGAAGTCATCTGGTCCCAAGCTCTTCAGTTGCCTACTCTTGAAGGGACCTGTACAAAGCCCTTTCCTGGCTACCTGTCCAGCCCAAGCCCAGGAGCAGACACTGAACTTCTCAGACTCCGTGACCTCCTCAAAGAAGGGAAATCACCTTCAAGGAGTCAGAAGAGTGGCTGGTTGAGATAAATGACTCGGGAAAGGCATCGTTATTCAACTGAGAGGAATGTCCAGAGAAAACACATGTAGACAGGCAGAATGTGGATGAGTGGCAGCCTGAGCGCGGACTGTGAGAAAGCAAGATTCAGAGATCATGGACGTTGTCCAACAACCCCACAAATGTGCTAAAAAACCACCAAACTGCATGCTTAACACAAGTGAATTTTGTGGCATGTAAATTATACTTCAACAAAGCTGTTAAACAAAAGTACAATTTGGCCAATAATAATCATTAGTACTAATTAGTACACTCACGCTAATAATATTAGCAGCTACATTTACTGAGCATGTCCCACGTGCCAGCACTGTGCTAAGTGCTTCTATTATCGCAATTAATTTCTTTTAATCCGCACCACAGTCCTATCTGGTTGTGACCGGTGGCATCTCATTTTAGGGTAGCCGAGGCTCAGGGAAGGGAACCAGGTGCCCAGTTACCCAGGCAGCTGGCCCAGTGTGCCCTCACTGCCCTGTCCCAGGCTGCATGTCATTCATGTACCCGGTTCCTCCCCCAGGCTTGAGGAACCACAGCAGTGGAGTCAATTCTGACCCATAATCAGCCTTGAGAAGGAGGGTTTTACCCCATCACACGCCAGAGTACCCGGGACTCATTGCAGGGTTGGTGGGTTGGCTTTATTTTCCTACAAACAAGTTCAAAACTAAAGGGAAGTATATTACTCTGGGAGTGAAAAACTGAGCAACGACTGAGATCATAACCATCTGAATTGAAACAGAAATGGGGCTCCTTAAATGGAAAAGGCCCAGGGAGGGGAAGTGGGCGTGCTGACATAAAAAGCCCCAAACTCAAATTGCTCCACTCAAAGCCCCTTATTGACACAATAGTCAAGCCTGGCTGCTGCCCTCCCACCCACCCCCTCCATGAGCATTTTCCTTGGGGGACACTTAGTTTAGTGCCCTAGAAACAAGCTGGAGAGGAGTGGCAGAGGCCAAAGCTTAGGTATGAGCCATGGATGAGGTTTCTTACTGCACTGACATTCTCCTGCTAACAGTTAAGACACGTCCCACATGTCAGCATTCAAAGATGGACTGTGGTGGAGAAGCAGAAAGGGAGTCCATTAAGGGCTGAATGGGTTGGGTCTGAGGCATTGTGGCCTCAGGCATGTCAGGGCAGAGCTGTGCTCCCCTAGAACAGTCCGTGGCTGACGTTTCCGAAACATACCACCAAGGCTTGCTTTCACTCACCTGTGGGTGGATACAGCCAAATACATCAGCCATTTGCAGCACTCAGGAACTCCGTCCAGAAGGGACAGGGTATTCAAAACAGGGGGAAGGCAAACCTTTAGAGAGGGCCCACCAAGGAAACCCTTGTTAAATCAGCTTAAAAAAATCCATCCAACAGAAATCTGCAAGCAGGTAGAGTTTGGAAAAACCACACCAGAGTGTAGAAATGCACGTTCTGGAACAAACTGCCTAATGTGGTGTCTGAAATTGGCTTGCAGAAAGTCGTGTGTGTGTGTGTGTGTGTGTGTGTGTGTGTGTGTGTGTGTGGAGAGGGGCGGTGGCGCAGAAATAGCTCACCGTGCGGAGAGGAGAAGGACTATCTACTCTCAGGGAAAGGAGACCGAGCAAGCACACCATCCCATAATGAGTCCTGCACAACATCACAGAAGCCTCCATGGCCAACTCCATCTTGGTGAATGACTGCGGATACATTTTATCATAACAGAACAACTATTCCAGGGAATCTCCTCCACATTCTCTGAAAACTCCACCTAGATGTTTTATTTGCAAGTTCTTCATGATTCTATAAAATGGTACAAAAGTTTGATCCTAGCAAAATACAGGTGGAAACCCTTATGAAGCTTCTCATTTTCCTGACTCAAGCTGCTGCTGAATTATCCCCTTGTCATGCTATTCTTACTTGATAGAGAAAGGGCCCTCTACGGTTTTCTCCCTGTCAGCCACACAATGTTCCCATGAACATCACAGAGCTCAGAAAAAGTCTGTCTGGTTCAAATGGGTCCAGCTGAATTTCCAAGTCAGTACTTGTCTACATCCGACTGTGTACCATTCTGTTACAGCTTCACATCTATAAACCTATCTAATCTGCCCAGGTCCAGTAATACACAAGGAGGTGGAGTCTAATTATAACTATTATTATTAGTTAATATAGAGCAGAAAACCAAGGCACAGACAAGCTGAATACCTGCCCTATGCTAACCAGTGGCAGAGCCAGATTTCAAATGCCAACCTGGTTCAGAGTGAGTCCCTTTACCCAAGACACTACACTGCCTCCCTCCTTTGGGAAGAGTTATTCCAGAAGATTAAGTGGGAGTTCACGTAGCCAGACCCTCCACTTCTCTCTCCCTCTACAATAATAGATGGAATTTTTAAATGTATGAAAATTAGTAGAAAAATCACTTTCAAAGCAGAGATTAACAGAAAACAACAGATCTTGGCAAGGGTATTGGGAAACTGGAACCTTCATTCACTGGTGGTAGGAATACAAAGTAGCACAGTTGCTGTGGAAAACAGTCCGGTAATTTCTTAAAAAGGTAAACATAGGGCTGAGCCCCGGTGGCGTAGTGGTTGTGTGCGGGACTGCGGCCCACAGGGCTGGCAGTTCAAATCCAGCAGCAGCTCTCCAGGAGCAAGGCTGGGCCTCCCACGCCCAACAGAGCAGTGGTGCCCACAAAAAAAAAAAAAAAAAAAAGGTAAACACAAAATTACTACATGATCCCCCAAAGAAGGGAAGGAACAAACGCAAACAGAAACCTGTATACTCATGATCAGTGTAGCACTGTTCACAGTAGCCAAAAGAAGGGGGGGGGGGTACTAAATATCCATCAACAGAACCAAGGATACACAAAAGATGGCACACATATATAATGGAGTCTACTCGGTCACACACAAAAAATGAAATATTGATACATGACACAATATGGGAGAGTTATGAAGACATTATGCTAAGTGCAGGAATTCCATCACTACAGGACAAACAGTGTAGGACCCTACTTATGCAATATAGACAAATGTCTAGAGATCAAAGTCTGTGAGTGGTTACCAGAGGTGGGAGGGAACATTGAGGGAAACACTGAGTATCTGATTAAGGTAATGGGAAATATGGCAACTGATATGGTGATGTTGGCACAACATGCGTATACATTTGGGGTCACCAAAGTTTTTTTTTTTTTAGTGTATTTTTGAACCTTAGCAAAGAATGGGTTGGGTGGGCGGCAGCCGGGGCTGAAGTCATCTAAAAATGACTATTCCTACAAAAAGACCTAGTAGGCAATGGGCATATTCTGAGTCTTGTACTGCCTGTTGTAGGGAGGGGGTCAGAGCAAAGATCTAAGTGGGGAGAAAGTTCAATAACAATTCAATCATGTGGGGAAAAGCGCATTATCTGGGCTTCAGAACACAGCAGCTGCAGAAAGGGCTAGGTAGCTCCTTCTTACGTGGCCACATTCACAGGCTGACACCACAATCACTGGCACCTAGACCACAGCCCACTTGTCTGTGTGGAACCAGGAAGCCTTGGGAGCCAGGGTGGCAGAGCCTGAGACTCCATGAGCCTCTTCTCACAGAGAATATGGTCATGGCTGCAGGAGGAGTTGCCTAGTCAGAAAGACTAGGCCACAGAAAGCAAAATGGGGGCCTTTCTGGAAGGCAGGGCACGCGAGCCTCTGTCACCAAAGCGAAGCCAGAGGAATGAATCATCCTGAAAAAGCAGGGGGAGGGTTTCACGCACTGAGTGATGAGGTGAGGTGAGCCAGGGCTCCGTCTCTAAAACAACACTGGGCTGTGAAACATCATGAAAATGACCATCGGAGTCCAGAGGGGGCAAAAGCTGAGCTTAAACCTGCAGTGGAGATCCAAGTCTACCCCTTACGCGTTTCAGGTAATGCAAAGAGATACAGCAAGCAAGAAGCCTATAGGAGGATGTGCTGGGATAGAGGAAAGACACCTCGACAGGGAGTCAGTCAAGAGATCTGAATGCCTGCTACCTGAGCTGTCAAATGGGGGCTAGTGCCTTTAGATGAGAATGTAGCCCTGCTAATGCTTTGACTTTAGTGCAGTAAGACCCATCTCACCTTGTGACAGAACTACAAAACAATAAAAAAAAAATTGGGGGGGGGGTATTTTCAGTCACTGAGCATATAGTAAATTGTTATAGCAGCAATAGAAAAATAATACAGATTTTGGTACCAGGAGTAAGGTACCGATATAGCAAGTATCTAAAAAGGTAATCATCAATTATGGATTTGGCAATAAGCAAAGGCTAGAAGGAAGTCTAGAATTCCTGGAGCAGATTGTTAATAGAAATATGCTCAATAAGGACTCTGCTACTGAAGGCTAAATATGAAGGAAGGGAGAGAGAAGAGAAAACCTAAACCACCTTAGTGAATACTAAGACCATATTGAACTTCTGTTAACACAAATGTGATGTGTTAAAAAAAACAAATGTGCTCTTATTAATCGGGGAGTAGAATATTTAGCCATACAAAAGGCTCTGATGAGATTAAAGTGGCTGACAGCTCCCTTGGATCAACCTGGAAAGCATCAAGGAATCTTGGGGGCATTGTTCCATGACCATTTCAGCAGAAGCCCAAAGTAGAGATGAAATTAGCTAGCAAATATCTGTGGAGGTGCCTCTTATCTCCGAATGAGTCCACGTGACATACATAGGAGAGCCACAAGGATCTTGAAGACTTGAAATCAACAGAAACACTGCCCCCTTGGGTAGAATGGAAAAGTCCAAGTGGAAAGAAGACTGTCTCACACCAAAACTCTACAATCGGGAAACAGGTTGACAGACTGATAATATGCCCCTACCTTTCATGAAAAAAGAGAGGTTCAGTTTTGAGTTCAGAAGGTAAAACCAAAGTCAGAGAATGGAAGTTGGAACCCAGGAGGTAAGGTTGTGAGCCAGGAGTAAGATCATTACTGAACTGGGCAGGTTCAGAACCTGTTCTGTGTGGCCACAGGCAAGTGCATCTCCCCAGTTCACTTTCATAGCTTCGACTCTGAAGAAAGGAGAAAACACATGAATTGGTCTCTAAGAGACTTTGCAGCTCTAAGAGTCTGTGATCAACTAGTGGTGTCTGCCCCGGGTACAGGGATCAGGGATGGCAATAGTAGGTAGTCCAACTCTATGTCATGTTCCAGCATCGGTGTTTCATCACTCAGCTCTCCATGCCTAGTACTGGGAGGAGGGAAGAAGACGCCCATCAGTGCTAGGATTCTATCCTCTATTTTGCTAACCTCCCTGTGACTTAGATATAGCCTAAAGTTTAAGCTCTAAATGAACTCTTTGGCAATTTAATGAAAGGAGAAAATGAAAAAGCTTTCATCAGGCTTGCACCTAGAGGCGTGATTTTCCTGAAGGGACCGATGAGGGGGTCTGAGGCAGCTGTGGTATGCAGAATCCAGCAGCAACCCCCCGTACATCACAAGTCCACTTGGGGAGGGAAAGGGACTGAGATTCTTTCCTCCGAACTAAGCCAGGGAGGCTTACCCACTAGCCACAGGTGACAACCATGGGCTGATGTGGCTCCACCTGAGATCTTGAATTAGAATGATGCTATTAGCAGAAATAATAGCAGCTTGTATTCACCTACCTTCCTCCAGGGAGCTCACAGCGTCTTGTGGCTGTGATCTCATCCCCAGTGGGACCACAGCGAGGGAAAAAAGAAATCATTCGTTTGGTTGGGGTGGGTGGGGGGCAGTAGAAAAAAGAGGAAGAAAAAAGGAAAAAGTTCAGGGGTCTGGGATCATCACAGGGGTAGAGACCCAGCAGGGACAGTCAGTCACCCAAATGTGAGAGGAGAAAGGAGAAGACCTAGCTCTGAAGGACTCAACAACAACAACAATTCCCTGCCATCGAGTTGATGCTGCCTCTTAACCAGTCCACAGGATAGGGTGGAACCGTCCTGTGTATTTCTGAGCGTGTAACAGTAGGGCTGTGAAAAGCCCTTTCTTCAGAAGAGCAGCTGGTGGTTTTGACCTGCCAACCTTGAGCACTTGCAGTCCAACACGCAACCACAATGCCACCAGGCCTCCTCCACAATGGGTAGTGACAAAGAAATAGAGCTAACCTCAAAATGCCCTTGGACTACCATCTCTCCACGGAGCCCTGGTGGGGTAGTAGTTAAGCAGTGGGCTGAGATCCAAATGATCGGCTGTTCCAAAGCCTCAGGAGAAAGACTGGGCTTTCTCCTCTTCTATAGTTACCACCTCCAAAACAGACCGGGGGTCACTGGGAGTCAGCAGCAACTCACCGGCAGAGAGGCGGTCTCTGAGGGCCTTTCGGCTAGACTCAAAGTCATGGCTAACAGGATTTATCTAGCCCACTCCTACAGGTTGCTCACAACAAACAGCTGTCTGAGTATGTGGAGAGAGGCTCAACCAGTTGCAATGAGACACCAGGCCCTGAAGACCCCAGCCAGGCATGGGAGATCACAGACTTCCTAGAGCTCACACTGAGCTGTGTGACAACAGCCCAGGGACTACCTTTCTCGGATCCAAAGGACGAGGATACTAAGAACACCTACCTTAAGCAATGGGTAGTGTGCCCACGCTGTGAAGTATTTAATAGATGCTAGGTTAAAAAAAAATGAATTGCTATTATTCTCAGCAAGTTTCTGTGGAGCATCGAGACAAAGACAAAGTAGGAGGAAAGACTTGAGGAGCTACCACTGAAAATCAGCCCATGGAAACTCGAGATGACACCAGTTCAATCCACAGCTGGTGATAAGGCGGGGGCAGGACCAAGCAGCACGTGTTCTGTTTGCATGGAGTAAGTATGAGGCAGCAGAGACTCCAGGACAGCTCGCGACAGCGCACAGGTAAAGGAATGCCTCACTCATTCACTCACTCACTACCACACCGTGGGTTCTGACTCACAGAGACCACAGCGGACAGGGGAGAATGGTCCCTTTGAGCTCCAAGGTAATAAACCTTGTTTCAGGGAACAAGTCTCACCTTTCTCCTGAGGGGTGCCTGTGGGTTTGAACTGCTGATTTTGAAGTTAGAAGCCCTCTGCATACCGTACTATGCCGACAAGGCTCCTACAGGATTGATTAATACAATTGATACTACTATGATTAATCATAGACCCACCGTTAATTAATCTGTGCCACAGCATGCAACATGTACAAGTACACACCCAGTGTGGCGGTCGTGTGCTTATGTGAATTTCATGATAGAGATGTAGGGGTGGAGTCCAGCCTGTTAATCTGCAGATAGCCATTGAGTAGTCAATGAGGCCTCCGTGTGGGCATGACTTTCTCCTGAGACTTCTGGGAAACCTCACGATATTTCCCTGATGGAGATGAGAAGCTATCTCCCCAGTTGTTGGGAGTTAATCTCAGAGATGATGAATTATGGACAAGACAAGATGGCAGCATCCAAGGAGCTGAGGGAGCCGAAGGAGAAGCCACACAGCCTTACCCTGATGGAACCAGACCTCTGAAGCTGGAGAAGCCACATGGAGAGCCCTGCCCGTGATGAGTTGCTTCTACCACCACTGGGTGCTGTTGATGGACCCTGAGCCCTGAAAGCGAGGAGCCATGGGGAGACCCTGCCAGCACCAGGATTCTGCACCCACTGATCTGTGACTTCGTGAGTCAGAAGGAGACTTTATAGACTTGTACCGGGCATATGGGCTAATATTATGACTTTGAACTGGACTGGGTTGGGATGCTTTCTCAATGTTCCATTCCTCTTGTATATAAACTGTTCCCTTATATCCATATACATGTCTATGGATCTGTTTCTCTAGTCTACCCAGACTAACATACCCAGCTTCTAACATGTGGAGAAATGCTACAGGGTAGAGGTAGGCTGTTATCACCGTTATCAGTATTACAGGTGAGCAGAGTGCTACAGAGCATGCTACCCAATTTGCACCCGTCTCAGCATCTTATCCAGCTACTGCATTCTTCCCCACTCAGCATAGCCAAGTGTGAGTAATGACCTGGGTCGTGTCCATGGATAAGAGCTCGTGGAACAGTGATGTCAGGTGGCATCCCAATGCCAGCATGCCTGTGGTAAATGGAAAAACTAGTAGTGGATTCAGAGTCACAGACTTTTAAGCAGCTAGACTGGAAGAGAAATGAGGAGAAAGTTTGCCCACGAATCCCTGGGAGGTCTAAGGACCACCCTGGCAGCCCACACAGTCAAAATACCATCATTTACAATTAGGAGTGCTCAAGGCAACATTTCAAAACTCTATGTTCAAGGACTTTTCTTGGGGAACAATGAGAGGAACAGACTCTCTCTCCCCTACTGAAACAGACTTCAAAGGGTCCCCTTGCCTGTCTGTAGCCTTCTGGGCACTTTAGTGCTCCTGTGTAAGTACTGGGTGTACTTGTATGTGCTTGGTGGCTAAGAAGTAAGGGACTTTGGTTAGAATCCCTCTTCTACCATGTATTATGTGCGTGACCTTGCAAGTGAAGACCTGCCTCAGTTTCCTCATCTGTAAAGGACACAGATTGTCCCTAATACATATCCAGGCACAGAGAAGATTAATGGGCTGTCATGATGCTGAATGTGTTTCAGCAGAGCTCCCAGACGAAGATGGACTATGAAAAAAGGCATTGCAATCTACTCCCACCAATCAGCCAGTGAAAACTCCATGGAGCACAGTGATCGGAGGAGCAGTCGATCGTGAAGATGGTGCAGAACTGCCCAGTGTCTACTTTCATTGTGCACAGAGGCTCTGTGAGTTGGGGCTGACTTAACGGCAACTCACAGCAATAGGGCTGTTTGCAGATGAAATGATTATTATTTGTAAAGTGTTATGTAATGTACAGATTAGAAACAGGTAACTGGCTACTAGCCGCCAGCTCCCTATAAGGCCACAGGGCTAAGAGAGGCAGACCCTGACAGTGATCTAAATGGGGCAGACAGTGAGGGCTCTCATTCCTCTCACTATCCTGACAGATAACCTTGAGAGTCTGTGGTAACCACTAGCAGCTCTCCCTGCCAATGATTTTCAACGCAAAGAAAGCGAGGCTTGTATAGAGACCTAGAGAGTCCCTGGCATTTACAACCCCAGGACATCAAGCCCATACTCTTAGATGGAGAAACTAAAGCCCTGCAAGAGGGACTTGCTCAAACTTACACTGCCATCAGCATCAATTCTGAGGCTTGGACTGGAGTCTCTAGGTTCATGGTGAAAAGGGGTGTGGATGAAACAGTGGCTCTCTCAGCATCCCAGCCCTACAGGTCGCCCCTGCGAGGGGCTTCCAGGCACTCGGGAGAAGAAAGCAGCATCTGCTTTTCCCCTTGAAGCCTCTGACCCCACAGAACACACAGACTGCCTGGTTGTTCCATCCCTTAGACAAATTTACTTAGCACTGATATTGAAAATGCAATTGAGCTCAAGTTTTATTGCAGAAATTAAACAGACCAGGAAGAAAAACAAAGCCAGCATCCACCAACTCACCAGAGAGCTGGCTATGATCAAACTTGCTAAAGAGCAATGCCACGAGTAAGAAAGGAACCCCCCCTTCAGGTCCCCCCTGGACACGGGGCTCCCTGAAGTGTTGGGAGCTTGCAGCCAGAGAGGCATTCTGGAAGGTCGTCCCACAAGTCCCCTGGGCCCCCACACCCCTGGCCAGCTCTGCATGAAGAGATCCCGCCTGATGAAGTCACCTCTCCATCACTGTTCATGAAACAGCCAAGGGCCAGAGCAAAGGGTTCTTTGCTCAGTTCGAGAAAAAGAAAAATGCTTTTGGGGTTGAATCACTGTTTTTCTTTACTCCCTTTGGAGTAAGCACAGCAGAGCCCACATTCGGCCATGTTCGTGGACCTGGGACTGGAAACAGCTGTGCTCTAATTACATGTAAAATGCACCAAACATCCCTTTTATCACAGACTGGAAATCTGTTAGCATCTGTCTCTCCTTTGTTTCTTCCACAAGATACAAGCTTGTTTCTACATTTTTCTCACCTGTAGCGGTGATTAAAATTCATTATAAATGAAAGGAGTGAACAGAGAAACAAGTTCCTCTGTGTACCGTTCTAAACTCAAATTAGAAACAGCTGTTTGCTAATTCATGCAGTGATGTTTTGTCGTGCTCTGTGAATCAATAATAACTCGCCCTATTACTGCAGAAATTTGGGGGATAATCCATATATTTAACTTGGCATTGGATTCTCCAGGCAGGATAACCATGGTAGAACTTCTGACCTGCATCCAGGTGGCCACAAAAGGACTTTGTGTCACATATTTGAACCGTTCACTGGTGCTCTGACAGAGAACCCCAAACTTAGATGACTCAGTGCCTCTCTTCCTGGAAGGACCAGAAGGAAACCCCCAAACAGTCTGCTTGTCTCCTTCGCTCCCTGGGAACGTGTGTGTACACTGATTAAATGCAAAATGCGTACATGCTCAAGGTGCCAGAGGGAATAGCAAAATTAAAAGTCTAATTGGTACCCAAAACAACTTAAAACTATTAAGGATAGGCATTGCTTTTCTAGAAGGAAATAATCCTTTGATTGGGATTAGGCTAGTTAAAAACATTCTGCCCATGCATACACTGAAGCTGTACACACTAGAATTACAGTCTGGGCACCCTCAAAGCTGCAGGGAAGTAGTGCCGGCCAGACCTCTTGGGAAAGGGCATTCTGTACCTGGTGCTGGACCCCATCTGAGAGTCTCTTCTTGGCAGGTTTTGGGGGAGAGAGATGATCCATGCCGTCAGTGGGCAGCCCAAGGCTGCACAGTCCTGGCTAACCCTCTCCTGCCCTTCAAGACACCACCTCCAAGGAGACTTCTCTTACTTTCTTCTCTTCTTCTTCTTTGTGTGTGTTTGTGTGTGTGTGTGTGTGTGTGTGTGTGTGGCATCACTGCCCTTTGGTGGTGGGAGGAGGAGGCCCAACCTTGCTGCTGGATTTGAACCTCCGACCCAGTGGGTCGCAGTCCCGCGCACAACCACTACGCCACCGGGGCTCGGCGAGCCTTCTCTTACTCTCAGCCAGCACAGGACCCTTCAGTGCCATCAGGCCCTTTCTCAGCCCAAATTGTGGTTCCTGGAGTTATGTGGTCTTCTACTTGGCGTACCTTAGGTAAACTGATGCTTCCCTGCAGTCCTCTGTGTCTGGGACACAATCACACTGAACCACTTTGTAAACTTCAGGCTCACAGCATGGTCAGCTGCCCCACTCAGAAGCCACCCTCCACAGAGTCCTCTCTGTGTCTGCAAAGGGCCAAGTACTTGATGTGCTTTCCTTCACAGAATCTTCACTTCCACCCTATGCAGCAATGACCGTCATTTGCCCAGTGCACAGATCAGTCCCCTGAGCGCTCAAGGGGCCAAGGGCATTGAATGGCACAGGCATCACATTGGAAGAGCCTGTAATGAACCCAGCAATTCTGACAGAGACGGTGCCAGGCAAACCTCAAGAGTCCAGCCTCGAAGCTTCAGTTTAGATGCTCTCACCAATGGTGCCCCATCACTGGGGCACTAGTCACACAAACCTATGATACTCCTTGCCACACAGAACACCTCAAGACACCAGCATGGCTAGAGAGCCCTCATTTCCTAAGTTTCCTGGGGAGCAGATCAGGGGACAGATGTGTGGACACAGACTACATACTCACCTTACCATACTCAGCTTACCACTAATACTCAGCTTACCACTGGCAAAGGCTAGTGGATGCTAGGTAATGCCACTCATGGACAAAGGCAGGGCGAGCACTGAGCACCACTGTGGGAGGCAATGGGCACTCACAATGAGAAGTCCTGAGATCTCTATTATCCAGGCTGAGCCCCGGTGGCGTACGTGGTTGAGTGTGGGACTGTGGCCCACGGGCTTGGCAGTTCAAACCCAGAAGCGGCTCTCAGAAGCAGCGCTGAGTAGCTACTACGAGCACCAGAGGGCAGTGATGCCCTCCCATAAAACAAAAAACCAAATCTCTATTATCCATGTTCTCCCAAATGGGGAGACCCAGGATGATTTTAAGCTGTAGCCAGGATAGCCTTAAATAATGTGGTTGCAGAAAGGGAGAATGTCAGGGGCCCTTCCATTCTAATGGAAGCCTCTGGTTAGGCTGTGGAGAGAGGCTCCACTTAGGGCTGCTGGGTCCTCATGCTGCTCTCACATTTCAACAAGAAGAATGAAGGTCCCTGAGCTCAGCATTTTCAGAATGCAACAACAACTTTGGGCAGGGATGGGTATTGTTTTAAACTGACTTCATTGTTCACTTTACAACATGAAGCTGCTTTTCTATTTTGCAGAATTCATGCGATGAATTCATTTAAATATGAAGAGAGAATGGATTTGAAGCAGATCCTAGGTAAATCAGTAATCTGTTGATGTTATCAAAGTCATGGCACACATGAATGAAATGAGCACCGTCTAGGGCAACTGTCAGAGCCTCGCAGAAGGAACAGTTGCCCAAACCCTCTGTAGGAGAACAGAAGCCTTAGAAATCACAAATGGGCAGCTGTGGCTGGAGCATGGCGTGCCAGCAGAAGAGACTTAAAGGCTGCAATGTAAGACCATGGCCAAGCCCTTGAATGCCAAAAGCATCCTTCTGCAGGCCCCAGAGCGCCACCAAGAGTCTAAGCAGCTGAGTCAGGAGTCAGCTCATCACCGGGCTCCTCCAAAGTCAGTGCTCCCGTCAGCTCTCTTGGAACTCCATTTCTAAACAACGAATGGCCCAGAAATAAACAACCAATCACTAACCTACAAGCCAGGCGCCCTGGTGGCACAATGGTTAAGTGTTTGGCTGCTAATGGAAAGTCTGCAATTCAACCCTATCCATGGTCCTGAGGGAGGAAAGACCTAGGAATTCCAGAACCCTTAACCATGCTCATGTGGAACTTGCTCCTGGACTAAGAGGCATGATTTAAAACCAGGAGAGGTGTGCACCAGGTGTGTGCCCTCTCACTATACTTCATCGGTATACTGTGCCAACATTACAAGAAGCTGCACGACATGAAAAAGAAATGCGCATCCAGATGGGAGGACGGCTTATTAACAACCTTCAAAACGCCAATGGCACAAGCTTGCTGGCTCAAAGTGAGGGGGACTTGGGATGCTTGTAGATGAAGATCAAAGATCGGAGCCTTCAACGTAGAGGGCGACTCAAAGTAAAGAAAAACCCAACTCTGCACAGCTGGACCAAAAGATGACGTCGTGATAAACAAAGAAGATGGAGGTTGTCATGGATTTCATTTCACATGGCTCCACAATCAATTCTCACAGAAGCAGCAGCCAAGAAATCAAATCAAATCAGTGTGTTGCATTGGGTAAATCTGCAACACTTTAAAATGGCAAAGAGCAAGGAGGTCACTTTGAGGACTGAGGTTTGCCGGACCCAAGCCGTGGTGTTCTTAATCATTGTCTATGCACGTAAAAATCGGATACAGTATAACAGAGAATGAAGAAGGGCTGATGATGGTGCTGGAGAAGGAGACTGAAAGTCCCATGCGCTGCTGAAATAACAACAGCTCTGTCTTAGAAGCGGTGTATCTGGAATGGTTCTTAGGAACGAGGCTGGTCAGACTTCAAGTTATGGACTTGAAGAAGAGACGAGTCCCTAGAAAAGGGCGTCCTGCTGGGTAAGGTAGAAGGGCAGTGAAAAAGATGAAGACCTCCAACCAGACAGATGGACACAGTGGTTGCAGCAATGGATTCAAATAAAACAACTGGTGCAGGACCAGGCCGTGTCTTTTGTTTTGTTGTCCGTAGACAGCGTCCCTGTGAGTGGGAGCTGACCTGACGGATCTAACAACAGGCATCTTTGTGGAAGTGGATCACCAGATCTTTCTCCTGCAGTCACGGAGTGGGGTCAACACACAAGATTACCCGTTAGGCCAGCAGGGATTCTTGCTAGGAGCATGGACACTGGGAAGGACACTAACCTAAGATGAAGCCTTCATTTCACAGCCACTCACACCTCGGCTGTGCTCCATGAAGTTGCATTTTCAAGTTCTTTTTCTTATCCAAACCCACAAGGATTTTTTTCCCTTACAGAGCAGAGCTAAATGATGTTCCGAGAGATCAATCAGCACATACAGCAATAACCCTGAAGGGATTTCTCCTCACCTGATTCAGGGCAAGGCACCTCCAGTGAGCCCTGGAGTGGATTGCCCCCCAATCGCTTCTATCACCATTGGCCCCAGTGAGCTGGGAGAAAAGTCACTCCATATCCCAGTAACTTGATGAGATCCTCCAGTCACAGTGCTTATACCTGGGGGGGTGCCCCGGCTCTGTGGGGAAACATATGCTGAACCTGAGGTGCTGGTATCATCTCTCCTGACCCAGGTGTAGGGCATGCCCCACCCTGTGACAGCCCCTGGGAGCAAAATTAGACTGTCACCACCCAGCTCCTCAAGGGAATAGACAGGAGGAAGAGTTCAGTTACTGGCCTAGGGACTGTGGGAGGGAGCACCTGAGAGCCACTTCCTTGCCAGGCCCCACTCAGCCGCCCCCAATCTCTCAGGTCTTGCCCCCAGTCCCTAGAGAGCCCCATCCATTCCTCTGAGCTCCCAGCAGGTACCAGAGTGAGGTCACAGGCAGGGCATGTGGGTAGGGCTGAGTCAGGGTTCAGGAGGTCTCTGAAGTTCAGTACTCCCGAGGAGGGATCTCCGGAAGATTATAACTCGTCAACACTGAGGCGGCAGCCTGCCCTCCAGGTCTGATGGCTGTGAGCAGAAGCAGCACAGCCCACGGAGAGGCTGCAGCAGCCCTGGACAGCGAGGCTGGAACATGTGAGAGAACAGTAGGAAAAGCTAAGCGAATTGGAGGAAAGCCCTCAGCCCTCTGAGCTCTCCTCACATCAGTCACCAAAACGCAGCTGTCCTTCAATGACTCGCAGTGTGCAATGAGGGTAAAAAATGAGAACGCCAATGGCCAGATGACCAGATTCATGCGGTAATTTTCACAAAACTCAATATTAGAGATAACTACTTAGTAGTTCTAACTCAGGATTCTGAATTGTGATTAATATGCCCATTAAAGTTTCTATGGCACCTTGTGCATATACATATGCATATGTCATATGTTGTTGCCTCATAGGTGGTGCCAACCGTTAACATGCAGGGCTGCTAACAAAAGAGCTGGATGTTCTTCAAGTCCACCTAGAGATACCTTGGCAGAAAGGCTTAGAGATCGACTTCCCAAAAATCAGTCCTTGAAAACTCTACAGAAAACAGCTCTGCTCAAAGGTGCATGGAGTCTTGATCTTGACTGTGTGTCTATACGCATGTATGTAACTTAAGTATAGGCATATACAAGACTTACATATGAGCGTATGTGTATAACTTATGTACAATAAATAAGTCATTATGTGTTGGCCATGTCACGAGATAGCATATGACCAGGCACAGATGGTATTGAAGGAATTATGTCAAACTGAACTGAAGGCATTAGGAAAAGAATAGACAGAATACCAATTGAACTGTTTGGGATCAACAACAACAGAGGCAGCACAGGAAGCACTCACTCGTCCAGGCCAAGAAATTGAGAAGGCAGTTACCTGGCCAACCACCTAGAAGCGATCCCTAATTAGGACCATTCTGCAGAAAGGTGACCCAGCAGAATGCATACGTTATTGGACACTATCATTAATGTCACATGCAGGTAGAATCTTGCTGAAGATCATTTTAAAGCAGTTGCAGTAGAATGCAAAGAGTTACAAAAAAAAAACTTCAAGCTGGATTCTATCATGAGGGATATCACTGCTGGCATCTGATGATCTTGACTGAACATGAAGACTCTCAAAAAATTTTCTACTAACTATGCAAAGGCATGCGACTATGAACCCTAACAAATGTGGAGTGACATTGTAAAGAAAGGAATTCCAAAGCACTTAATTGTGCTCATGCAGAATCTACCTATACATGGACCAAGTGGCAGTTGTTCAAATAGAACAGGGGACTACTCCATGGTTTTAAATAAGGAGAGGGTATGCCATTACGTCTCTTCTAGATACTTATTCAATCTGTGTGCTGAGCAAACAATCTGAGAAGCTGATCCCAATGAAGAAGTGCATAGCATCCAGATTGGCGGGAGGCTGGTTAACAACCTCCAAGATGCAGATGACACATCCTTGCTGGTAGAAAGTCAAGCATTTACTGCTAAGTACCAGAATCTACATTCTTCTGTATGGATTACAACTCAAAGTAAAAACAAGAATCCTTTCAACTGGACCAATAGACAACATTAGGGTAAAGAAATGACAGATGTTGGCAAGGATTTCACTCTACTTGGCTCTCTAAAGTGAGGGTTTGGAAGGGTGCTTCAGTCTGCTCACATGGATTCAGAACAGGTGGGCGAGTGAGGGGCGCCTTCCTGAGGGTCTTCCTGGAGCTAGTCTTCAGCTGGGCTGTTTGAGCCAAGTGAAGCCCATGCTTGGAAGAGCAACTTTTAAGTTATTCAAAGTTATATACTGTTCAGACTTAAGCCAAAATCTCCTAAGTTTAGCTATGTTGGAGCTCATTATTGCAGCCACTGTATCAGTCTATCTCATTGAGGGTCCCCTCTTTTTCACAGATCCTCAATTTACCCAGCATGGTATTTTTTTCCACAGACCAGTCACTCCTGATAGTATGTGCAAAAGACAGGAAATGAAGCCCTTTATTACTATTAAAGTCCTGTCTTCTTTTTGTTGTGGTGGTGGTGATGGTGGTGGTGGTGCTGCTTTGGTGGGGTTTTTCAAGTCCTGTCTCCTAAGGGACATTTTAGCTGTACTTCCTCCAAGACAGTTTTGTTTGTTCTTCTGTCAGTCCATGGTGGTCCTTTCAAAATTCCTCCCCACCACTATTATTCAAAAGCATCAGATCTTTTTTTTTTTTTTTTGTGGCATCACTGCCCTGGTGGGAGTAGCAAGCCCAGCCTTGCTGCTGTATTTGAACTGTCAACCCTGTGGGCCGCAGTCCCACAAACTACCACTAAGCCACCAGGGCTCAGCCCAGATCTTCTTTATGTATGCCTATGAGTCTATTGAAAATATGGTTTGGGTCAGGCAGATCTTAGTCCTCAAGGTGTTATATTTGTCCTTCAACACTTCATAGGTCTGCGCAGCATATGTGCCCAGTGAAATACCTCATTTGAATTCCTGACTGTCATTTCTATGCGTCTGGAGTATAGAGCCAAGTAGAATGAAAACGAACTTCTTCATGTACCAAGTACCTGCCTTCTCTCACGTCTCCTTCTCCACAACTTCACAAGTGAGTCCTCATCTTGGTCCATTTTACAGATGAGGATACTGAGAACAAAGTCATCCAGGGACTTTCATGATTTGGGTGCCTGCATCACAGCCCTTACCACAACCCCATCACCCACAGCTCCACCCAAGTGCTCACTTCTAGGTCTCTGTCTCTTTCAAGTTCAATCTACAAATAGGCAAGTCTTGTCCCTGGAGCAACCCATAGGATTGGGAATGGTAGTCAGCTTCCCTCCTTCAGGGAGACTGTTTCCTGGAGAACTACACACACACACACAGAGGTCCTGGCAGAACTAACTCTGAGTCCTTGAAAGCAGTCTCAACCCTGCATCCCCATATTGGTCTTTCCCCCTGTCCTGTCCCATTCTCTCTGTGTGATCCATCTGTTCTCCTGCCTGGAATCACCTCCCCATAAATATTGTTACTAGTTACTCTGGATTATGGTGACCCCCACATACAAAAGAATAAATCACATCTTGCTTCTGCGACCTCTTCGTGACAGCTGGTAAAATCAAGCACATTTTTTTGAGCCCTCTCCTATGGACTGGGATTTTGTTGGCTCACTGTCAGAGGTAGATCACCAGGCAGGCCTTTCTTCCTGGTCAATCTGAGTCTGGAAATGCTACGGAAACCTGCCCACCATGGGTGAGACTCTGCTGGTCTTTGAAATACCAGTGCCCTCGCTTCCAGCATCACAGAAACATGCATGCCACCACTGTGGCAAATGACAGACAAGTCATGAATAACTCATGCGCAAGTCCTTGCCTGAGGCTCTGAGTCTGGGCACTCCGTCTGACCCTTGCCTTGGGGGGTGCTGCCAGAGGTGGTGCCAGATCTGGAGGGCCGCCTGTCAGACATCGGAGCCCCCTCTGTCCTCACCAGGCTGTGTCACAGTGGAGTCGCCGAGATGTTTCAGTGCCTCGCTATAAGTCATGCGACTCTGCAGCTGCGATCCCAAAGCACATCACTAGCACTGTGCTATGACCTTTTACTTTAAATTGTCTTAAGACTAACATGCTACCAAGCCCACCCATAATCCTACCTCACGATAATGATGAACGCAATGATAGCGTGTTCTGTTGGCATGTGTGGCATGTGATGGTAAGACAAAAGCTTAATTATTTTTTCAGCATCCATCCATGAACCCCATAAAATTGGGCCCAGCATGCCATACTAAAGAGTGTCTTGCCAAGCACACTCCGTCTCCTCTTTCCGCTCCACGGTGTGCACACTCAAGGTGGGGGCATGCCCTAGCCACTCTATTACCAGCACCAAGCGAGAGGAGGTGATGCACTTAGTGAGTCCACAGTGAGCATGGGCCTGGGAAAACGGTCCCACAGATGAGCTGAAGACAACCAGCCTGCAGATCCCCGTTACTCTTTATACTCCTCCAAATCAACAACTCTGTGGAGAGGGAAAAAAAAGTCCACTTTCCCTGGATTTTCATGTTGCAGCCTCCAGAAAAATTGTCACCCTGAGCAGTCGAAGCTCAAAGACTGAAGGAGGTCCAGTCAGGTGTGTGGAAGAGAGATTAAGGCAACTTCTGCAGCCTGGGGAAGGCTCTAAGAGCACGAGAAACTTGGAGAGGGGTGGGGGGCACTGGCCCAGGGCTACAGTGAGAAGTCTTTGTGTTCTAGGGGCTGGCAGGCCAAACATCTGAAGCGGAGCCATCCTCCTGATTGGATTGCCAGTTGTGGAGTACAGCAGCTGACAGCCCTTTCAAGCACGGCTGACCAGGCCTCACCCCTGCCTTCTTAGCCGGAATGGCCATCCTCTCTGTCCACTGGCACCGGGTCCACCTTTCTATTTGTACCGTTCCTGTACTCAGAACAGATCTGAGTAGATCTCATTGTCATCACTACATTTCCAGATTTTTTTTTTTTCATTTCTGGATTTTTTACTGCGCACCGGTTCCTGTCTCTCATGTCCTAACCACACTCACAAATTTAACAGAACCCTTTTGGGTGACACATTTTACAGATGAAGAACTTGAGGGTCTGAGTGACAAAAGAGACCTCAGGAGTTACCCCTTCTAGCCACCCATGGATGTATAGGGACACTGAGACCCTTGAGGTGAGGGGGGTAGGGTGGGAGGGGTACAGGCAACTGACTAGTCACAAAGCAAAATGTAGCAGAGCCAGGAGGAATACCTGGCTACCTGATTCATCAATTGCCCAAAATGTTATGTGAACACATCCTGCTAATACAAATCCTTAGGTTTGGAGGCAACTGATGGCTGGCTCCACTACGTGCCTAGGTATAAACTGAAGGGGATGTTACTGATGGGAAATGGTCTGCTCAGAGCCAGTGGGGGTCTTCAAGATGCCGACGCCCTGCCGTCACTGGCATCCTCTTGTCAGGAGGACCCAGAAGAGGAAGATGTTGCTCTCAGCCCAGCAAGAGCAAACTGCTTCCCAGAGAGTGACTCTCCTGTCCACCATAGGGCTGGTGACCAGATTTCTCTCAGCCCTGGCACAGAGCAAACCTGCAACATCTGCCAAGTCAATCGTTCGAGGAGGATTTCCAATGTTGGTGCAGGACTTAGATGAGCCCCGTGTTCCTTGGGTACTACATCTCAACAGAATTCACAAGTACCTTATCCTCTTCCAAGAGTGTTATCAGAGTTTCCTCACAGCTTAGAACTATCTGGACACCATCGTGGTAAGGCCCACATGCTCTAGATAACTTGGAACCACAACAAGTACCTGGCACATAGTATACGTGATTAATTAATATCTGCTTGATGCATGAATAAAGAAATGTAGAAAAGGGTAGTCATAGTCTAGTAGAGATACTTGGTAATTGTGTCATGAATGAGTAGATGAATGGATGGAACAATGAAGCCTCCAAATTTGGTGTAAAGAAGGCACTCCAAATACCTGAAGAAGTGAATGGATGAATAAAACATAATCACAAAGGAACAAGGAGATACTGGCCAGCTCCCTGTTCGCTCGGTTCAGAGGCTGGCGAGATGCAGGCTTCAGCTGGAGGCAGAGAAGTTAATGAGCTTGACCAATCTCCTGACCCCTGGGGCCCAGAGGGGCCCACCCTGCAGAGTCTGTCCAGTGTCACTGAGGTCCCAGGAGTCCCCACACATTATGACAGAATGCAATTAGTCCAGTCTGCAGTGTGGTTTGCATTTGTCATTCTTTTATTTGAAAGAATCTTGTGGAGCAAGGGAGGGTGAAAAATTATGAGGAGGGGGCCCTGCAGGGGTGGAGGACGAGGTGGCAGCTTAACTACCCTGCCTAGCCTGATCCCTGGAGAACGGGCATTAAAACAAAGGAAGCCCGGGGTGGGGGGGGGGGGAGAGGAGAGCGGGAAAAGGGAGCCTTCTCTTGATTCGGATCAGAGCTGAACAAATGGGTAGATTTAATAAGGTAATAAGCAGAGGCTCGATGCTTTTAAAGGCACAGGCTCAGCAATATGCTCTGAGGTGGAAAGTGGGAGGGGATCTACATCTTTGTTGAGAAAACACCATGAGAGAATGGCTCTCCCCACACATGGGAGAGAGAAAGGTTGTGCTTAGGGGGATGTGCACATGTGTTTTCCCACCCAGAAGCTCACCATAAACCTCCCTGGCTAAGGCCCATGAACAAGTGCTCCCCCTTCTGGAAATATATAGACAAGCGGCCCCTTGTAAATCTAGAGGGAAATCTCATGAATGCCACTACTTTCTGGACACCACTGTCTGGGGCTTCCCTGGGCAGAGTCCCTGGATAGTGCCAGCACTAGCCAAAGCTGACGATCAGAAGGCTGAAGGCTTCAGCCCACCCAGAAGTGCCTTGGAAGAAAGCCCTGGCTATCCACTTGCAAAGAATTAGCCACTGGAAGCCCATTTCTATTCTGACGGGGTTATGAGGAAAACTGGTTCTGGGTGGCCAAACAATGAAAAGGTAGCACTTCCCTTTGGCCTTGAGAAGTTTACCATTTCATTCATTCACTCACTGCTCCGAGTGCCGGAGCCGCAGATAATCGCCACAAAGCCCCTGCACCCTGACAACAGAAGGTGTGACCGGGATAACTCTGGAGTTAGAAAACCTGGATGCAAATCTTGGTTTCAGCACTAACCCACTGTGTGACCCACATAAGTTACTGAACCTCTCTAAGCTCACTAACAGGGGGAAAATGGGCAAAGAATGCTATCTGCCTCCTAGTGTACAAGGAGGGTAAATCAGATAATCCAGGTTAAGCACTTTGGCCCAATGCCGGCCCATGGGAAATGCTCAACGAACCGACCACATGCCCTTGCCAAAGCAGCGGTGGTAAGAACTGAGGCTGGCAGGGAGACCTCTGGTCCAAGACAGGCCTCTCTCCCTTTAGAGGTTCACAACCCACAGGATTTACCCTCGCCCGAGCAGCCACAAGGAGATCTGGGGTAAGCATCGGGCTGCTAACCACAAAGTCAGCTGTTCGAACTCACCACCTGCTCCATGGGGGAAAGATGAGACCGTGTGTTCCTTTAAACATTTACTCTCCAAGACCCAGAGGAGCAACTCCACCCCATGCAAGAGTCCCTAGCAGTCAGACCTGCCTCGATGGCGGTGAGTTTCGGAACATCTTCATGGAGCCTGATGGCACAGTGAGTCACCACAGGGGTGCTAACTGCAAGGTCGCGAATTCAAACCTGCCAGCTGCTCCCCGGGAGAAAGAGGGGGCTGTCTGCTTACATAAGGATGTGCAGTCTCTGGAATCCTAAGGAATAGTTCTACTCTGCTTCTGCTATTGATTCGCTGGCAGTGCATTTGTCTTTGGGGGGAGGCGTCCTTAGTTTGCCACCTCCTTACTCCATCCCCAGACCTAGAGCAGGAATTACTGGCCTCATGAGTAGTCAGATGAGAAAGCCAGCCCTTGGCAACTGAGCGCCTCACAGATCTTGAACTAAAACCTAAATGGACCCCTGAGTGAAGCCAGCCGCAACTACAACCCAATCCTTCAATTCCCTGTGCAGCAAAGTTTCACTCCTTCCACGGATGGGGAACTCATTCCCTCCTAGCTGCCTTAGCTTGCAAGAGGAAAGAATGTTCTTGTGATCTTTTAGGAAGGACCTGCTAATCACTTCTCAGAGGCAAGAATAACAAGAATAATAGGGTCCCCAATTCCACACATCCTCCAAGAAGAGGACCAACCATCTGTCACCTGGCAGCCATTTGGAAAAATGATATCCATGTGTATTCATTTACTCTTCCAACCAATATTAACAATTATCTACTGTGCCAGTTTGTTTTAGGCTCTGGGGCTCTGATTTTGAACAAAGCAAGATTCTTGGCCTCAGAGAACTTACACTATAATGAGAAGACGGTCATCATTAAGCAAAATCCCAGCATATAATACATCAGGGTGCTAGGAAGACACATGAACGGGGAAAAGAGTAAGTGGGGCATCATCCTGGATAGGTGATCAGGTGACACTTAGGCAGAGGCCAGAGTGAGCAAGGACCCCCCCATAAAAAAGCTCATTTCAGGAAGGGGGAGCAGCAGGGAGGCACAAAAAGCCCTGAAACTGGCACAGGCTCACTTGGCCGCCTTCCAGATTTCCATCTTCCAAGATGCCAACATGATGTCCTACCTTCAGACAAAGCCAAGTTGTTCGCTCCCAGAGGGACCTAAATTCAACTCCATCATCCACTCACTGTGTGATCTGAAGCTGGTCTCTTGGCCTCTCTGATCTTGTTTTCAGCAGCAGTTAAACAGGCCTGAGAATTCTCCACTCAGGCCCTCCCAGGGAGAAGGGCCGTAGAGTCGTCCAGAGTCTGTCACTCAGAACAAGATGTACTCACCAATCTTCTCTACCCCATCGCACCATCCTCACCCCCACACCAGTAACGCCACACAGGATTGGTACTCCTGCCAACACAGCCATTAACCCAGTAGCCAATAATAACACTGTCATCCTTTCAATTTGCTTCTGAAATGCTGTGTAATTGCAGAACTTAAGTTTACTGTCTTGGTAGCTTGGTAACAACAAAAACAGAAAGAAGTGGCTAGCCACAAACATCACCAAGTACCTCTCCACCACACACACACACACACACACACACACACACACACACACACACATCTCCTTGGAATTCAGCAAGGAATTGGTATTTGTTCATAGAAACCCAGAGGCCTGTCCAAATAGCCTTTTAGCATGTCACCTCTATGACTGGGAGGAGGCCCATGCAGGAACATGATAGCTGAGGCCATACTGGGTTTGTGGGTGGCAGAGACTCGGGGGCCAAAAGGTGGAAAGTGGGACAGATGGAGGGAGGGGTAGCCTATAGGCTAGCAGGATCTCAGGGGTATGCTAACCATCTGCAGGTCAGGTGTCCTGCAGGAGCCAGGAAGGGGACAGGGCTGAGCGAAGGGGAAAAGCTGAGAGCACTAGGTCCAGAAATTGGGGTGATCCCTGAATGCCCCATCCCATTCCTGCTCAGCCAGACCCAGCACAGGGGAGAGCCCTGGCCACCTGGACCTCCTTAGCAGCTGGTCCCTTGCTTTTCTTCCCCCATTCCAGGAAAACGTTTGCCTTCTTCTGGCTGTGATTCTGGGCTGAGCAAACATTCCACTTCCTAAGGAGCAGGAGTCTCCAGTGTGACTCTTGGCAGCCCTGTACAGACACCAGCCTGTTTTATTCATTCTCCCCCTCCAGGGGCCCGGGATGGTCATGACACCCCGACTTACCTCCCGCACTGCTCACCCAGGCACGCCAGTGAGAGATGGCCGGCACAGCAAGGTAAGAAGCCTGAGCCCCTGTCCCCGGAACCAGGACAGGCAGAAGGCTGGAGAGGCACTTTCCACTGCCCCACCAGTGACCTCAGCCCCAGCCACAACCCCACCCTCTCTGCTCTCCCTCCAGGAGAAGCCAGCAAGCCCAGCAAGCAAGGGGAGGAGAAGGAGGTGCCTCTGGGAAGGAAAGGGGTGGGAAAAGGAGCAGCTGAAGAGGGAAAGGACAGAGAAGGCTGACCGTTCCCGCCACTCGGCCAGTGTTGACCCAGTTGAGGGCCTCTGGCCCCAGAGGGAGCGGGAAGCCCAGCCTCCCTGCTGGACTGGGATTCTGCAGGGGTGGTATGCCTGGGACCAGCACCACTCCAATGCCATGTGCTAGGGTCAGGCTTGAAGGGAGGGCCCCAGAAAGAGAACAGACCTTGCCCTCCTCCCCCCAGCCCTCCCCACCAGAAGGGTGAGGGACAACCCTTCAGAGGGCCCTGGGTGGGGTTTGGTCTTTGGGGAGGAGCTCTCAGCAAATGGAAACCAGGCCTCCGCACTGGCCAGCCTCGGCAGCTGCACAGCCCCAGGAAAGCCTGCCGGCCTCCCAAGCCACTCACAAAGCCGCCAGGCCTGAAAGGTGCTGTGACCTGGGGGCAGAAATCCAAGGAGATAGAGGGTGGAGGAGAGCCCAGCCGCTCAAGTAAGATGGGGGTGCCCCTTGCCCATGTGCTACAGCTACACGACCCCCCCTTTCTGGGTTTTGGGCGTCCTTTGTTGCTGCACTTTGACTCCCCAGGCCAGCTGGCCAGGGACGGCTGTCAGAGGCCAACTCACTGTGTGGCCTGGGGTCGGGTTTCCAGCCGAGCTGGGGTCAGGCTGGGCCAGGCCAGCCCAGAGTCCATTCCCCTTGCCGGGGGTGTGCATTTCTGGAGAGAGTGTCTCATCTCAGGTGAGTAGGCAAATATGGGAGCCATCCCCCTCAGTGAGGCCACGAGGGCCCAGTTCGTGCTGAGAAATTTTCCCAGGGACACACAACTTGTGAGTGGAGGAAATCAGGGCTGGGGTGTCCTCCGCATCCTGATGCCTGGAGCTTGATGTGTAGTGTTGTACATTGTGTTGTCGATTCTACCCCCTTGTTCATTCACTCTGATATGAGAGACATGCTTTGAGTCTGAGGACATGACTATGAATGGCACCAACACAGAGCTCACAGGCCAGGGAAGGAGGCTATCATTGCAGTTGTTGGAACTTGTCCTCTGACTGGAGACTGGGGGCTGAGGAGTGGGTACAAGTAAGCCTCTTGGAGAAGGGTGACCTCAACATTGAGACGGGCAGTCAGCAGTCAAGAAATCAAACGGCGTTTTGCATTGAGGAAATCTGTTGCAAAAGGACTCTTCAAATTTTTAAAGAGCAAAGATGTCACTTTGATGGTTGAGGTGTACCTGACCTGAGATGCGATCTTTTCAATCAGCTTATAGGTGTGCCAAAGCGAGTCCATGAAAAAGGAAGTCAGAGGAATTGATGTATCTGAATGGCGTCATCGTCGGAAAAGAAAGAGCCAACGTGCCTTAGAGGAAGTATGCTCCTGAGAAGCAAGAATGGAAAAACTTTGCTCCCTTTTTCATCGGGAATACGTCAACAGGAAAGATGAGCTGCTGGAAAAGGACAATGTGCTTTAATGGAGAAGCAGCGAATCGTCAAAACGAAGGGAGAGCTCAGTGAACTGAAAGGACCCAGTGGCTACAACAATGGGCTCAGGCAGGACTGGACATCATTTCCTTCACTACACAAAAAGGAGGCAGGAGTTGGAGCTCACTCCATGGTAACCAAAAGCAGCAAGATGGGTCAGAATGAACCGAGGGCGAAAGCAGGAGCAGGAGGACTGGCCCTTGAAGGGGTCTGGAGGTGAGACTGAAGTCTGACCATTTCCCTCATCACATCTTGCTCCTAACACTCAGTCATGTGGGGTGACCCAGTGCAGACAGCACAGCCCCCACCGGTAGCTCTTGGTGTTAATCCCTTAGTTTTGAGGTGTTTATTTTAAAGAAGGAGAGATGGAAGGGAGACTTGAAGGTCTTTTTTTGCCCCAGGAAGAGGAGCTGAGAAGTGGGAAGAATAGGTTAGGAGAGGGAGGAAGGAGCTTAAAAAGGGGGTTGGGGGTGGACCTGTCTAGAAAGGTCTCTGCATCTGTAACCACTGAACAAATTAAAATTAGCTCATTTAATCAACTCCTAATGGCCTGACTGTCCCGAGTGGGCCCCAGAACACAGGAAACTTCACAGCAGAAACACATAAACCATGTCAGTTTATCCTACAACAAAGAGATTTGCTAAATAGTGTGATCAAAATGCAGTGAAGGCCACAGAGAGCTGGGGAGAGAGAATGCACCCCCAGATCCTGGCGGGTCCCCACCTCCCAGCTTCGTCCCTTTGAACAGAATTGTTCTTTGGCTTTTGTTCTAATTCTCTAAACATGTGTGTAGCTCTGTTCTACAAAGAGTGATTTAACCAGCAGAGAAGATAACTGTAACCCCCCACCATCCATTCCTGGAGCCTCTCTCTCAAGCACCAGGTCTTCTGCTGAGAGGCTATAGATACCGCCTCTTGCCCAATCACCATCAGCATAAACATGCATGCAGGCTGATAGACACCTACACGCATACACACACACCACTTGCATACACACACCTAGAAAGTTATACACACTATTGTTTATATCCAATAAATGCACAATCACAGGCACATACTGCTACACACAGTTGCACGCACACATCATCACATGCAGATACACTGATACACACATGCACACAAATACACCTACACAATACACAAAGCTCCTCCAGTTCCTGCTTAACAGCTGGAGGTGGGGGAGGCCCAGATTCTCAGCTCCCTAGGGAGGGTGGCTGTGTGCACCTGAGGCCCAAGCTGGTAGCAAGGACTCGTATTTCCCTGGAGTCATTTCTTCACATAACTTGCCACCTGGGCTAAGTCATTAGGGCAACTGGGGAGGAGAGAAAGGCCAGGGGAAGAGTGGAGGGCAAGGAAGAGAGAGGGCAGGTGGGGACCATGATGCCAGGGTAGGCAGAGCCAGTAGCTGGGCGCCCCCCCCACCACCACCCTCTGGGAGTGGGGACACAAAGAGAGAAGCATCACCAAGACAGGACCCTACTTTCCTTCCCAGAGGGAACAAGCCAGCAGTGTGTGCCACGGTGTTTGACCCCGCGGGGAAACAAGCATGTGAACCCCAAGGTCACACTGTGTTCAAATCCCAGCTCTGCCAATTCTAGCACTGAGACCCTCGGAGCCTCTGTGACCTCACCCCTAACACAGGAACCAGTGACAGCCCTGCAGTGCCACTGAGCTGACACAGAGTGCCAATAGACTGCTGAGGAAAGAACCAACCAGCCAAGTGTAGATCCTAGCGTGGTTGGTACAAAGGGTGTGTAATTGATTAGTAACCTGAAGGTCAACAATTGGAACTTATCCAGCAGTATCTTGGAAAAAAGGCCTGGAGTTCTGCTTTGAGACAGATTTGGCTAGGAGCCCTGGTGGCATCGTGGTTAAGCATTGGACTGTGAGCCACAAGGCGGGCAGTTCAAATCCACCCAGCCCCTCTGAGGGAGAAAGACAGGTTTGGCTGAGAAGCCCTGTGGCCTTCTGTTCTGTTAACACATGGAGTCCAAATCAACTCAGTGGCAACTAGTCAACAGATTGACCCCAATGACCAGTAAACTGCCAACATAGGAGAACTGGGCAGATGTGTGCCGGGGATCACGAGGGCGTGAGGACGGAAAGAAAACAAAGCAGCCAGTGTGAGCCCGTTTATTTCTCTAGGCTTACTCCCAAGGCTGTAGGATTTACAAGCTCCAGACACCCTGTCCCTGTGCAGGATTGCTGTGACTTGGATCCCACTTGTGGCAGTGAGGATTTTGGTTTACTCCCCTGGAGTGATGGGGGGAATCGTAAATAAAGGAAATCAAACAGGGTCTAAGTGAGCCTAAGTGGCCCTGTTGGATATGAGTTTGTTTGGTAACCATCGGCCAACAGTTCAAACTCACCAGCCACTTCATAGAAGAGAGATGAGGCTTCTCAGCCTTCCTAATGCCGTGACCCTTGAATACAGTTCCTCATGTTATGGTAAACCAGTCAACCATAAAATTACTTTCATTGCTACTTCATAACTGTCATTTTGCTACTGTTTGAAGCAGGTGACCCCTGTGCAAGGCTCATTTGACTGCCAAAGGGGTTGTGACTCACAGGTCACTGCTACCTATGGTTGCTAGGAGTGAAATTGACATTGCAACAATGGGTTTGGTTTTTAAATTAAGAGTACTGCCACCACCACCAATCAGTTTGCATATTGCTCTGATGCTATGCCACTGATATTACAAATATGAGCAGGGGTACTTATTGTGAACAGGTTCTAGTAACGCTTCCATAACAAGACAGACTAGGAAGAAAGATCTGGTGATTATAGTCTGAAAATGAGCCAATGAAAATTCTAGCGATTAGGACACACAGTGCTATAGGGCTGAAAGATTGGCCTCCCACTCCACCCCCAGTTTGGACATACTCAAAATACATACTGGCTATAGAAATGGGCTAAAGTACACCAAGGATTGTAAGGATGGCCCCCAAACTGGGCAACATGACATTCTGTTGAACATGGGTGACTGAGCAGGTACTGATTTGATAACAGCTAACCACAAGCGAATTCAACCAGGATTATGGGGAAACCTCTGAAGGCAGCGGCTCCAATTCTGAATACTAGATATCTGGTCTTCACAGCTTAATACTCTGCAGCAAGAACAGTTGGCAGTATCACATCACAGAAAAAGAAACTGAGGCTTGGAGGGGTGAAGAGCCAAAACTGGTGAGTGAAACAGACCACATGTGAGCACATGGGCTGGGCTCAAAGCAGCTAACTCAACCCTATCCGGGGCCTTTATTTCCCTGGATAATACAGTCTAAAACAGCAGATTTCATGCCAGCCTGTTCTCCAAACTGCAAACCTCCACTTACTAGGGCTCCCAGGGGAAATGAAAGGAGAAGGGAACCAACATTGAGTAGAATTTCAGGTGGCACTAATGGTTGGTGATCCATCACGGACCTAAACATTAGCAGTTCAAATCCTCCAAGCAGTACACCAGAAGAAAAGCCTGCCCTGCTTAAGATTAAGCTCACTGCCATCAAGATGATTGCCACCCGCAGCAACCTGTGTGCTTCCAAGGCTGTCAATTTTCACAGGTGTAGACAGCCTCACCCTTCTCACCCACCATGAAATGGCCGGTGGGTTTGAGCCCATGCTACCTAGTTCCTCCTTCAACTGTGAAGGGCTGAGGGGTCTGAAGCCAGTCCCTCATTCTGAGGACTGCGAGGGCTTCCAACTCTGCAATCCAGACTCCGAGAGTGCAGCCAGAGTTTGGGGTGGTGAGAAGCTATACTTCTTTTCTAGTGGTAAGACTCAGCTGCTGCCCAGATTTTTCATCTTCCCAGGATGAGACCTCTCACCACCTCCTCACCCAAGTTGCTCCTCTACAACTTCTTGCTTGACAGCACCTCTAACCTCAGGAGGGTTCAAAAACGTAACCCAGATACAGCTCCCATGTAGCAATACACCACTGGACTGGTGGGAGCCAAACCAGTTCTGTCTCCAGAGGCCCCTCGCCCTTTAGGTGGTAGGGCCCCGGCTATCCCTGGCAACCCTGAAAGTCAGCACAGGGCAGACAGAATCACTGAAGCAGTTCTGCATGGGGAGTGGGGCCTAGACCTTCTAATCACATCCTGCAAATCTCCCACCTCCCCCAGGCCACTCCAGAGAACAAGACTTTGTAAAGAGCAAACAAAAGAGGGACAGTAGAGGTTAAGAGCATGGATGGACTTGATCTAGCTGAGAGGCAACAATGGAAGAAGCACACTAGTCTGTGTGATCATAAGGTGTCTATGGGATCAGGTAGCATCAAAGATCCATAATAAAAAATCTTATCATTATGAATGAGGGGGAGGGCAGGGTGGACCCAAAGTCCACCTGTGGACAATTGGACATCCGCTTCCAGAAGGATCACAAGGAAGAGATGGATAAGTCAGAGCGCAGTACAGGACAGACAAAACATACAACTTTCCTCTAAGTCTTTTTTTTTGGGGGGGGGGCATCACTGCCCTCAGGTGGTGGGAGTAGGAGGCCCAGCCTTTGCTCCATGGAGCGGGAATCGAACCTCCATCCCAGTAGGCCCCAGTCCCACGCACAACCACTACGCCACCGGGGCTCAGTCCCCTCTAGGTCTTTAATGCTTCCTCCACCCTACTCAACCTTACAAATCCAACTAGACCAGAGAATGTACACGGGCAAAAATAAGAGCTCACAACACAGCAAACCCATGACAGATAAACCCCTCAGAGTTTATCAATTATCAATCATCAATAATGAGAGTAGTGATACCAGAAGGGAAGAGTAAGGGGGAGGGAGAAAGGGGAGACCGATCACAAGGATCAACATATAACCCCTTCCCAGGGGATGAACATCAGAAACGTGGGTGAAGGGAGACAGTAGTCAATGGAGTACATGAAAAAAATAACCATTTACAAATCAGCAAGGGTTCATGAGGAAAGGAGGTGAGGGGAATGAGCTGATATGAAGGGCTGAAGTAGAAAGAAGAAGTTTTGAAAATGATGATGGCAACAAATGTGCTTGACACAATGAATGGTTGTAATGATTGTGATAAAAGCTGTGAGAGCCCTCAAGAGAAAAAAAAGAGCACCAACTTGGATTTGAAACTTAACTCTGCCACATACATGCTGTGTGATCTGCAAAGAATGCCCTCCACTCTCTGAGCCACAAAACTTAACTGTAAAATAGAGAATGACGACAATCAGCACTTCCTTGTCTTGACTTGGACCAAAGCAGGGATAATACCCTACTCCCCAAAGGGGGAGTGAGCCCTTAGTAAATAGGGCATATGAATGAAAGGGTTGATGGGATCCTCATCTGATGCCTGGGCATCTTAGAAGCCCAGATCATGGCACCAATGAGCAGGATGGGGTGGCCATTTTCAGACTAACAGGGATGCGGCCCTGGTCGACTCCTGTGACCCCCACTTTCCTAAGCCATCTCTGAGGGCAGACCGAGAGAACACTCCTGACTCAACAGAACCAACGGAGTAGAGACCCCTCCTTATAGGATCCGGACCCAGGAGCATCTGGAGACCCTAGGGAAGATCCAAAACACCATCCCCTTTCTATCAGATTTAAGACGCTGATGTACCTTAGCCTCCCCAACACTAGTGTCCTCACCCACATAGAAGCCCACTAATGAAGGAAGAACTGAACATGCACTGGGGGGGAGAGGGGGGCGGGTCTTGCCTTTGGAGCTTCTTGCACTGTGACCCTCCCACTCTGGACTTCAATTTCCAGGAATCACTATGCTCACCTCATAGGGTTGCTGGAGGGGTCTCATGCTGGGAAGATGAAAGATTGGCAGACTCAGCTCCGCTGTCAGTCTCACCACAAACAAAGGAGGGTAGCCGCTTGCCACTACTGTTTCTGGCTACACTATAGGAATCTGAATTGGATGGTCTGGAGCCCTAACAGTCTTGAGAATAAGGGACTAACTTCAAGTCCCTCAAGGGAAAGCTGAGGTTGGGAAAAGTGTTACTTGCAGGGTAGCCAGGGACAACTGGACCAGAACAGGAAGCAGAATTCCAGGTCACTGGAAGAGGAAAAGGGAGAAAAGGCGGCTAAGCCGGAGACTGCCTCTGACTGGGCAGTGGGACAGTTGGATGCCTCAAGTTGAACTTGGATGTACTTTTGAGCCATGGTGTGCAGGCCAGCAAGTCTGCTTGGTGAAGTTCAAAGAAGAAAACTTGTAGGCCAGGTATCTGCCTCACTCTTCTCCCAAGCAGCACCAGCCGCACAGCAGGCATCCTCACTGAAGGACATAAGCATTGCCTCAGAAGACATGACACCGCAAGAGAAAGCATGTTGATCTCTGCTAGGCCAGGCTCCTTAGAGGCCTACACAAATGAAGAAGAGTCTCTCCGCTTCACAGATCACCAGGTAGCCCCACATCTGCCTATATATCTGACAGCAAGGGAGGGTCCAATTAGGAAGCAGCCCTGGAACCAAGTTCGGAAGGGGGCATGCAAGCATTCTACATGGTAGTGCTGGCTTCTTTTGACCAAGCTCTACGAGCTCTGTCCAAGACTCAGTTTCCCTTGTGTTCCACCTCCCCATCTCCAAAATGTGTGAAACCCAGGCAAAACGGTGCGGTCCTCTGTCTGAGCCCACAGAGCCTACAATTAATCTGAAGCAGGGGTTTTCCTAACTGCTAGGTTTTACAACCCAAACAGAAAGTCTAGCTAGTTGACAACACCAGCTTGAGGCAAGAGGTTTAAAGCATCCTGTTTGTGTGTAGTGGGGGGAGAAGGGCTTTTGAAAGAGATGGAGCTACGAGACTAGAATTGGGCCTTGAGGCTATCAGTGGAAGCATCGCCCCCAATGAGAAGCGCTCAGTCCCCTTCGGGATTCATGACAGGAACACTGGGGGGCAAGTATCACAAAAGAGATGTCAAATTGGGGAGAAAAATAAAATATATAAAGAAAGGGAGGTTTCACTTCCAATTTTCCTAATTGCCTTCCTTCTCAGGCAGCTGTGGTTCCGCACCCCATGGTCGCTCCAGAAGGTGGCAGTGGGGCAACGGGGCTCCCTCATTAGCTGAGCCTGGCCACCAGAGGGGCATGCAAATAATGCCCGTGTGCAACTAGTAGTGTCCCCACACCTGAAGAAGGCTAGGGGGCTGGGGCACCAGGTAGGACGGGCCTCTTTCTGGTCCCACTCTTTTGGAAAGCTACACGCTAGGACTCACAGCTGTAGCTGACCCAGACTTGGCACTTCCCTCTGGTTCTTCGCATAGACGACTGACTAGAAGGATCCCACTTCCCAACAGTGCGCGTGCGCTGAGAAGCAGCCCCTCCCTGCACGAGAGAGAGGAAGCGAGGAAAGGCACATTGGCCAGAACCGAACGCGAGTATGGGGCATGAAGAGAAAAACTGGTACCATTGAACCACCTCCCCTCCCTCCAGTCTCCCCTACTAAGTTCCGCAGCGTAGGAAGCTTCCTATCAGTCTTCTGGAGGTGGGTCTAATACCTTGACCCCAAGGTATTTTTCAGCAAACAAGTACACTTCCTGAGTATGTTGGAACATCTCACAGAAACTCAGGCCTACTGAGATCTCTGCAGCAAAGCATACTGGGGTTCTATCGATCGAAGTCATCCCCTTAATCTTCCTGCTGCTCAGTGGGTAGGCACTGCTGCTATTCCCGCTTCTCAGAGGAGAATACTGTGGCACCGAGGAGCGACGATGTACAGATGGTGGGGGCTAGTGCTATGGCCGGAGTCTTCGCAGCCCACGGACCACAGGATGGAAGAGTGACTTAGAAGCGTCCAGAAAAAGACTCAGTATCTGACCCCAGGCCACTTGCCAGAGCCTGCCAGGAGGAGCCCCGTCTCAGAAGCCTCCTAGACTCTGGTGCCATCCCCATGCCTGCAGCTTACTTACAGACGCCTGGGGCAGGTTGTCGCAGGCAGGGCCTGTTGTGGTACCCAAGTAATTACTCCCCGCTTGACACCGTCAGCACAGACCATTGAGCCTACAATAAACAAGCTAAACACATTTCAAACCCGAAAGAAACCAGCCCAGGCAATCCCATTCGAAACAGGCCAAGGCTCTGCGGGGCTCCCAGAAGTCTCTGAGTGCCCCTGGGTGGCCGGGGCCTGGTCTCTTCAAAAAGATGCTTGAACCCGCAATTCCTCAGGTGCCACCCCAGCCATCTCCAACTTCACATCATCGGCAGTTTTTTTCAACTGCCAGGAAAGACTGCTGCACAGGCAAAATCCTGATGCTCCATTACAAATAATTAGATGATAATTTCTTAGGCATTAAGACACTCCCACCAGCGTGAGCCAGCAGCGGTGTCCAGCCCTGACAGAGTCCACCCTGGATTGTGGTGCTTGTTAGGGAGAACTCCAGCTTTCAGCAAAACCTCTGGCTGCATCTGGTCCGTTCTCTCACTGCTGATTTCTAATGAAAAATTAAAGCAAATACCTTTCTTTAAAATCCCCATTAGACAGCAGCATCAGGTTAATGGGCCAAAACACATGTGTGTGCGCATATATTGGGCATGCTATGCATGTATGCACATATCTGTGGGCACATTCACATAGATATTTTCTTCCTGCCTTGGCTGCAAAGTTTTAACCCAGCCATTCATCCATTCCAACAACAGTGATACCGAATTACAAAAGACTGGGTATTCCGGGGGGTGAGTGACGATGTTCTTTAGCAAAAAATGAAATGTCTCTAAAGTGAATCAGGGACATCTACAACCCATAGATATATGAATAGATATGGGGTTTACACTTAGTTCTAGCCCCAATCTAAGAAAACTTAGTTCGTGTGGTATGGCCCTGCTTGATACTCATCCTCATGAAGAGATCACTGAAGCTATGGTGGCTGTAACAAAATGTTGTGAAAAAACTAGATGATGCTCACTTACCAGAAGGAATAGCATTTGGGTTCTGAAAGGCTTGTCTTCAAACAAGCATCCATCTAAGTGAGGCGCTAACAGAGTCCACGTGGGAGAAGCACACCAGCCTGTGTGACTGACGGATTGTAAATATAATCCAAATCCAAAGGAGGAAATGGTATGACATCTTAAATTGTAAGCACCTGGTTTGGGGAGGCTATAGATGACAATGGAAGCCCAAATTAATTTGCAGGGCCCATACATGGATTAAATCTCCAGTAATTTTCTGATCATAGTTGAGGAATATAAGTAGTCTTGTTATGGTACATGCAGCACTGTAATGTCTGTTAGAGAAGATGTAGGTTAAGTTAAAATGCAATAGCTTATTTTATCATCATCTTGACCCATTTTAAAGTTGTTTCCATTATATTTATAAGTATACACACACATATATAGAATTTGCATGATAGCAAAGTGGTTTCCCTTTGACCACAGACTAGGGATGTAAATAACCTTGCTATCATGCAAAATGCATTGGAAGATGGATTATGGCAGATATAGTTATGTTAAAATTTAACACCTTACCATGTCATCTCGCTTTTAACCCATTTTAAATTTGTTCTAGTTTTTAATATTTTCTATGTTCTTTGTAATTGAGGTTTTATCTGTTTTACTTTGCTGTTGTTAGGTTGGAGGGGATTTTTAGGATTTGGGTTTTTTCTTTGTTGTTGCAGTTGTTGTTTTAGGTTTTCTGTGTCCAAGATAGGTGAATCTATAGAGACCTATCTATAGACCAATGTCTATAGAGACACTGACTGCATGGTGGTTTCTTGGGGGTATATTGGGAGAGGTTGGAGAGGAATGTGAAGCTAATAATGATGAGTACAAGAACAAAGAAAATATTTTAAAACTGATTGTGGGGCTGAGCCCCGGTGGTGTAGGGGTTGTGCACGGGACTGTGGCCCACTGGGTTGGAGGTTCAATTCCAGCTCCACAGGAGCAAAGGCTTGGCCTCCTACTCCCACCACCAGAGGGCAGTGATGCCTCAAAAACAAAAAAAAACCTGATTGTGATGACGACTGTACAAGTCCTCCTGATGTGACTAAACTATTGACTTGTCTGATATCTGAGATATGTGCCAATAAAACTAGTTTAAAAAAATGGACAATGAGCAGCCAAAAAACAAAGTCCGGGCTTCAGAAATATATGGTGGAAGGAGGCTGAGGCAAGTGCCGGAGTCAAGGCAGGCCTTGGTGAAAGCCTGGAGATGGCTCTCTTTAGGCCCCTGCGGCTAAATTCTAACTGGGTGATGAGGGACACCCCCATGAGAAAAGTAGACCTGGTGCTGAGTTTTAAGTTAAGAAAGAAATGTACGAGTTCCAGAGGTGGAGAAGGGATTGCGGGAGATATTGCAGTCTGAAGACAGGATAAGTTAGATAGCATCATGAGACTGGAAATCATTCCAGTATATGACTGATATAGATATGAGTGGATGGATGGATGGATGGATGGATGGATGGATGGATGGATGGATGCATGGATGGGTGGATGGATGGATGGATAGATGGATGCATGGATGGATGGATGGATGGATGGATGGGTGGATGACCATGCACTGCCATCGAATCCGTTCTGAGTCAGCAACACTATAGAAGAGAGTAACTTCTCCCTCCCTAGGGTTTCTGAGACTATAAATCTTTATGAAAGCAGCCTCCTTTTTCTCCCCAGGTGTGAACAGTGGATTTGAAGTAAGCTTTTGGTTAGCAGCCCAACATATACTTATCGACATCACCGTGGCTCTGCTGATCAAGAGAGATGGGAGGTACCATATCATATGTTAGGATAAGCACAAGTCTTGCTACTAGGCTTTATTCCAAGCAGTCTTTGTTTAAATGTGTCTCTTTGGTCAGTAGATTATCACCGGCAAGTTCTCGCACTTGTGTTTGACTCCTTAGGGTGCCTAAAAAAGGTCCAATCAAAACAGTGGCTGTAGAGGGATCTGCTGGAATAGTTAAATGTAAGGTGGAGAGGTCAATTCAGAAGGTTATGGCAGCTGTTTCCAGGAACTCCAAAGGGCAAATCTTCATAGCTTGTCTCAAAGGCCAAAGGATGGTCATGGGGCTTTTGATAAAATTTCAAGAAAATGCAAAACGGTATCTGTGAGGGAAGAGCTAGAAGTGCTGTGCTTAGGAACTATGTTTTTATCACCACAATGCAGCTTCTCATTCTTTGGGCTGCCGTACAAGAATTTCATTGGGAAACTTTACTCCATAGGTTCAATTTGATTCCCTCAAAAATGCCAAAGCAGCTGTTTTGAGAGGGTATAAATCTAATATCATGAAATTCATCAGAAAAAAAACCACAGAGATAGAAACAGCACCTTCCGAAGAATACAGACCTAGACTAAGAGATAATAACTTCACATTTCGAAAGCTTTAATTAAAGTCTCTATGATTTTAATATCAGTACTTTTTGACTTAGGTTATAGAATACATATTAGGAATACTGGTGGTACAATGTTTAAACAATCAGCTACCAACCATTGGTGATTCAAACCCACTAATGGCTCCACAGGAGAAAGAGGTGACCGTCTACATCCATAAAAATTGTTAGTGCTTGGGCTGAGCCCCGGTGGCATAGTGGTTGAGTGCAGGACTGCGGCCCGCTGGCTTGGCAGTTCAAATCCAGCAGCAGCTCTCCAGGAGCAAGGCTGAGTCTCCCACTCCCACCAGAGGGCAGTGATGCCCCCCAAAAAAAATTTAAAAATAAAAAGGAAATCCTTAAAAAAATTGTTAGTGCTTAATACACCCAAGAGGAGGGTATTATTTATGTCTTCACAGGAATGGGAGAAAGGGACCAGACCCCATTCCAGACAACCATGCCTTGAAAGCAATACATTGGCATGTAGCAGCAAGCTAACAGAGTGAATGACGGGGCCAGGACCAAGCTGAGCTACGTTGACCTCCTCCCAGAGGACAGCACTGAAGATCTAGCGTGGGGAGAGAAGCTTGTAACACAGGAACAAATTAAGAGGTGGGGGGGGGGGGCAGTAAAGAGAGAAGCCCCAGGGACAACATCACTGCTCAGAGGAGCCAATGAACAGAGACCAGAGGGATGCTCACCCCCCACCCCCACTAGACAAGGGGACAGCACTGAAGACACTGCGGAAAATCTGCCTGGTCTGCCCCATGCACAGCTGGGTGAACCACAAAAGAAGTGCAACAGAGTAGCAAGGGGAGCAAAGTCCCTGAGGAATTCTGAAAACCCACTTCTGACTTGACAGACAGGGCTTGGCACCTCATCAGACTTGGTCTGCAGACAGAAGTATCCCTATGTTTTCTTGCTTTGTTTTGTTTTGATTTTTTTGCCTTTGTTTGTTTTTCTTTTACCCTAGGTCTATCTATATAAGATAGTTAGGATAAACAATCCTGAAGCGAGAACAATGGGACCAGTGTTTCTAGGGGAAAGTGGGAGGGGAGGAGGTGGAAAGTGGAGGTGGGGAGCCAACAAACACAGGGATAATAGAACAACAAGGGATCTAAAATTGGTGGTGAGAAAGATGGAGAAGGCCTGGTGGGGTTTAATCAAGTGCAATGTATCCAAGAGGAATTATTCACAACTGAATGGAGAGTGAGCATGATAGTGGGATAGGAGGAAGGTGAGGGAAATAGAGGAAAGAAATAGGGGGCAAAAACTATTTATAGAGGTATAGGTATACACATATATACAAGTAAATAATACTAATTTACAATAAAAGGGATAGAAACCAATGTACATACCATATATTCTCATGTAGAAGCCAAGGTTTTCAGCACATTTTTATGCAGTTTTGTGGCAAAATTAAGTGCCTCGACTGATACTTGGGTCACCTTACACTTGAGTATATATGGTCTATCTGTACGTTTAGAATTAAGATAGCAGACACTTTGGACCTGGACTCAAGGCCTACCTTAACAGGAGACCACTGTTCTAATAACCTGGCACTCTTTGATACTTACCTCCCCAACAGGATCACTGAAGACAAAATGTGTGCTTAAGCAACTGTAGTGAAGAGAGCGAATGCTGCTCAGCTACCCAAAGACATAGCATCTGGGGTTTTAAAGACTTGAAATTAAAGAAACAGCCAAGTAGCAGGGAAGCAAAGAAGTCCACAATGAAAAACCACATCAGCTTGTATGATTATAGATATCAATGGAATCAGGTATCAGATATCCAAAGACCAAAGCAAACAACTATATTGATGTCCATGAGGGGGCTTGGAGTGGAGACTCAAAGCCCAGCTGTAGACAATTGTGTATTTCCCCACAAAAGGGTTATAAGGAAAGGATGACTCAACCTAGATGCACATTATTCTTTTAGTTCCTGAATGCTTCCTCCCCACCACAACTATGACCCAGTTCTACCTTACACATATGACTAGATCAGAGAACACACATTGGTACAGTTAAGAGCTAACACTTGGATTTCAGAATAGAAAAATCCCTCAGAAACAGTAATGGGAGTGGCGATATCATGAAGGTAGGTAGATGGTCGGGTAGGGGGAAGTGGGAACAAGGGGGAACCCGGCGCAAGGTTGAATATATAACCCACTTCCCCCATCCCCAAAGGGGATGAATAACAGAAATGTGGGTGAAGGGAGACAACAGTGTAAGAAACCAAATAATAAGGGCTGAGCCCTGGTGGTGTAGTGGCTGTGTGCAGGACTGCGGCCCACTGGGTTGGCAGTTCAAATCCAGCAGCAGCTCTCCAAGAGCAAAGCTGGGCCCACCAGAGGGCAGTGATGCACCCCTCAAAAAAGAAAGAAAACATAATAACAATATATAATTGGTCAAGTATTCATGAGGGTGGTAGGGGAGGAGAGGAAGGGGGAAAAAGGGGAGCTTATAGCAGGGTTCAAGTAGAAAATGTTTTGGAAACAATGACAGCAACATATGCACAAATATGCTCGAAACAATTGATGTATGAAATGCTATAAAAACTGTAAGAACCCCATCAAAATTATTTTTTAAAAATTGTTAGTGATGTCAGGTATAGAGAAATCACCTCCACCTATAGCACTCTCACGTACAACAGAACAAAACACAGGTCCTGCTCCAGCTTCCCAAGCAGTGCTGTAGACACTCCTTCAACCCATCTCATTGGAGAGCCTTCCTCAAATTCCCTGATTAAGACATTCTCAAGAGACAGATCCCGCCTGTTAGCATGCCCAAAGTGCATAGACAAACACTTGCCATTTCACACTTTTAAGGGGCATTCTGGCTCTACTTCTTCCAAAACTGATTTGTTTGTTGTTCTGGCAGCCCATGGTATATCCAATATTCCTTGCCATCATCATAATTCAAATGTGTCAATTCTCTATTCAACTTCCACTGAAATATGCGGTAAGTGAATGTATGATGACTTGGGTGAAGTGCAGCTTAGTACTGAAAGTGATAGCTTTGCTTTTTCAGTTCTCCAAAGAGATCTTTTGCCAACTTTGTCCAAAGTGAATGCATCATTCCGCTTCTTGACAGCTGCTTCCAGGGGCAATGATTTTGGATCCAAGTAAAAGGAAATTCTTGGCAACACAATCTTTTCCCCAATTTAATATAAAATTGTTTAGCAGTCCAGTTGTGAAGATTTTTGTTTTCTATTGAGTTGCAACCCAACAGCTGTAATTTTTTATCTTAACCAAAATGCCATGTTTTCTTCATTTAGATCAGCTACTTAACTTATTTGCTCAGCATTCAGATTAAAGAAGTATGCCAATAACTGTGATGCACACCTTTCCTGATTGTGAACCAACCTATTCAAACCTTGTCTAGTTTGAATGACTGTGTACAGGTGTTGTAGAAACACAGTTGAAGTTCTAGAATTCCCATTCTCTCAATGCTATCCATAACTGTTATGATTCACAGTCAAATATTTTTGCATAATCAATAAAACATAAGTACATAAACATATTTTGGTATTCTCTACTTTGAGCCAAGATCCACAGTAACAATATCTCTCATTTCATAGTCTTTTCTGAATCTGATGCTAATCTCTAGCAATTCCTTGCTGATATAGTGCTACAACCAATTTTAAATTATCTTAAGCAAATAATTTACTTGTGTATTATAGTAACATTATTGTTCATTAATTTACACATTCTGCATCTGGGGACTTAAAGGCTTGAAAGTAAACAAGCAGCCATCTAGCTCAGAAGCAACAAAGCCCACATGGAAGAAGCACACTAGCATGTGGAATCATGAGATGTCAAAGGGATGAGATATCAGGCTTCAAGAACTCAAAAGCATAACTTTGCATGCTCACTTTCCTGATATGATCCCTGAGGACAAATGTGTGCATA